>JAGPOW010003648.1:117730535-117777746 GCA_030014935.1 Caiman crocodilus | reverse complement strand
CACCGAACCTCGCCAACCTCATCACCAGGAGCAAACTTCCTCAAGCCCAGAACACACCAAAAGGATCCAGACCGTGCCAGGACAAGAAATGCAAAACCTCCCAACACATCTCCACCACCCTCACTATTACTACACCCCACAACAGAGCCATCAGCATCCCTGCATCTTACAGCTGCACCTCCAGAAATGTGACATACCTCATCCAATGCACCAAATGCCCTGATGGAAAATATGTAGGAGAGACCAAACAAGAACTGCGCACCAGAATGAATGCACACCGGAAATCCATCAGACAGAAATACCCAATTACCTGTGGGGGCACACTTCTCACAGGAGGGACACTTTCTCAGTCCTGATCCTCAAAGGAAACTTACACAACACTTCCCAGAGACAAGCCTATGAGCTCCATTTCATCAGCCTCCAGGATACTAGAGATCCTGGACTAAACATAGACATTGGATTTTTGACACATTATAATCTGCCTGGCACCTGACTCCCCAGCCCGGCCCAGCCCCTGGATGCTTTACTTTTCATTTCATCCAGGAAGAGCGCACACCAACGGCTGAAACTTCCTTAGCCTGACAAAAGGTTTTTGAACCCAAAAGCTTGCTTAGTAACTATTCTCCAACTATTTGGGTTGGTTTAATAAAAGTTATCAAATTCACACAAGGAACCTTGTCTGCCTATGTCCTCAGACCAACACAGGTACAACCTGAACCCCTGTAGCATAGTGCTATGCACACAACACTGATTAATAGCAATAAAAGTTTCTCCTCACTCCAATTGATTCTACAAGTCCCTGAAAGCCAAAAATCAACTTTACTAAATGCAGTGTTTCCTGTCAACCATTTTCAAACTAATATGGATAACATTCTTGATATGAAACACCTGAATCAATAATGCACTGAGTACAGGGAAATATTTATAGCTTAGGTTTTATAATTCAAAGACTAATAAGTTATGTCAAGAAAAATGGGCCCGTCTACACATGTAGATAAAGACATGATGGGATCTAGTGCATGATCCATACTATCATACCTCCTGCCATGCTACACATGCATGGCAGGACGAGTGATTGTGGGATTGTGCATTAGATCTCAATTGCGCCTTATTGCTGGTGCAGGGAGGGGACTAATCCTTGGCTCTCCTTGCACTGGCAGGGAGTAAGCTCCTGCAGCTGGGATCCCCCTCAACTGATGGGACTCCTAGCCAAGGGGCTCACCATGCACTCCTGCAGCTGGAAGTCCTAGCAACTGTCCTAACCCAAACTCTCAGCCACAGGGGGACCTCAGAGGTCCCCACAGCAAGAACACCCCAGCTAATGTGATCTCCCAGCTGCAAGGATGTGTGAAGCACTCCCACAGTTGGAAACCTGCATCAGCTGTGGTCTTCAGCCACAGGGATGAGTGGAATGCCCTTGCAGTTAGTAGCCCTGTCAGTTGATGAAGTTCCCACCTACAAGGGGGGCAAACCAGTGTCAGCAGAGAGTTGCCAGGCTCAAGAAACTCCCCCCAACTGGGAGATCAAGTCGGCTGATGGGGCTTTCAGCCCCAGGCATGTGTTCAATTAATGATATGCTAGGAAGCAGCTACAAAGTTATTACATATATTTTGTGGAATAACTTTTGTAGCTTATTCCTCTTTTTCAGACAGTAATTGATTGAATGTGTAGCCAGGTGACCACTGAAGGTGTGATTAGTTAATCACGCCTTAAGTGTAACATGTAGATGGGGCCCAATTTATTTAGCTGTAGACTTAGTTTGGGATAAATTGAGCATGCACAACTCTCCTTCCAATAAAAGCAGGCATATATTCACCTTCAAGCCTCATATTGTGCTTTAAGAAGGAGAATAAATACAAAGGTAATTGTAATCAGGCCCTGCAGATATAGAAACTGATTAGGCAAGTATATCTGCCTTCCCTCCTGTCACAAGAATATTTAAAACACCTTCCATCATATAGTCAAAATTGGTAGGACAGAGGGTCAGGAGAAGAGTTAGTGACAAAGACTAGGTGCAGATGTTCAGAGAGGCATGGGGGAAGGTTAGATCACCTTTAAAATGGCCACCCAATGCAACTTAGTTCTCCCAGGTACAGATCTTATATTTAGATTGACCTACCTAAGGATTTAAGTGTGAATTGTATAGAAGTTCAGTAAGTTTAGAACAGTCTAAAAAAGGCCAACACAATTTAGTTAACCCTACCTCCAGGATAGTTCAACTTAGATCGGGCCTAGTGAGATCAATCTAATTGAACTTCTATACAATTCCCAGCACAGGGAAAGCCCAGCTGCTGGCCACAGCTCTGGAACTGCACTTTTCCAACCCTGCCCCACCACCCCCATCACTGGGTTACTTCTAGCCCTCTGGACCCTCCCACCTCCCCAAGGACCAGCCAACCTCCACTGAGCCTGCCAAATCCCCATCCTGCAAGCCACTCCCTGTGCCATTTTACCAGCATTCACCCATGCCAGGGGCCGAACGAAAGGAGGGGTTTGTGGAACTGGGGGGAGGGGGGGGTAAGGTTTGCTGGAGAGGTTGTTTGTCTGGGGGTTGAGGGTCTAAAGATAACCCCTGGTCTAGGAGGGGAAAGATACCCCCATTCCCCCAAGCCTGCCCCCAGACCCTGCTAATCCCCACCCCCCTGATCACACCAAACCCTTGCAGACCCCACCAACTGCCTCTCCATGGACCTCACTAGGCCCCCCCCATACTTCCAAGACCCCACAGGACCCCAGTTCCCCCCAGTCTCCCCTGAAGATCCTGCCTGCCCCCTTGATCTCTTCAACCCCCTGCACACCCCACTTGTCCCTCCAAGCTCCCCATTATCCCAATTTACTTTAGACCAGGTAGCCATTTTTAACTCAATCTAAATATCCCCTTACCTCCGCAAATGTCTGTACATACCCAAAAAGAGAATGACTCTGGCAATGGGTCAGGGGATGGCTAGAGTCTTCAGCTGGAAGTCATTAGTCATTTGACAATATAGCTGCTCCTTTTATGCTGGCATGAAGTGAGGAGACACTGGAAGAGATCTTATGGATATAATTTCTCTGTGTAGCTGGGCAAAAAACATACATCTGAATGTACAAGTCTCTAAGGATATATGATCCATTAATAATTTTTTTAAACTTCTCTTATACACTCTACATCCTTATTTTCCTATCAAATGTAGGGAAGAAAGCTTAGACTCAGTGAAAGAACATTTGGATTAATTTGGTTTCTGCATGATTTTGTGGAGCTGTAGACTACTATTTTTAGAAAAGCAACAACTCAGCAAAAAAAAAAAAATCTAATTAATGTTTCAATTTAAAAAATACAAGATAAAGTTTCTGGGACAACTTTTTCCCCTATTTGCATCAGTGAAAATGTACAGTAACTTCATTTTAAGCCAGTAGAATTAATCTAGATTCACACTTTGAAATTACAGCAGTAGATATACAAGAAAATTACAAAGGCTAAAAGAGATTTCAAAAAGCAAATGTGTACATGGAAAAAAGCTCCCAAACAAGTATGTCACAAATTACTACCAAAAAAGGCATCTCTTCACAATTGCCTAAGGTTAAAGGCAACAATTAAGGAAAATGAGAGCATTAGTGAGAAGCTATATTATTTCTTTGCACTGAACTTCAATAGGATGTTGTTAATGAGGTTATTTTCTCTGTACCTGCTCTTTTCTAGTAGTATATAGAAATGTTTTTGAGGTGTTGAAGAGGAGGCTGGATAAGCACCTCATTGAGATAGGCAGGAGTTTAATGAGTTCAGACTATGGCAGGAGATCAGACTTGATCTTCCAGGTCCCTTCCAGTCCATTGATTCTATGGTTGGGTTTTCTTACATACTACACACTCCTAAATAAGACACATACTTTTTTGGGAAGATAATAAGGAAGAAAAAAAAAAGAGAATATTTTTCCAGAGACATGGTTAAGACACCTGACTACATTAAGCAACTCACACCTTCAGCCATCTCAAGAGATTAACGCTTTCACAACTGCTGCCAAATTGGCCAATTCAGCAGTAGCTTTGCAAAGGTTAATTCTGGATTCATCCCTGCTGCTTGCTGGCCTAGAGAGAAGCAGCAGACATCTTGACAGCCAGTACAGACAGCTTCTCCATGCTTCTGTTCCAGTGAAGAAAGTCAACTTCCGTGCTTAAGACACACGGTTTGAAGGGCTGAAGATCCCAGGTTTGAAGGGCTGATTTGGTGAAAGAGGAAGGTGCACATGGTATGTGAATAAATACAATATTACTGGAGACTGCCTCAGAGGAGAAGATTCAGGAACAAATTGATCCCTTAGAACTAAAACAGAATCAGGCTCAGATGGCATATGTCCATACATTCAGAAGGAGCAAAAGTATGAAGCAAGGTAAAAAACAAAAAATATGCAGCCATATTAAAAATAGTAATCATACCACATGATGATTTGAGGGTGACAAATGTCATACCTGCATTTTAAAAAAACCTCTCAGGATGGTGTGAGTAATTATAGATCAGGAAGCCTTATATCTGTACCTGGCAGGCTAGTTGAAAGTTACAGTGAAAATAGAGTAGCACACCTAGTCAAATCAGCATTATTTATACAAGAGAAAATAACACCTCACTAATCTATTTTATTGACATGTTCACAAAATTTTAATAATGAATACAGTACATCCAGTACAGAACTTGAGGACATTAGTTCGTCAGAAGCCCTCTGAAAGCCAAAAGAGTCAGATGCAAAGAGACTTAAATTTTTCCTGTTTGAACACAAATAAAGTTTATAAGTCACAAAACCCAACCCAGAATAACCTTCTCCAGCATCTACCAAACTGTGCAAGCAACTAAAATGGATGGGGAAAATAATTGCCCTGAAAATGCACCTGGACACCTTAGACTTTGTCCCTGCCTTAGCTATTAGACAATTAATTGGTTAAAAAGCAGAACTAACCTTTGTAGGAAGGACTGGCACTCAAAACTACCTCCCCACCCTGCAAGGAAGGGTCTGCTTCACTGGGCTAGTCACACTCTCGCTTGCTTACGACTCTACGAATATTGTGTTCTTGTCTGTAGTGTCTCCTTTCCATCAGAACAGGTAGAGGGAACCCCCACCACCCAGGCCAGCCCATAATATGGTGGTAGAGTGGGAAATGTGAATTTGAGTATCCTAAGTGCTAAGAACTAGGTCTCCTGCTTTATAAATTAGTACACTAGACTAAAGGATACAAGATGGGGAATATAACTACCCCCTTAAACATTGAACATGATGTGCTGTTCTTTATACTAAACTCAGTGCTGCTGTTAAATTAGGTTTTCTATAAGTGGAAGTACCTACTTAAACCAGTCTCTCCATAACTTGAGATGATAGAAGCACTTATATTGTACTCCCAGATCAGATGTTCAAGCTCCAAAGAGGAGTAGGAGATCAGGCAGAAACATGTACCTTGCATTTTCCCTTGGCACCTTTATGCTGAGTGCTTAATTGATCTGAACTTTAGGAGGCATCTAGGTCTCCCATTCACTGTACAAGATCTTCTTGAACAAGATGCCTGAATTTTAGACACCCAGTGCTGAAGTAGATAGAGGTTCCCACATGGGAACTTGGACCAGATCCAAGTCACCCTCAGAAGAAACTAATGAAACTAAAACAGTCATGCGGCAAGAGGCAAAATATTATCTTGGACCCAAAGATAGCCAAGAAACAAGAGTAAAAATATATGGTCAATTTTCACCAAGGTAAAAGATTAGTGTGGGACACTTCAAGAATTAAAATAAAAGGAATAAAATGGTCAAAAATGCCCAAATGATCTGGTACTCCAGTCATTGTCGAGTGATTTAGGCATGTATTTTTAGGTGCTTTTGAACATTTTATCCTACATCTTCAATGTATTTACTAGCAATCTAGAAAGAGAGTGAGGAGTTAGGTAGCAACATCTGCAGATGAAAAAGCTGTTTAAAGTTCAGAGTTTGTGAACAACTCCCGAGATGAAATTATTTTGCATGTATTTTTATCTGCCACTGTTTAAAGCCCATGGGAGGGGAGGAAAGGAGGAGAGAGAGAAAAGTTACTTGTATACTTACTTGTATAATGGATCTAAGTTACCATTATCAGCTTATGAAAGGGATCTATGCGTCTCTGGTATGTCTACAAGAGATGCTTACTGCACAGTTGACTAATTGACTGCACACTAGATGTCTTGGTGCCTACATGTGAGCTGCTATTAGTGCACGCAAAACTAATAAACTCCACAGCATTGTAAATTTATTTACAATAAACTACATGGTAGTTTATCATGTAGTGAAGTTTTCACGCACAGCAGAGCACGTGTAGACACTGCTCCGGCTGACTGGAGCTCAGTGTGCTTCACTGTGGGGCTAGCTCGCAGGTAGCCCCTGCACTGAAGTGCCCTCGTGCCCTAGCCAGCCACTCTGCAGCACATGAAGCCTGGTCAGAGCAGCTTGGACTGGCAGGGGACCCAAGGGGTCAACCTGCCAGCCCAAAACTGCTCTAACCAGGCTCCACATGCTGCAGAGGCACTGGCTGAGACACCCCTAAATATGCTGTGCAATTTATTCATGCACATTACATGTGTAAACACACCCACTGTGCATCACTTTAGCACAATGTGTATAGCTCAATATGTCTAGCATAGTGCAAATCACTCCTCAACATAAAGCCTCAGACAAGAAAGAAAATCATATATGTCAGGATAGATAAGAAATGTGGTGGAAAAAAAAGAATTATATTGAAGTGATGCCTTTATATAAATCCATATTGCAGCCTTCTCTGGAATACTGTGTTCAGAAATGCTCACTCCTCCTGAAAAGGTTATTGCAGAATTAGAGGTTTGGAGGGAAGGGCAGTAAAATGATTAGGTACACAGGAGAATCTCTAACATGAAGACAAATTGTAATGATTTACCAGAAAAGAGAAACAAACAAGAGAAGCTGTGACGGTTCTTTCCTATAAAAACAATGAATGTTATAGAAAAACAGACTTAAAATTTCTATTCTCGCTATTTCATAAAAACAGCAACAAGGAGATATTCAATAAAATGAAAGAAAAAATTTACAACCCATGAAGGAACTGTTTTTTACAAAACATAGTATGAAACTGTAAATCATTGCAACAGGTTGTCATTGTAGTTAAGAACTCCACAAGATCCAAAAAGATTGTAGACTTACATGGTCTTTGCATCTGTGTAAAAGTTATTAAACACAGGGTAGTATTCCGTTTCCTTCCTGGTCATCTAAGGGTCTAGATTTGTCCATCTAGATAGTATTTTGGTCACCCAAGTACTACAAATGCCATTTATGTACAGGTAGGGATTCCACTTTTGCCGAGTAGGCTGCATGCCTACATGGATGCCTAGCAGACACACTAGGCATGCACACTAGTAATTTCTTTTGCCCTAGGAGCCAAGTGGCTAAGTCAGCCACCTGGGAAATATGAGGACTGGGTTCAATGCTTCCCTTACAGAGCAGATTTGAAGCTGGGTCTCTGGCTTCTCAGAATAGCACTTTTATAACTATGAAAAAAGTCAGGCATTGACCAGCCCCCTCTCCATGACAGAATCGAGGACATCCAACTTCTCATGTGGAACGCTTTAACCACTTAACTGCTAGGGGCATAAGATGAGAAGGTTCTTCTCTTCATCCTCCCCAATTCCCCAATCTAAGTCCTTTTAATCATGAGTTTTGGTCAACTACATTTTTGGGCCTTAGACTCCATTACATATTCATAAGGGATACTCCCAATTGCCCAGCTACATACACAGCCAGTGCGTAGCCTATTTGGCCAGTCTGTACATGTACATGGTCACAGACATGTAGAGGCTATGTGACCAAGAATTAAATTCCTACCTGTGTGTAAGTAGTACTTTTGGTTCTTAAAAAAAAACCTAGAAGTGTCATGATACCTACATGATCAGGAAAGGAACAGAATGCAACCCAAAATGTTATAAAGAACATTTTTGGAAGGAATCTAATATTTCATACTTTAGGGTTGCAACCAATTTCTAACAATTAGAAATTACTATCAGATCCAATAAAAGGCAGAGATTATTCTACAAGATTATGCATGGTACGTTGCATCTTCCTTTAATGGCCAATGTTGGGAGATAGGATATTGCACTCTGCAGTCTGGGGGTCTGCTTTCATAAAGCGATTCCAATGTACCCATGAGCCTTAAGTTTTATATTAAAATTAGCAAAACTGCCCATCAAGAATGACAGTGGGGGTGGACGGAGACGGAGCGCTGCCACTCACCACCCTGCACTGCTGCTGCCTCCCACGAGCAGTGGGGCGGGAAGCTTGCACACAGCTAAAACTGCCACCCCCCCACTATGTCTGGTCCTGTGCTACCCTTCCCTCCAGCTCTGCATCCAGCCATGCCACCCAACCCCCGGGGAGGTGGCAGTTGTGTGGGGTGGTAGGTGGCAGGGCTCCATCCCCACCTGTCATTCTTGACAGGCACTCTTGACAGCACTGGCTGCAGCTACACCACACCCTGCCAGAAGCCCCCTGCCCCCAAGCATTATGGACAAACAAATACAGACAGATGGACTATGCCTATAGATACAGATATTTTATTGCAACAGGTCTTCAAAAGTTATTTTCATAGCATATCACTAATAAAATTGTACTACTGCACTTCTAGAAACACTGCCTTACTGGTATTTGCAGTAGCCAAAGCCACAACAGGGCTACAGGACAAATATAATATGATTATACAACTACAATACACAGTGGTGATAGTGGCAACTCCAGCCCTCACTGCATGTCCCATGCTGGAGCCAGAGCTGTTTCTGTCACATGTCCGCTGCCACAACAGCAGCTCCAGCTTTGGCTTCTTCAACCACAATCACAGTCTGCACCCCAGATACAGAGGCAGCAGTCTGTTAGGAAGAGACAGGCTCCACATCACCCCAACGGGAAAGAAGCTTTTTTCAACCGCGTTGGCTGATCTGCTTGACAGAGCTCTAAACTAAGATCACCAGAGGATGGACAGACAACTGTGAGGTGCTGCTAGATCTGGCTTTGGTCAAAGGGAATGATCTAGTGAACAACCTGAGGATTGAAGGAAAGCTGGGTGACAGTGATCATGAGCTGATCACGTGAACGGTATGTGCCGCTGATGGCTGGGAGCGCATGGCTGCAGAAGTCTGGTGGTAGCGAGCAGGGAGCTCCCACAGACGCCGCCTTTCTAGCTAGGATTTTTTTCCGATTCTCCTATTGCAGCTCTTTTCTAGTTGACTCAATAATCTGGATACTACTGGCTGGGTACAGTCAGGTTATTCCTTACTTAGCATAAATATGCGTCTCAGGGGGCTACAGGACTCCAAGCATCTGTTTTCACAAGCACTCTTGCCTGTAGTACCCTCACTCGTGATTTGACGTCTTCTTTTGGTTACAGGCTCAGCATTGTGACGGTCAGCTGTGTTTTGGATCATGTTGGGTCGCCTCTTTCGACTCCTTTTCTTCAGGTAAATATGGAGAATCCTCCGAGTCTCAAAGGGAGGCAGCTCCTTGCTCTTGTCCCTTTATCCCTCCCGGGATGCTGTTTCCTACTGTTCTTTAGCTTAAAGGTTTTCTTCACAGAGTTTGTCTGTCTGTCACTCTCTCACTTGCTCAATCTTCTCCTCCCCTTCTGGCTGCTGCGGGGCACGGGGTTTTTTTTGTTTTGTTTTGTTCTGAGTATTCCCCATCCTGTGCCCAGTCAACTGGAGCCAGCAGGAACTAATAAACCAGGGTGTTCCTGTTTTCCCCATGTCCCATTCCTTTGCTCTTGTTGGGTTATCCAGTAAGTACTCATGCTTGGGGCACACACCCCAGCCTTTATTATTCTCTTTAGAGGTTCTTCCTACTCTCTCCTCTGGGTTGGCAGCGGGATCTTCGCTGCAGCAGTTAGCAATGCAGAAATCCTCAACTTTAGGAAAGCTGACTTTCATAAGCTCAGGAAGTTGGTTGTCGAGGCCCTGAAAAATCATGATTTGACAGGGAAGGAAGTCCAAGATGAGTGGTTGCTCCTTAGGCAAAGCACAAAGGAAGCCCATTCCAGCCCATAGGAAAAGTCATAAAAGGGCTGGGAGACCCCCTTGGCTCAGTAGAAAACTCATGGACCACCTGAATCTTAAAAAAAGAGAAGCCTATACAGGTTGGAAGACAGGAAATACCTCTAAGGAGGATTATGCATCACTGACCCACAGCTGTAGAGAGAGGACACAGAAGCCAAAGCTGAAACAAAGCTCAAACTGGCTACAGGAATCAAGGACAATAAAAAGCCCTTCTTCAGATGCATGGGAAGCCAAAAGAGAAATAAGGGCAACATTGGACCCCTGCTGAACCAAATGGGCAGCTGACATCAAACACCCAGAAAAAAGCTAATCTCCTTAATGATAACTTTGCGTCGGTTTTTCACCAGTCCTAGGGGAATCACCTTGCCTGACTGGACACATGATTACAAGGGTACAGGTGACCACACGCCTACATTTGGTGAAGACCTTGTGAGGGAACACCTTGAGAGGCTGGACATCCATAAGTCAGCAAACCCTGATGAAATCCACCCAAAAGTGCTCAGAGGAGTTGGCAAACATCATAACACGACCAATGGCAAGGATATTTGAGAACTCATGGCACTCAGGAGAGGTTCTTGAAGATTGGAAGAGGGCCAACATAGTGCCCAACTTGAAGAAAGGAAGGAAAGAAGATCCAAGGAACTACAGGTCAGTCAATTTGACCTCAATCCCTGGAAAGATCAAGGAAAAAAATGATTAAAGAATCCATCAACAGGCTAACGAAAGCATCATTCTGAGAGACAGCCAACACAGCTTTGTTATGGATAGGTTGTAGAAGGAGATGAGATTGGTCAGCTATGACCAGGTGACATTACCTGGACAGGGGAGGAAAGGCTGATGTCATTTACTTTGGATTTGTCATTTACTTGGATATGGTCGGATGGCTGGGGAACTAGATCTGTTGGACCCGGGGAGTAACAGTTGATAGAACCAAGTCAACATGGCACCTAGTGACCTGTGGTGTCCCTCAGGATTCAGTACTCAGATGAGTACTCTTTAACATATTCATAAACAATCTGGATTCAGGTGTCAGAAGCAGACTGGCTAAGTTTGCAGATGACACCAAATTATACGGAAGTGCGGTCATACTAGAGGATAGACTGGGAATTCAGGCTGACTTCGACAGGCTTGCAAAGTGCGTGGGTCAAAACCTGATGGCTTTCAAGAAATGCAAGGTGAGCCACCTCTGGAGAAAGAACCTACATCGTACCTATAAGCTCAGCAGTGCTACACTCACTAGCACTATGACCAGCCATGACCTCCAAGTCTCTCTTGATCACAAGACAAATAAGAGCCACCAATGCAATGCCACAGCTGGCAAAGCAAATAAAACCCCGACTTGCATCTGCCGATGCATCTCAAGCAAGACCCAAGATGCCATTCTCCCACTTTATTCAGCCTTGGTGATGCCACAGCTGGAGTATTGAATCCAGTTCTGGGCTCCGCACTTCAGAAAGGATGTGGAGAAGCTTGAGTGGGTCCAGAGGAGAGCCACACACATTATCAGAGGTCAAGAGAACAGGCCTTATGAGGCGAGTCCAAGAGGCATGGGACTCTTCAGCTTGAAAAAGCAGAGGTTCAGGGGGGACTTTCTGGCAGCCTGATAGGTATATCAGGGGTGTGCATCAGGATCTGAGAGAATGTCTGTCCACCAGGGCACCCCAAGGGAAGACAAGGTAATAGTCAAAAACTGCTGGAAGATTGGTTTAGATTGGACATAAGGAAAAACTTTACTGTCCAAGTCTCCAGATTCTGGAATAGACTCGCCCCAGAAAAGGTGTAAGCGCCTACTCTGGACAAGTACAAGAAGTGTCCCTTTGGACAGATGCTTATCTTGCTGGGGTCATCTGACCCCAGCTGACTTCCTGACCTCTGGGCAGGGGGATGGACCCAATGATCTCATGAGGTCCTTTCCAGCCCTATTGTCTATGAAATCCAGCATGGGGTATGCAGCAGGAGCCAGTAGCCGGGGAGGTAGGAGCGGTAAACTGTCCAAAGGGCAACTGGAGCTATATCAGCCCTTGCTCGTCTTCCTGCTGCCAATCACCATTCTCTGGCACGTCACTCCCCCTAGCCATGCTGGTAGGCCAGTGGGCTGGACAAAATAGTTCAGTGGGCTGGATCCAACCCATAGGCTATATGTTTGACACCCCTTATTTATTGTCATTGACAGATTCAGCTAGGCTTTATTATTTCACAAACAGCAATATAGGTAGATAAAGATGGCTTTTCTGTGCCTTTGGAACCAACATCAACATCTCATAATACTATTCCATGCTTTCATGGCATGCAGATAGATTTTTCTTTATAAAACTTTGTTGCAACTATGCTTAATTTATGGGATAATCCAAAGGAAGGAAGAAAGTAAGTAACATACAAGAGAAAACAAATTAAAGTTTGGATAACAAAAGATACATAAAAAAAGAGCATATAGTTTTAATAATTGTTTTAATCAGGATCAGAGATAGCTTGATTAAAAGGGTATAGAAACAGATAATTTTTAAAAATATGCCATGCTTAATTCAAAATTTTCTTTTCTGACCATTTCATATGCTATGGCTTTGTCTGAAACTCAGTTATACTATATGCAAAGATTGTTAATGCAACTATGAGGGTCAACTATTAAACACATTAAATCAAGAATTAATATTTAGGATTCTGATACTATAACAAACTGATTATTTAGTCATGAGTACCACAGTAGGCCCTTTCATTACATGATTACACTTCATGCCCTATACAGAAGCACAATATTAAAAGAACATTGAGACTGTAAAGTTACGTCTTAAAAAGTTTAAAAATGTGGGATTTTCACAAGCTATGAGGCACCTAATTCCCATGAGTTAATCACATAGCTGTTTACAGATACCCCATTGATCACCTGTTAGAAAAGTACCTTTGTGCTGAAAAATGAAGATGGACACCTAGTTGTTTATGAAAATCCTATTATGTGCCCAGCTCAGGGGAGTTAGATCTCAAAATGTTTGTGATACAGCTCAAGTCCCTAGGTAGCTCTATTGCCTTGAAAGTCGCACTGTTCTTTTATTGCATATATTGATTTCACCCTGATTTGATTTTCTTTTACAATAAAATGAGTGTTTCTTTGTTGTAGTGAAAACTGAGCTAGTCTAATTAGATGATTCTTTTACTTTTTAATTTAAGTACCCACAAGAGTAGCACCAAAAGTAAAAGCAGCTATGCAATTAAATAGTTCTTAATGCGTCTCCTACACGTGCCATCTCTACAGTTAGGAGTTGAAACAGGTGCTCATAGTCCCCTGATAAAAAAACTTCAGAAGATGGAAGGCAGGACATTCTCAGAAGTGGCCCTCATGTCTTGAATTTGTTTAGACTGAGATTACTAAATTTCAGGTTATGTTGCAAGGCTTCTCTCTTCACTTGTGGGTGGTGGCAGCAGCTGGAGGGGCTTCTATTCTGACTGACTGTAGTTGGAGGGGGGAGTTCCTTTTACAACGATTTTAGCTTAATTACTGTGGATCTGATATGAGTAAGATGCCCAGAGCAAACATGGGGGGAAACATGCACAGATGGCTCAATGGCTCAGCAGTCTCACTTGTCTACTTTTAGCCTGATGTTACTCTGCACTATACAATGTTAAAGCAGCTCAAGGGATTGACGTAGCTTAAGAGAGATTAAGCTGTGGCTCCTTCTCCCTAAGCAAATCTTCCACTCCTGTGTCGGCAGCGAGGAGGATGAAAGGCATACAAGCCCCTGTGTCAACTACATGTAACCACAGATCCCCCTTATATTGGAATTCCCTCCCATCCTGACATTTGTTAAAGTTTTGCAATCAAAGTGAACAACTATTTAACAAGAGGCAACAAACAGTATCATATCCCAGTTGTTTTTTGTTTGGTCTTTTTTAAGACTTGTGAATATTACCTTTCAATGCATTTAGACGACACATACAGAGCACTCACCAGGATTTGTGCAGACCACAAACTGACCATGCTCAGTACCACGTCCTCAGACATGCCACACTGTTCCACATGCACTAACCCCATCCCTAAGTAGAAGCAATCCATGTCAATATGGTAATGATACTGCTGCAAGAAGCTCACACATACAACACCCTTTCCATGGTATCTGTATGGTCTCTCTCATACCAATAAAAGGTATGAAATTGGATGGCTCTACTCTTTCAGGAAGTAAGCAAATAAAACTCTTGCACCCTGAATGGAAAGTAGATACGAGTTTTTGCAGAATTCTTAATAAAGTAGACAAGAAAGCAGCCTACAACCCTAGCACAATGCAAAGAAAATATTCTACAGACTCAGAAGGGTCTCAAACCTCAAAACAAAACAGGGTCCCAGACAAGAGCATGCAGAAAAGCCTCTCATAATTCCAAAGGGCAAACTTTAAGGAATCACAGGCATAATGGGGAGTAAAGAAAACAAAAAAAGCAGGGACAGCACCAGGGGGGAGTTTGGGGCAGGGGGCTATAGCCACCCCAAAATTTGCTTTGGCCTCCCTGTAGCCACCCTTCCCAGCACCACCCCTGTTCAAACCCCTGCCTACTCCCCAAGCTGCCACTACCTTCCCTGCACAACTGAACCTACTCTACTCCCACCTACAGAGGCACAGTGCCTTGAGTGGGTATTGTTAAGAAAAAAACCCCAAACAAACAAAAACAAAACAAAAACCCCAACACCCCCCTCTCCCTCAAAACATGTACATTGGCCAGAAGATGTATAGTGCAACCCCCACAATTTTTTCTGTCTAGTTCACCTCAGCCCCTGCCCCCACCTCCCAGGGAAGAAGCTGGCACTGCCCCGATCTCAAACATTAAGAATTCAGAAAGCCTTGTACAAAATATAAAATGGGATCTCACAAGGAAGAGCAAATAAAAGATGCATATTATGACACTTGAGAAGGAAGTTCACCAAAAAAACTCTGAAGAAACAGCAGCTAAAAGAACAGAAGAGTTCTCAAACTCCAGCAAAGCACCACTGCAATTTTGCAATGGAGATGAACCTCTAGCCTGCATGTTTTTAAATCCCACTACTGAACATTAAAATTTAATGTAATGAATAAAATAAATTATGTCTTCTTAATATTTACATGTTTATGAAATATTTGGGCTATTTTAGGGAATAAAACTAGTTATTCATCGCTATTTGTATATTTATAACTGAACTTATTTAAAATGAGAGTACACTGAGGACCTGATTCTCAGACACAGTCCTAAAGAAGTCAGTAGGGTTTGTCATGCACATAAAATTATTCATGGATTTTGTATTATCATGTCCTAAAAATGCATTTAATTTGCATATTCTCAAATCAATGGAATCACCTCCTGCAGAAGGTGAATGAAATTATATAATTGTACTGCAGTAGTAAAAGTGTGCATTATAACAGAAAAGCATGCAGAAGCTTTATAAAAAGGCAAAAAGCAAAGAGTAGCTTTGAAAAACTATCTTTGTTAATCTAGTAAAGTTCCTTCTTCCATTAATAGAAGACCATTCAAATTTTTCACAGTTCCCATTGGATATGGTGACTGATATTCATTTTTTAATCAGACAAAATGAGACAAATACAAGCTGTTGGAGTTCAATTCTCCACAAAGCTTTCAGTTTGATAAATCCATAAATAATAGCCTGCATATAAGAAGTGGTGCATCACTAGACTGCAAACTGCAACAAAGACTGAAATGAAGGCTGTGGTTTATATATATAAAAAAAAGTATTTTCTGAGCCTATGGTTAATGTAACTATATAATTTCTGATAACCATTTCATTCCATAAAGTCCACATCAGAGAATCTTTACCTATGGGCTGAAGAGACCTGGGAAAAAGCATGGAAGGATTTTGAACAAGCCACAACATTGTCACTTTGAGACTCTTGTATAATTGAGACTTTCAATTAGGAATTTTCAGAAGTTACTCTTTGGCTAGGGACAGACATAACACAAACTGGTTTAAGTAATCAGAAACTGGTTTAAACCTATAACAAAACAGATGTTCGGTGCACATAAACCAGTGTGAAAATGGCTGAAACCAGTTTGAGATAAACTTGGTTGAATGTAGTATCAGAGACTTAACTGAGTTGGGTCAAATTGCTTTATGTAAGAACTGCCCCAGACTTCTTCCTGGTCTAACTTAAACAAGAGGCCACCAGCATCCCAGATGCTTTGCAGCCCTGGGAGGGGCTCTCTGCTCCAGAACAGAGCTGGCCCCGCTCCTCTGCTCCCTAGCTGGAGCTCCTGTGTAGACTTGTAGGCACAGCAGGGTCTGCCTGGCTTCCCTCTGCTCCCCCCCACTCACTGCTCAAACAGGGATCCCTCCCTCCCCTCTCCCACAGCACGGACCATAGCCAGCACGTGGTACGCTAGCTAATGCTGAGAGGTGTCAAGGTAAGGCAGACAGGGCAAAGGCAGATAGGACAGTGTATACTTAGGGCTTTTTGGAGTTATTACCAGGTGACCTGTTGATTGTGTCTCCATTCCTCCCTTCCAAAAAGTTGTTTCAGAGCTTGAACTAATGAGAGAGGCATCTGCTTTCTTGATGGGCTGATAAATGCTATGCATCTCCCTGGTGGCTTCCTTGGAACAGCAAGGTGGGGGAAACCCTTCCCTAATCAGAGTGTCCTGCTGGGGCCTGGCTATGCACTGCCCCCCACTCAGCATTGTGTAAGGGAGGGAGGGCTGTTCTAGCACCCCCTGGCTTCTAGCCTGAGCCACTGCAAGCATGTGCCTGCATTTCTTCACTTCAGAAGGGATATCTGTATACTTACAAACCAGTTCAGCCTAGCCAAGTTACACTAACCTGCAAAGACTGAATCAATTCAGGTTCAGGCTTTTTGAATGTCTATCCCTAGCCTTAATGCTCTTTTTAAGACTAGTACTGATTGCATAACTGAGACAGCAATATGATCTAAAGACATTGCATGCTCACTAGTAACAAAGTAATGAGTGCTTGTATTCAGCAGCAAAGAATGCACAAGGAGAAAGTACTGTTAGTGGCTCACACTCTTCTATTGCAGTAGTTAAGGAAACTGGTTTGATGTGAATCTAGGTTTTCCACATCTTGCCGTCTGCTGAAGAGCAGGCTTTTAGGATTGAGGTTTCTACATTCCAAAAGAGTGCCTAAACTACCGGGAGTTGTTCTTGTGGAAGATGTTCTATTTTGATAAAAAAGGAAATACTAATTGGGCCAGAAACAGCGAATGATTTTTGACTGGTGGTTAGGGCAGGTCTGTGGAAAGGAAAACATCTGGTCTGCAGGTCATACTTCAATTACTTCAACTCTGAATAAAGTAGAACAGAATCAAGAAGAGATTGCCAATTTCTGTCCCAGTGCTTACAGTACTATGCAGGGAAGCAGAAGACTACCATTTAAATTCCTGCTCTGATTCATGTATATATTTTAACTTGGCTTTCCCACAGACCTGGCAAGGGTCTCAACCACTGAGCTCTGGGGATACCACTATTGCTGCTTTTTTTTGCTCTAAGTGGCACCAAATCCCCTTTCAGATCACTCCAAAATACCCTTCATTTTTATTAAATGTGTCCATATTAAAAATTAAGTTCTCATTTTTTGTTTTACTGAAAAACTAACTTTTTTTGCTTTGGACTACTCCAAAATATTTTTTCACAAATGTTTCCACAGTTCTAATGCCACTCCTGTAACTGAATAGACTATGATATCACTACTAAAGATTCTGCAAGACAGTGAATGTCATGAACACAAGGTACATACAGATTTAAGGTAACTACTGAAGGTGGCAACACAAGCCTGCTAAGAAAGGCTGCTGTGTCATTCAAGAGAATTCAGGTGGCAAGGGACACAGGAAATTTTCTCCTACCCTTATTTCTATGCTTAAGGTTTTGGGTGGATGGATTATTAAGACCCCTGACAGGTATTATACTTAAGATCTAATTAACTGGTTAATAATGGACTTAAATACTAACCAGGCCACACATTCATTCGCTTAGTGTGATAAATGAAGGATAAGCCACAAAGGTATTACACAACATGTGTGATAACTTACAGCTGGTTCTTATCATGCCTTTAATTGTACATATGGCTACTGCTCCCAGTGCTGTTCAAAATTCCAGTGGGCTCCAGAGACTGGGTGTGCTGGTCAGCTGATAAGGGGTTTGCAGCCCTAGAGCACTTGCCAGCTGACTGGAGCTCACAGTCATAGGAATACATGGAGCTCTTGGCTCCAATGAGTTCCTGTGGGTGGGAGCCGCTTCGGCTGATCAGGGCTCTCCAGCTGGAAGCTCTGATACCCAACAGTGGCTCTCAGCAGATAGAATATGGGAAGCCAAGCATGCCTCTTGCTGGCTCCTCCTGCACTGACAATGTGGTGTGATGGGATCCGATGCTCAATCCCACAATAACAACCCCTGCCATGCCATTGTGGCATGTCAGAAAGTGCAAATGCTGGGATTGCACAAAAGATCCCATAATACCTGCAATTTAACATTTGTCAGAGGCCTAGCTGTCAGAGAAGTTTGTACCATTTTATTTTATTTATACATGTTAATATGCTTACACTCTGTCAGGGGTTCACTACGTTTTTAGACTCAGGCCACCTCTTGTTAGACTGAAGCCCCCTGCCCCCATGCCATTTCTTAGTTTTCACTGTTTTTTGACTACAGAAAAATAATAGAGCAATTATTCTGTTGCAAAGTACTCAGAAAGACCAAATCAGAAAGCAATTAATACTATGAATTTCTATTTGAAATCATAGTGATCTCCTGGATTTATCTTGTGAAACATGCTTGCATATCTAACACTGTGCAGCACTCTGCATCACCCTTAAAGGATCTCAAGGAAACCCAGGGTGCTGAAGTGCTCTGGTTGAAAATCACTGCTCTATGCATTTGGTCAGTTTAACAATGATATGTGTAATTATATAATGCCTACACAGCAGCCATTTGTCTAAACATCTAACCAAGTAAAACTGTCCTCAGAACTATCCTAATATGACTAGTGAAGTCAGTGCAGACAAGAAAGTCATAAATGTCACATTTCCTCTGATCTTGAGCCAACATGTTTGTAAAATAGACACATAGTGAATTGTAAGCTTTAAGGAATTCAACAATGAGGACAAAAACATTAAGAAGTATTTTAAATAGGGTTTGGCACAGATATTTTCCAAGTCTGTGTTCCCTATAATATGCGTTTCTTGGCACCATTTTCAAAAGAGAGTTTCTCTCTTCATGATAGCAGCATTGTTTATTTGAATTTAATGCGTTTTTCCTCAAGTGCAGGCTAGATAATTTATCAAATAATTCTTACATATCCAAGGGACTGTTTAAAATAGTATATAAATAAGTGCTACAGGTCTGTCTTTTCTGCAGTGTAAAAACAGCCTTTTTATAGTTAAATAATAATCTCAAGCAACATTTTTTTCTAAAAATCTGAGACACTGGAAATGCACGTGTTGTGCCTGATTAAAAGCTAGCATTTTTGTGTTGGATTGATGAAGTGTTCTCTGCTTAGGGCAATCACAAATACATACCCCAAATCAACCACAATGCAAAGTGACCAAAAACCAACATTTGCCTATTAGGTTACTAGAACAAATTTTCTAGAGCAAGGTCTATGCAGCAGTACCCAAAGTACCAGAAGGAAAAATCAAATCAGGTTCATGAGATTGTAATTACAGCCCTTAAGCATTTCCAACCCTATGATTTTATCATTCTAGCGCACCATCATCACCTAGGGTTTACAGTGATATTTGGTAGAAAAGTACATTTCAGTGATAGTGAAATCCTGGCTCTTCTGAAGGCTTTGCAATTCGTGTAATTGATGTCAATTAGTCCAGAAATCCACTCAGTTTGTAGTGATAACATATTAAACCACTGAAATATCGTTCTTCAATCGCATCTCCTGTTACGAGTAGGCATGAGCTACAATAAAGCAATATATATATATGGAGCAAAATATATGGAGCTACAATGGAGCAAAATGCTTACAGAGTGGAATGTACTTAACAGTTCCTTATGGGGAGGCTACCAACAGGCCCTAGAGTGAACCCTAAGCCCAATAAATTCCCACTGGGTCTCTCCCAAGACCCCACTGGCCTCAGTTGAGCCCTCAGGCTTGGTAAGTCTCTCTCAGCTTGACTAGGCCCCTGTGGGACACCAAGAACCTTAAGGGCAAATTGGGCAGCTACTTCATCTCCCCTATACCACATCCCAAGCCTTGAGGATGTTCTCTCTCATTGATGCAATTGTTTATACAGTTGGCCCCCCTGGGCTCTTAGACCCTTGGACCTGCACACAGCCCCTTCTCCAGACTCTTTAGTCCAGTTTGGCCCATGCTCAGTTCATGGACCCTCTCTCTTACAGGTTCTGGTTTGGGTCTCAGCCTTTTTCCAGGCTCCTGAGCTCCTCTGTAGGCCCCAACCTCAGTACAAGGGCTCCTGGATTACTAGTTCTCAAGGCTCGAAGCTAAACTACCAGTCTACCCCAAATGAATCAGCAACATCACTGCTGTCTGGTACACATCTCAATCCCTCTGGGAGTTTAACATAAACAAAGGCCACTTTTCTGTAAACCCAGTCTCTCAGTCCAAGGAACTTGTCTCTGTTCCCAGGCTAGGACAGTTGTTTAGCCCCAAATCCAGGTCCCTTTAGGAGCCCTGCAGCCAAACTTTCCTCACTGCTTGGCTGTTCAAAAAAGATGACCTGACCAGTGCAGGCTCTGGGCTTATATAACCCCAGCCTGAGCCCTCTTCCCATCAGGTGAGTCCCTCATTAGCTCCCTACTGTCACCTACAAGCAGCCTCTCTGGTGCTCTGCTACACACATAATATTAGTACTGTTGTTGTGCAAACAGCTATAAGCACTTCACAAGATGAACCCACATATTTCAAATAGGAATCTGTAGTGTTAAAAACATTCTGATCTGTTGTGAAGTTTCTTTGCAACAGAAGACTTGTTGTATTATTTCTCTGTAGTCACAAAACAAGTTAAATTAAGAGCTGGGTGTCTTGAATCTAGAAAGGTTCTGAGAACCTAGGCTACATGTTTGGAAACCAGCAGTTTTCCATGCTCCACTTAATTTTGTTCAACATGGGTTTACCCAGCTTTGCCACAGTAAATTGCAGTAAAAAAATGCTTAGAATTGGTAAACTGCTATTGCTTTGTACATAGCCTACAGAATATGCAAGAGAATAAATTACACAAGCAATATTCATGCACAGAGTTGAATGCTGTTTTCTGTGTCTATTTTGATCATCACTTGAAGCTTGAATTAAGATTCATATCACTGAACTAACTGCACACTATCTCCATTTCTACTGGCAGTAAAAAAAATATTACAATGTCTAATATAAAAGGAAACTCTTTAGTGTAACTGCATGTGGATGTAAAGAAATGTTTCTAAATTATGAAGCCACTGCTGTAGTGGTGTAAGGGGTCCTTAGTCTAAATGAGCATCAGGTGCAAGTCTTGCAACTACTGGTATAAATTATTGCACTGGGGGATAAATTTAAACTATTGCAAAGAACATTAACAAAAAGGATGACATTTATTCTTCTATCCAACCTCTTCATTCTGGCTTTCTGGTAGGACTGAACTTAGAATACAGAAGTACAAAAAATGGATCTAGCTTTAGCTGGAATCTGTGATTATGAATCTACTAGAACAAAAGCCAAAAACCAGTCGGAAATGGGTAGCAAAGGGGAGAAATCTGTGATCCTGACTTTGCTTCTAAAACCTAAAACTGACTGCTTCCCAGATATTCTATAACTAACTGAATGCAATTTAAAAGTAGCATTTTTGCGCAGACTTAATACATAGAGTTAATATTTTAGTGCACTGTGTTTCAGCATACAGATCCTCATACATTTTTACAGCAGAAATAAGAGGGGCAGTGGTACAGTTTGGCTGAAGCTACATAGATCCAGGCTCGAAAACAAGCTTGCTTTTAAAAAAATATATTACAGCTTTGGCTAAAAATAGATGCACAATAGAGTGGCAAAATTTGTTTCAAAATCTGTGAAGAAAATAGAGCCAAGGGCCATTCTAATTAGACAAATCCCATTATCAGTCAATAAATTTGGGGGTGGGAGCAAGTGGATGACAGTCATGTGGGCTGGATGACATGGCTCCATGGACCACATCTGGCTGGTGGACCACATACTTCAAAACTCCTACCCTACAGAATAAAGGTATCCTGAATTATAATGTACTGTTCTTTTGAAACAAAATACTTATTTGTTATTATTAGATTATTGAACCACAAGCTTTGTTTCAATAGGTCAGATGACACAGCTCTGTCTTCTGGATCCAGCCCCAGTATTGGAAACTTGTAACCACTCACCCCAGCCCCAAAATCTCCAGCCCTACAATCCAGAGGACCTAACTCTATGGGCTATGTCCAGCCCACAGATGTTATTTTTGACACTCCTGATTTAGCGAATAAGGAATTAATTAGAATTGATTAAAAGAATTAATACCTGTAAGCAGACCAAGCTAAACAAAGCCCAGAACAAATGAATGTATCCCTTAATGAAGGCTGCTGGGAAGCAGTAGTCTCATATTCATAAAATTCTTGCCTCAGGGCCTTATTCAGTCCAGGTCTTTGAAGTCCAATCTGGTCATAACTCAGGAGTTAAGAAAATGCTGCCTATGCTCAGCTTCTGGGCCATGCCCTTCTGCTCACTTCCTATATTACATATACACATACGTATACATATATACATACACATACACACACTCAGCCCTAAGATTGGGAGATATACAGGGCTGAGTAAAGCCAAGCAGGTGTTTTTATCAGGGAAGGCAAGAAGAGGAAAGGACAGTTGCTTGTTTTTGTTAGCTGTATAGAATCTAACTTTTCCCCCAAGCTTGGTGTAAGAATTCCTGCCCAACTGTACCTTGGACAAAATAAAGGTGGCAATACTATCCCTCAATTTATCCAAAAATCCAGTGACAAGAGTATTCATGCAGGATATGGGAGAGTCAGGCTCAGCTCTCTCAACCCTCTGTCTGAAGGGACTTGAACCCATGTGCTCTAACTGCTGAGTTTACACTAAGGAACTGTGGATCTCTCAGTATTCCTGTTGAAGCTTTTCTGCTGTGTATGAACTACTTAAACTGCATTGGTGCATAGTCTAGAACTCAGGTCGTCTCTCTTCTAGATAACGGCACAAAGCCATAGAATCATGCTATCTCTCTGTCTCTCCTTCCCCCCAATAAATGTTTGAGTATCCCATGAGAAGTGGGATGAATTCCAAAATAAAAACTGGGACACATTCCAGTTAAACAGCTCTCCCAATATGCCATTTTGAAAGAGAATATTTTATATACTACAATAATATTTTGCATTATTTACATTGATCTTAACATAAGCTACTTACTCACTGTACAAAAAGGGTTTTCATGGAACCATAGACTGCCAAGTTGAAGACAGCACCCAGCACCTAGGCCATTGTTTCACAAGAAGGTGCAACAGAGAGAGTATAGGGCTCCCTGTTACTTTAAGGAGAGAAACTGAAGCTGATAGATCTCAGGCAGTTCAATTCAGACTAGCAACCAGGTGGGGAGGCAGCAAAGAAACACTGTTGCCTAGGCATGGAGCTGCCAAGCAAGAGATAAAAGGCCTCACTTGTACTGCAGCCAGGAGAACTCTACCTAGGATGAGTTGGTTGCAGGGGAATAGGCAGCTTGGGGCAAGAGGATATGATTGCCTATTGCAGAACTGGCTGCCAGGCAATAGGGCAGAGACCAGTTTGGGCAGCAAAGGGTTGCCAGAGCAACAGTTATAAACTGCCTGGCAACAAATCTTCAGGCCCTGGTGAGAAACCCTTGTGGGACTAGAGTGCCACCTGACCAGGAATAGCAGGGCTTAGGCAGCATGTAAGCTTAGGGCCTGAGCCAGGTCAGGCAGTCTGGCCCAGCAAACTGCAGAGTAAAGGAACAGCTCTTGGTCTGGAAGGCTGTAGGAGGGTGCCTGGCTCACTCCTGAGCTGCTCTGGGGACTGCCTGTAAGACACTGATTACCCAACCCAGGGTAAAGGAAAACCTTGTTGCAAGGTAGCAAACTACTGTTGTTGTTTGTACCTAGAGCAGGTTAAGTTTGTTATAGCCAGTATACTTCTTCCTTTGTTACAGTTTAATTGGTGGGTGGTTTGGGTTCCAGACTATCAGGGGTTGGCAGAAATCCCAATAGTGCCTGAGGGCATGAAAGTGCCTTGAGCCCAGCAAGGGCCGAGGGGGCCCAAGACATGGACTAGCTTTGAGCCCAAAGGCAGGCTACAACCTAGAGAGAGATGGTAGCCTACCATGGGCTGAAACCAAGAAGGGGCCAAGGGAAAGGGGCAGACTCGGGATGTGAAAGGTTAAATGATTAATTGTTCAACCAATAAGCCCAGTGGTAACCCATTAGCTTACTAGTTATTGTTTAGAATGGGGCAGGGCACAGTCTGGCAGGAAAAGGGTAAGGGAAGCCATGCAGCGGTTCAATAGGAATTGAAAGGTGGTAGTGGGGTGGGGGGAAGAGCTAGTACCCATAGCCTATGAAGTTAAAGAGAAAAACAGCAGGTGGCCTAATGTCTCATAAATTAAGCAATTAGCTGCTGGTTCACAGGGGCTCCCTCCCTCCCAGAACAGAACTTCAGGTGGGTTGTGTTGTCTGGGTGGGCTTGCTACCGCCTCCTCCACCCATTCAAAGGGCTCCAGGAACAGCTCCCAGCAGCAGTTGTGTCTAAGCTGCTGTGTTATCAGTTAACTGTTTAACTGATTATAATTAGAGGTGGTTAAGCAAATAAATTTTAAATGATATTTACATCCCTACTCTAGACACAACCAAAGTAGACTCAGCTCAGTGCCTAGAGCAGGATGGAGATGGGAGAGAAGCCCAGACAGAGCCAAAGTGTGTTCATTGCCCAAAGCAGGGAAGAAACAGAACCAAGGTACTGAGACAAGAGCTAGAGCCCAGAAGCCAGATCTAGCACAATGAGCCCAGGTTAGAAGGCCCAGCTAAAGAAGAGGGAAGGAAACCGAGAAGGCCGAGTTCCTGACAAGCGAGTGATGGTACAGTATCACCTGCAAGACATGGGCATGACTGTAGAGGATGTTGGAGACCATGAACAGCCCTTAAGGCTACAGGTGCCCTGAGCGGCACAAATGAATCAGGAGGACCCAGGTAGGCTGGGGGAGAAGGAAGGGAGATGCAGAAACTGGGGGAGCAGAGGCTGCAGACACAAGCAGGGGGTAAGCTCCTTGGCTTCCCCCCACCACCTGTCCCTCACCATCTTTCCTGCTACAATGGTGGGGGAATGAATTAAAGAAAACCCTCCCCACCAGTAATTAGATTCTGTACGTGGAAAATTGTAACAAATTTATAAATTTTCCATGTATAGAATCTAATTACAGGGGAGGTCATCTTTAATTCAGGGTTACATCAGATTCAAGTCTTAGGAGTCTTGTAAAGCTAATTACATGGACTGGCAGAATCTGTGCCTTCTGTCTTTACAAGCTCTGTGCTCTTTGTGAGACTTTTCCATCAGGAAGGTTACCTGGGGGAAGATGAAATGGCTGCATTTCAAGGAGCTTTGATTTCTTGTAGTTTTTTTTTTTCGACTGAGGAAACAAGGCTCAGATTTGGGACACATGGACTGTTCTAAGGGGAAGGTCTTAAGGAGTGATTCTCTAGATGCAGTTCTTCTCCAAGGAGGACCTGGCAAATACTGCAGTGTTCACAGGCTCAACTCTCTCCGAGATAGAGCAAACGCCTTTTGCGGCTGTCATTTAGAAGCATGATTGCTATGCAATGCAGGCAGTGTGAGAAGCTCAGAGACCTGTGGTCAGACCTTCTGATCAGCTCATCCCACTATGAATTGGAAGGGAGATGAATAAAAATACAATAAATGAAAGATCCCAGGTTGGGAAGTATTATGAAAAGGCTTAATACTGTTAACAATGTACAATCATTCGTATTCGTAAAAAACACAACTTCTTATTAACAGGCTATTTACAAACAACAAATGTTCAAGGACAGCATATTCTCCAACTGATGTCATAGGCATTAGAAAGAAACTGGTGTGTGTTTGGAACAGCTCTACCCTTAATACCATCATGCAGAAGGAGGAATATTGGAAGGGCTCACACCCTTCCCCAGTGGGCATTGCTGATTAGAAAAACCTATAATTCAAGTACCCTGGATGTGTAAATACCAACAGCAGAATATTGCATATGGCCTACTATATTAAGAAGAACTTTGATTTCACCAAGGAAAATAATCTCATAAGAAAAATCTCATTCTTCCATGCTCTTGCTTTGCATTGCAATGTTATCCATGGAAAATGCACAGAAAAATTGTACCATGTCCAAGTCCTATTATATCCCTAATATCATAGAAAAATCACATACAGCAGAATCTTGTTTTATTTTCTATCAGGGTTTTTGCATCTGCCATCAAAATATTAGAATTACACAACAGTTCTTCACTATAAGGAAAAACAACTATATTACCACATGGTCTGTAAGTCACAGGCAAATTGGCACTACGAAAGTTTGACAAGAATGCTGCTGCCTTATGCATTTATCTTGACTAGCACAACAAGGTCTTATCCAAACTGAGCCCTTTGCATACTACCAAAATGGAAATAATGAATCATTCAGTCTAGCCAAAGACTGATGGATTTAATGGATTTCCCTCATGATGGTCCAATTATAGTCCTGCCTCATCGAGATGATGGATCAAAAAATACCAGCACCTGTGTTTAAAGAGTTAATTCCTCCTTTCCATTTTCTAGCACTAACCAGGCTCAGAACACTCTTTGATGATCCACTCAACAGGGGTGAGCAATTATTTGGGCTGGAGGGCTGCTTAACAAGGTTTGAGTTGTTGAGGGCTGTATGCATGCACGTATACACATGTGTGCAGACATGTGCAGGTATGCGCAGAAAGATGCACACAGACACACACACAGGCGCGCGCACACACACACACACACACAAACACACACACAGATGCACATAAGCACATGCAGATACACACATACACAGAAGCTCCCCACAGCTCTCCCTGCAGCCCACCTCTGCCCCAAGTCCCTGGCATGTGGCTGAGTCAGACAGCAGCTGCACCAGTTGTGCCCCTGTGGCCTTAAGTGGCACACAGGAACACAGCACAGCACTGGCCCAGCCCACCTACATGCTAGGGGCAGGTAGGCCAGGCCAGGGAGTGGCTACCTGGCCACTGGACCTCCTGCTGCAGCTGGCCACAGTACAGGGAAGGGAGAAGGGTGAGAGGAGACAAAAGCTAGGGCAGCCGTAGGCCAGATACAATTCTCTTTCAGAGCAGCCGCAGGCCAGATAGCATCATTTGGTGGGCTAGATTCAGCCCACAGGCCAGATTTTCCCCACCCATGCACTACAAGCTATTTTTGCAGGATATTGTCTAATGTAGAGAGTCCTTAAAACATGCTCAGTTTTGGCATGTACTTAATGTTTTTCTCTTACAGTTTCATTTTTAAGAAGGGTAGCAATAAGTCAGGTGTAAAAATGTTGACATCAGGGTAACAGGTCTTAGCCCAGATACAAATGTTTTCAGTAAGTTTTGCTTACATGGCTAATCACATGTAAATTATGAGCAAACAAAGTGGCTGTTCTTTTCAAACAATTCAGATGTTCCAGTCAACTTGTAAATTTAAAAAAAACCTTTAATTTTATACATTTGCTTTTATTTCTTAGGTCAACTATTGAATGTGAGGGCCTGCTACACACAAATACTAAATGAGCAATGGTTAATTAACCTGTGTCTCTAGTTAATATACAAAGAGAACCCTAGGTGATGCTAGGAGATATTGGAACTGTCATTTAAGTTTTTTTGTGAATGGAGGGGTCTCTGAGCTGGCGGATTTGATTTACCTAGGGAGGTCTGGAAGGAAGGGCCTCCTCAAAAGCACTGCCTCCCCTCCTTCCTCTGACCCCTCAAAAGTGACTTCACAAGTGATCTGTAGCTTTATGTAAAGTTAGGAGAACAGCTGATCTTCACAAAGATTTCCATACCTGTGACAAAGCATAGCCACACTTAACTTAATGCTCCTTGAAAAAGCATTAACTCTGGCTCTACACCTACATTTATCTCAAAGTCAGCCTTTGGTGGAACTGGAGGGCCCCTTTCCTACAACTCTTGCATCATCTCTAAAACCCCTAAACCTTCCCCTCTGTGGGAATATGAAAGACATTTTCGCAGCTGAAGCTCAAATGCCTTCCCGTACATAGGCATTCCCCACAGAAAAATATAATAAGATCATCTGAGTTGTAGGCTGTCAAAGATACCAGCCTGGAGGGAATTTTCCATGCCAGAAATGTATATAGTGAATGGGATATAGTCCATCTACTTAATTCAGGGAAATAGTATGCGACTAAGAGAAAAATAACCAACCCAGAGTTTGTTGTGTAACTGGCTTTTTGCCCTAGTGCAAGACGTGGATAATCATGTAGTCAGCGTAATACATGTATTCAGTGTAAGATGTGAGGAATCAAAGACTGACACTCTCTTCTTTCCTGGTCATATAAGTGGCCGTTTTTAGATATCTGCAGGCCAGCTTTGGCACTTATTCTCCCAAGGAAATTCTTTCCCTGGACATGTAGCACTGCATGTGTGGACAGCTATGCATGACTACAAAGTCACTCAGGCTGAGCATGCACAGTAGCAGTCAACATCTGCCCTTTGTGGACACACACCAGCCTCAATTGCCTGACACTGGAATCAGCCAAAAGCCATGGCTATCAGACTTAGAGTGAGAAACATAAAAGGAGTATGTCGGTCCCTCTTCTGGCTACAGCACTCACCTGGGAAGCCAAAAGTCCTGGGTTTTAGGCCTTTCTCACTTTTTAGCACAACACTAACCACCACACCACAGATCAGCCATTTTTTAGTTTCGGCACTCCTTTGGAAGCTGAGCCATTATTATAATCACGGGGAAAAGCAGCCCTGGTGGAAAGGAGCAACTGGGAGAAAAGGTCCAAGCCAGAATCTTTCTCCCTTCTAGGCTAGCAACCATCTTACTGAGCTACATGCCCCTGGCTTGCTCCCTTCCACCTGGCCCCAATTATCTCCCATGTAGCCTGCTCTGGTGGCTGCCCAGAAAGCCAGCTTCACAAGAAGTCCCTGAGAAAAAAGGGCTGACCTGGTGACAAGAGAACTGAGTGTGGAAGTGAAAGAGACCCAGGTGCAAACACTCTCCTGCATGAGAGGGGCCTAGAACCCAGGTCTTCTGTGGCTTAATATGCAAGTACCCTTCATGCTCAGCTACTTCAGGGAAAAGATGGAAAGCCTTAGTTGTCCTCCCTTTTCCTTGTGCCCTGCCTTGCATGTCCACACAACTGCTTAGATATCCATAAGTGTCTGGAAATAGAATTCCCCTGGGTGCATGAGTGACAAAACTGCCCTGTTAATAACCAGAAAAAAATAGATGGCTTGCAACCCAATATGTCTACTAATAGACATATTACATAAAGCACTGGCTTATTATTCAAGTGAAGGGGTTTCACTTAGTTTCCCTCTTACCATTTAGGAAAATGAGCTTTAGTCACCACCATTCTGAAGCATAGGACACTGAATACACGTGATGGTGCAGGCACTTTAATTAAAGCCACCCTCTCCAACCTGGGAGCACATGTAAAGACTCCCATAATAAATCCTATTGAAGTGGGGGCAACAAAAGAACCCGTACAGATTAGACAGCTACTGTGTAAAGTCTGGCCTCTTTATTTTAAACCTCAGATTTATTTAAGCATATAATGGGCTCAAGGTGTTAGAAGAGGTTAGAAAATAAAATAAAAAATGCAATCCTCTTGGATTTGAGTTAAACTAATATGTTAATGTTTAAAGGTCAGGGTACTGTTGTTCTTACTTTTATTATTGTAAGCTACTAGTTACAGCTGATGTATAAACCAAAAAGCTGGGGATATATCTGAGCCCTGAAAAATTCTGAAACTTATAAATAAGAATATCGTGAGCATTTTGAAAGGTACTTCTTAGACTCTCAAATTTCAAAACATTAGTTATCATTTAGTTTATGCTTAATTTAGGCTGTGTAAATGTGTTGACTAATTTTTCCCATCTACTGCTAATACAGCATTCACACCCACACTCATCAACTTGATATCTGACTACTTTTCAGGCTCAAAAGTTATAGTAAAAAGAAATCTCCAGTTTTCTCCTTCTTTCTCTCTTTCTTAATGTTTTCTTCATTTGTTTGTTGCTTGTATTTTGATATTGTTCTCTGGCTGTTCTACTCTCCTGTGAAAATGAGTCCCAAAGGGTCTAGATTCAAGAATGTTAATTGAAGACTTAGGCCTATTAAAGCATAATGAGCAAGATTTAAAGGAAAATCTGATGCTCCATCTAAACGAGATTCATAAAGAATGAAAATATCCAAAATAATTCCCTCCGTATGCACTTTTATTTGGAAGTTAATTCATTTGTTTTTTACTCCCTCTACCTTCACATACAGATCAGAAAAAATAATTTACCTTTATATGAGGCAGGATTGCTCGTAAGTCAAAAATTCATACCTGAAATGCCATGCCAGTATTAATGCCATAAAAAAAAAATCACAACTTCTTCAGATACTTCCCATCCAAATAGTAAAAATCAAGCATATCAGAATGTAATATTTTAAAATACCATCTTACCTCAGTTGATGTATGTCACTGCAGCATAAGTGTGAGAAACTGTAAAAAACTTTTTGAATAAGAAAGGATACATTCGTATGGCTCCTGTCCTTGTCCCAATAGCCAGAATTTTCTGAACTGGGTCAAATGCTAAGGCAGTGGGCAGATAAGGAAAACCATGGCGTACTGTCTGAAATAGAATAAACAAACACAGTCAGTGTGTATGAACCATAGCATTAAATGGATAGGTATGATATTTTAGCTATATATAAAAGACTCTAGGTTGTTTGATGTCGTATTGGTCAGAGCCAGTTTTATGACAAATATTTAGAACCATACAAGTGATATTCCATCCATCTACTTTTAAATTATGTACTTTACCCAGTAACATCACTATATGTTATACACATCTGTAGTACCAAATGAGTTACAGTAGGTATATTAATGAACAATACTAATACATCTTCCTCATTCACTATATAGGTATTATTTTTCATTATCAGAGACAACCCTAGCTGCAAGCTGGCAACATTACATGAAATACGGCCTTATAAAAACAGAAGCACCAAAAGGAAATGGAATATGCCCATAAAGAGTTCTAATAAGCCAACAAAATATAGTCCAAAGTAAAAGGCTTTAATAGCAATAATTACAAAAAAAAATCATGCTATAATAGAGGTTCTGCAAATGAGGGATTGCTTCTGAATTTTAGGAAGATCAAAATTACCCTCCCTTTCTCAGATTTTTATTAAAAATATTGTGTTTCTATCCCAATGGCTGTAGAGACTACCTTGAAAAATGAATTAAATATAAACGGATGCAAAAAGCCTGAAGTATTAGTTTGCAGTGTTGTGACCAGGTGCTAGTAACAAATCCAAGCTTACCAGGCTCTCTCTCTACCAAATGAGGGCCCCCAGGCCCAGACCAGGAAGCTATATTCTAGCTCTATGATTTTATGTGTTTTTATAATCAACAGCTTCAACAGGAACGATTGATGGAAACCCACTCCAGGATGCCTTGCTGAGCAAAGGTTAGGACACTCTCCTGAAAGACAAAACTTGTCTTCAGATCCCTCCCCTGGATGAAAGTACCTCTGAGCTTGGCTCTTACCTTACAAGAAAGTGTCCTCACCATCTGGTTAGTCAGTGTACAGACATTGAGTATTTTTAATCTTTTACCCTACACAAATGCTTCGATAGTGACAGAGCAAGATTTTTAAAAAAATGACTGCCCAGTCTGGTAGTTTGGATGCTGTCCTGTGAGATGGAACAAATGGGATACAGTCACTGTACCAGGAAATGTATAATTATGTATTCAAAGAAGAACAATGGCCACGTCTACATGAGACACTGGCTGAGAAGAAGCCCATGCGTACTGTGCAGTAGCATTATGTGGCAGGAAGCATGATGTGATGCTACTGCACAGTCAGTGCCACAAAAAAAACATTTGGTAAATCCAGTTATTGCACAGTCATTTAGTACTTGTAAAACAAGTATTAAATGGTGATGCAGTCAGCATTTGAGTAGACATGGCCAATGTCAGCAGAATAGACTAAGAATAATCTTCCTGTAGACTGGTAGTAAAGGTCCTGAGAAGCAGGGCTATAGGCAGAGGAGGAAACTGAGTCTTGGTCTTTGACATTCCACGTGACTGCTCTAACCACTGAGCTACAGGGTACAGTGTGTTTATAACTCCTCTTGCAGACTTTAAAGGCTAACTTCTCCCTCCCACCATCCTCAAATGGCAACTTCAGCTCAAATTCACTAGGTTTGGGATGACTGAAAATGATTTTTTCAGCAGGTTATCTGCTGAAAGAAAAGGGACCCAGTTCTAATTTAACTATTCCTGCTCTTGGGTTTCTGGGGGGAAATAAACCTCTTTTTACTCCCTAGTCCCAAAACTGCACAAATTTAAAAAGACATGCCATTGGCATTATCATTAGTTTTACATAGATATAGAGGACTAGACATTTTTTTACACTGAGGTAGAAATTTAACAAATATATACATCGCTACATTTCCAGGCTCTTTTTTTTCCTTGTGAAATCTGCTTTGCTGTGTTTGTGGACTGGGACTGTTCAAAATAATTAGCATAATATTTAGTATTAGTAATTTTCTGTATACTAAACCCAAGCATGCAATGATTCAGATATCAAACTTTCAGGGGACCACTCAAGCTTGGAACCAGGGCAATATTTTCTAGTGTCTCTGTTATTTAGGTTGGGGGGGTTGGTGTCTATTTCTCTTGCTCGATAACTAAGAATTCTGTGCCGTTGACAATTCACTTCCCTCATCATGAAGGGAAGGCCTGACACCACACTGATCTAAATAACTTATTTTGCTATTAATATTCATAAGTTATTGTCCACAGAAAAAGGATATATTTAGCATTAGTAGCAATTCTAGTAATAACAACATGTTCCTGTAGGCGACGCAGCTGCAGCATCACAGTTTGTGCCTGCCAATGCTTCGTTGCTGCGTGTTGCTACAGCGAAGTAGCATCTTGTGCAGACATGCCTAGTAGATAACATCATGAAAAGTTTTGGGGCTAGCTCAAAAATAACAATGTTTGTTCTGCAAAAGTGTTGAAGTTTTGGCAATTTTCTTCATTCCAACACAGAATGAATGCAGTAAATTGTGCCAGAGCCTGGTATAATGACCTGTAACAGGGAGCAAGGGCTCCTGCAGCAGAAAGACCCCGTAAGAAGTTAAACAGGGGCTAGCTGCAGGACAGAAGGCAGCAAGGGCCATAGCTGCAACCTAGGCACTAAGCTGCCCATTAAGGTGATGGACACAACTGCAGTTGGTCAAGCAAATACCTGACAGGAAGGGGTAGGAGCCCAGGGGATATAAACCCAGGACCTGAGCCAGAGGAGTAGTGCAACCTGGAACCCTGACGAGAGAAGAGCTGTCAGCTCAGACTGGTGGGGCGTGGGAGCTGCAGGCCAGAGCAGGTACTCCCAGGGCAGAGAAAGCCAGTGGGAAGGTGGCCTGGCAGTGGTAGGAAAGTCCCAATAGGGGACTTCAAGTTAAAGTAGTTGCTTGGATTTTGTTTAATTTATACTGGCAAACTGGGTGTGGCTGATGTGGGAGGAAAGGAGACAACGGGCCACCTGAGGGGCATGTTGGTTTTGAGCCTTGCCAGGGGCAGGGACGCAGAGTACAGGCTGGCAGAGTCCAGGAAATCCAGAGCCTGAGCACAGAGGGGGCAATGGGGGCAGGCTGAGCCCTGAGTCCAGAGGGGGCAGCACAGGTGGCCAGAGGCCAAAAGGGCCAAAGCCTGAGCTGGGGGAACAACAGAGGTGGCCAGGAGTTGACAAGAGGCTGAGACTGGAAAAGATCCAGGCCAGAGGCAGTGGGCCTAGGCCACCAATCAAGAGCCAGAGTAGCCTGTAGGCTAAGGCTAAGAAAGCCTATACAGAAAGGCAAATGGTGACCAAGTGACACTTGCGAGGCACAAACGTGGCTACAGGCGTGGCAGGAGGCCGCTATTAAAAGCCCTCAGGCTTAAATAAGGGTCCTTCGGCCTATAGGCAGTAACTACTGGCTTACAGTGCCAGCAGAGCACCAGTAGGTCAGCCAGGGTGCAAGAGACACCATGGAGAACTGAATTGTTTTAGACAGCGAGCAGAGGGCCCAGTGATCATGACAGATGAGTCGGGTTAGGTGAAGGCACTCCAGGACTCAGAGGAAGCCTCCCAGTGAATATCGAGGAACATTAAGGCACTGGCAGGAAATATGAACAGGGGAGTTATATAGAGGACCAGGAGTGCAGACAGGATTAGGATGGCTCTAGGGGGCCCATCTTTCTACAGACCCTCAATGATTCATTCTGCTGGCTGTGGGTCATTGGCATACAGTAACATTTCAGACATCCTCTCTAGACGCATCATTGCATGCTCCTTAGAGCTATGAGAGGAATGATACAGGATTCCCCAGGCCAGCCCTATTTCTTAATATCTCAGGAATTTCCCAAAAGCACAAGGAATTTAAGAGACATGAAGAAACTGCAACAGGGCAAAGATATGGCCCTAGAAGCATGAACTCAAGTCATTATTTCAAGGCGCTATTTAAAGAAAGAGAATCTGATTTTAATCTCAGGATTGAACTAATGACACAGCTAGGAATATAACTAATCAAATTAATGAATCAATGTAAGAGCCAATAATAAGAATTCTAGAATAGTGCCTGGCTGGGGTTTTTGTTTACAACACTTGCTAGGAGAATTAATGAAAAGAAAGAATATCATGGAGGCAGAAAAAATGCTTGACGATGATGGTGATATACACTAGTCCAGGGGTGGGTAATTATTTCAGGCGGAGGGCCACTTACCCAGTTTTGGCAAGCTGTCAAGAGCTGCATGCGTAGCCCCGCCCCTTGGCAGGTGCCCCACCCCCATCTTGGGACCAATGTCCCAGGGCCAGTGCCAGTGGGGCCCAGAGCAGGGCACAGGCTGGCAGGGGCTTGTGCAGCCGGGCTGGGCTGCACCAGTAGGGAGAGTGGGGAGCTGGCCCAGCTCCATAGAGCCCCTGCTGCCTGGGACCCTGTACCCCTGCTGCCCTGCTCTGGGTCCCACCAGTCCTGGCCCCAGGACAATGGTGTGGGCCCCGTGCTCCTGCTGGCTCCCATGCTCGCTCACTACCAGTGCCCCCACCAGCCGCACCGTACAGGCGGGGGCCAGCGCGCAGCCCTTACCCCTGTGCTCGGCAGGGAACAAGCTGGTGCTGAGCACAGGGGAAAAGCTGCCTTTTCCCCACCCCATGGCCAGTGCTCCCTGCTGCAGCTGCTCACAGACCATGCAGGGCTTTCCTGCACAGGGATAGGCAGCTCCACGCGGGCTGCGAGCGGCTGCAGTGTGGGGTGCCGACCATGGGCCAGGGATGGGGCTGCTTTTCCCCATGCTCAGCACCAGCTTATAACCTGCCCCTGCTGCCAGCCTGGGCCCCGTGCCAGCTCTGGGCTTGCCCGTCAGGGCTGCGCCATGGTGGGAGCACCTGTGGCCCCCCCGGCTTGCCGAACCAGGCAGAGTTTGCTGCTGCTGCCTGCCCGGAGCTCATCATGGTAGGCTGCAGTGCGGCTGCCACTGCCACTTCTGTGCTGCCCAGCATGTGAGCTCTGGGCAGGCAGCAGCAGTAAATACCGCCCAGCACAGCAAGAGGCAGGGCTGCAGCTGCTCCCACCACGACGCAGCCCCAGCAGGTGAGCCTGGAGCTGGCACGGGGCTTAGGCTGGCAGCAGGGGAGGGTTACAAGCTGGTGCTGAGCACAGGAAAAAGCAGCCTCTCCCCCACCCCATGGCTGGTGCACAGCTACTTGCATCCCATGTGGGGCTGCAGGTGTCTGCTCAGGACAGCCCTGTGTGGGCTGCAAGCAGCTGCAGCAAGGAGCACTGGCCATGGGGCCAGCAAGAGGCCACTTTTCCCCCCTGCGCTCAGCACCAGCTCATTCCCTGCTCGCAGTCCTCCCCTGCCTTTCCCCCCAGCACCCCTTAAACCTGAGTTTCCCTGCACCGGTGCAACCATGAGGAGCCACGTGGTCCCAGGCCAGAAGCCCTTGCTAGGGTTTCTAGCTGGGGGGCAGGGCTGGGCATGCCCTGCTGTTGCAGGAACCTGCTGGAGCTTCTCCTGGGTCCTACTAACCCTGGCTCCTGTCATCTTTGACAGGAATCAAGGACAGATAAATATGTATTAATTTTCTAAAATATTTTTAGGGGCCCCGCGGGCCAGATAAAATGGCCTAGTGGGCCCTATCCAGACTGCAGGCCATAGTTTTCCCACCCCTGCACTAGTCCTTGCTTTGTACCATATCTAACAGAATTAATCTAACCCAAAAACCATTGGCAAATTGGTTTGCCAATTATGCTACACCAACAACATTAGAAACCATTTACATGGTTAAAAATATATGAACAGCAAAGAATGAAATCACAAAAACAATTCCAAAATAGCTCTTTGGAACATTGGGACTACTTACTCCTGGAAGAATAAGCCCCATTGAAGAATGTGCCTAAAAGAGAGACAGAGAAAGCAAAGAAGAGACAAGATCATTACTACTCCTCCCCACAAACCTGACTTCCTGGCTGTCGACATTTCTGACATCTTGATCCAGGGAGGCAGTAGAAGTGAACCCAGCAGGTGCATCTGCACATGCACATTTACCGCACAGTAACTGAAATTATTGCACGGTACAGAGGCACATCTACAGGTGTATGCCCATACTGCACAGTAAACATGGTGATTTACATCATGAACGTATCCTATTTACACCCAATTAGTCACTCCTCAGTAGTGCATGTGAAGATGCCTTACTGTGCAGTAAAGCTGTGTATGTGGACTGACTTGGGACTAACTTTAGTTCCAAGTCAGTCCACACACAGCATTAATGTGCTTTAACACCTTAATGCACATGTAGATGCTGGCCTAGTCCCACTTACTGTGCAATAACTTTAAAGGTAGCATAATGCACACGTAGACACGCCCAGTGTTTCCCAGATCTCACCAGGGATGGCATTCTCTTTTCTTCCTGGTCATCTAAGTGTCCCATTTTGGTCACATACATGCCATTTTTGATGATCTAAGCACCAAAAATGCATATATGCACAGTTTAGAATTCTATCACTGGGCACATAGCCCTGCACACACTGAAAACTATGCGCCACTGCAGTCACACAGACCAAATGTGTGGTGGGAGCCAGGCCTAGTACACACACTTCTTGAGGAAAAGTAGCAGTCTTAGATGCCTGAAAATGGAGTTGGCAAAAAAATCATGATTGTCAGACATTCTGTTACATTTCAAACAGAAAAGTACCATGAATATCAAGGAATGATATTCCTTGTGTGTACCCATCTTTTCTCTCCCACAGCTCAGTGGCTAGGGCACTCCCCTAGGAAGCTGGAAGTCATAGGTTCTGTAGCGACAGAAGTTATAACTTAGAGATACTACCTAACATGAGACTGAGAAAGTTGGTAATTGAGAGATGGTCCCTGAGGTAAGTAGCTAGTTAATTAGAGAGAAAGGGTCTGCAGAGGTTGTCTGCTGCACCATAATTAAAATTGACTGGTTAGTGTTTCTCATTTAGGTATACCTCTGTTTTACTGAACCTGGTAATCATTACAGGTTCTAGGACCTCTCAGTCAGAAGGAGGTTTGGACTCTGTGCGTCTGACCTCCCAGCACAGCACTCTAACCACAAGTCAGCTATTATTTACTCCTTTTGAAGATAAGCCACTAATATAGCCTTTGGTAACAAAGGGGAAAAGGGCGGTACACTGGAAACAAGGGCCCCAGCTGGAACCCAGGAACTCCTTCTTCTCCCACAAGCCAGTAAGCACCTCACTAAACCATACCCTTTGGCTTGCTCTCTTCTGGCTGGCCCCACGTATCTCCTTTTCATGGCTTCCCAGGTGATCAACTTCAGGAATGCAGGAGAAGGGCCTGGATAATGGTTGATCTATCATGTGGTGGTTAAAGTGTCATGTTAGCAATTCAAAGAGCCTGAGGTTTAAGCTCACTTTAAATGAAGGGGGTCCACGTCCTCCAGCTTTCCAAGTGAGTACCCTAGTTACTAAACCATTAGGGGAGAAATGCCAAAACGTAGGAGCATTTCTCACTCATGCCAAAATGTAGGGGCTTACGTAGTTATCTATATGTGCAGGGTTATGAGCCTAGGAATAGAATTTCTAATCTAGGCATAAATAACATTTTTGGGAGTTAGACAACCAGAAAAGAACAGAAGTATGTATATACAATATTTAAAATGCTTCCTTCAGAACAGCACAAATAAAAATGAGGAAACAATTCAGCAAAAATCCTCTTGGTTCCTTCTTAAAAACAAAGGGAACAAAGTTTATTTAAATCTGTCCCACCAAGATGCATGTATATCTCATTAAAATATTCTATGTGCAACTCATTTACCTGTGCTAATATAGGATTTGCCATATTGCCAGTATTTCACTCATAATGCAGCAAATGTTACTGAAGCCCAACAGAACACAACATAGTCCTTTCATTCTTTTTGAGATGTCATCAGATTTTCTGTAGCTGTAGCAACAGAATCCCACTAGTATTTAGTATGCAAGAACTAATGTAATTGTTTACACAGTGATGATAGCTTCTCATAACTTTATCCTGTGGTGAGACATTAGACAGTAAAGCAATCACTATTCACATTATTTTTGATCTTTGGTAAGTAACTTCACAAAGCAGAGAACTAAATCTGATTTTAAATGGTTCCCTTTACATAGTATGGTATACGTTTAGAAATTGGTCTGTGTAGCCTAATAAAGTAAAATTCATAGATAAACAGAGTTCATAAATATTTTCTATATGCAAGCTTGTTTGTGCAAAGTCTGAAAGCAGGATTGATTGAGGTGAGAGGAATTTTTTTTTAAAGGATAATGAAATCTAAAATGACATGTCAAGGTGTAGGTTCTAGTTTCCATTTGTGTTTATTTGATTTATTTTCTTATTTTCTTTGGCCCCAGTAAAACATGTGAGCTTATTCCCTTGTCCAGGAAAGGCTTTAAGCTCCTGCTGTACTTGAAGCTTGTGCTAAAAGCCCATTGAAATTAATGGGGTTTAAATAATCACCTACAAAAATAAGCATGTGCTTAAGTCTTGCTGAATAGGGATCACCTCCTGAAATGAAGCCTTTGTGCTTTAGAACTGCTGTTATCCACCTTTGTAAGAAATATATAAATGTAAAGTGTTGCTGTTTTTACAGTTGTCATATATAGTGGTATAAATTGGCCCTTTAAAGCAGTGCTTTGCCACATGCAGAGACATCCACTACAAGTGTGCTCCACAGGAAGTATATTTCCAAAAGTCAGTCTACATTTATTTGAAAAATGTCGCAAATTTTAAACATGGGTCTTTGATCCTCCTAGCTGTTTCTCTGCCTTGAGGACCCAGAGCATTTGAATCTGCTCTTAAGGTTGTTCTCTAGGTTACTTAGCTGCTCATTACCAGTATTTTTCACTATTCATTGCTGGCTCCTTCACTGTGTGCCTCACAGCATTAGCAGAGCTAAAAGCAGCAGTTTAAGAAAAATCTTCATCAGTAGCAACAGCCCATGTCAGGTGGCAGGATGAGGAAAGGGATACAAGAGAAAAAGAGAAGCAGCACAGAGGAGACAGGGGGCACATCTACTCGAGACACTACTGTGCAGTGATTACTGTGCATTTCTTTAATACTTGTATAAGCAAGTACTAAATAAATACGCTGTAACCGGCGTTACTGAGCAGCAGCACCAGCAAACATCTTTTAAGTGACATTACTGCAGCGTAGCCTAATATTACTGTGCAGTAATGTATTAGCACTGTCTGTGCTGTGACAAGCTACTGCACAGTCTTATTCAGCTACTGCAGTAAGCATCTTGCATAGGCGCCCCTAAATGGAATCTCCAGGTAGAGCAAAAGGAAGAAAGGACAGCTTGTCAGAGAAATTACAAAAAGGCACGATGTCAAAGGAATCAGAGAATTGGGAAAACCTTGATATGGAAATAACCCAAAGAAGGCTGGGGAAATTTAAGTGAGAAAAGACAAAGTGGCAGGGAACACAGAGAGAGAGAGAGAGAGAGAAAGAGAGGAAGACAGAAAGGAAAAGAGGGAGAAAGAATTAGAAAGCAAAGTGTAAGTGGAGCTAAAAGTCTCTGCTATCTACTCCCAATAGTGTAAAACAGAGATAACAGGACAAAGATTTCTTCTTAAGGCAAAAGCTAAGAGAAAGGGTCTGTTGTGGGCCAGTTATATTAGGATATTTTCCTATACTGGGCATAATACATATAAAGCACAGTTGTGCAGGGTTTTTTTTTCCAGGCCCCAGTGGTCTTGTATGGCCTAGTGATAAGAATCCAAACATTGGCAGTTCTGCATTAAAATATTGATTTTGAAAATAATATGACATCCAGTAGGACACATACAGATTCCTATATAGCTTGGGTTCTAGCAACTATTAAACCACAGTTCATAAGAAACGGTATTTAATATGCAATTTCTACAGGTTAACACAGGTCAAACTTCAAAATTAAAGCATTAAAAAAACAAACCGTAACAACTCTGGGGTATGAAATAGCTTTTAATAAAAGCTTTTTTATTTAATTCCCCAGGTGTTTATTCATCTAAGAAATTTGAAGTTAAAAAATAAATAACTGTTTTGGTTTTTGGTCCTTTCCTTCCTCGTTCTTCCTTATTCGTTTATGTCACAGGTTTTTCTGGGGATTTTTGTTTGCTGTTTTGTTTGCCAATCTTTACATTTTCAAAACTTTTTCAGCTTCACAGGATTTACAGAATGATAAAGATTTTTTTTAAAAGGGAAAAAAGTAAAACTTCTCCCCTTTAACTTTTCTAAATATGAGGATGTTATGGAATAGTTAGGGACTGATTTTATAAATTTCATTTTTCTTTTGCTGCTCTCCAGTTTATGTTTTTATTTATGTGCCACTCTTCCCAACAAAGGCCCAGGGTGACTTACAAAGTGACCACATAACTTATTAACAATAGAAAACAAAACAGTTTTAAAAAGCAAGTAGAGCATTAAAATAAAATAAAACCCCCTCAATAATATCCTAGCTTAGCTTTGCTCACTACACGCCTGCCCAAATACTTCCAGATGATGTCCAAGCTTCTGCTTGAGTTAGTCTTTACAATACATCCAGATGATATCCAGGCTTGAACTCTGGTGGGTCCCAAGTGGCAGGAAGGTCCAGAGTTGAGAACAATCTTCCACTCAACTTCACCAAGTGGACTTGGTGTACTGATTATACTTGCAGAAGCCTGCTCTCAGCTAACTTCAGGAATCATGATGTTCAGAAAAATTGGAAACATTTCAAAAAAAAGATTAGAGTAGAAAAAGGGAGGGGAGAGAAGAAGAGTGAAATAGAAAAAATAAAGCTCAAGAAATAGAACTCATTAAGTTTATTGTAGTCAGTGAAAAAGGAGAATTTTTTTTCAGAAAAGTTCATAAAATACTGAATAAAGAATTTTAAAATATTCCATATGAAAGCTCTAAAATGTGAACAAATTCAAAATGTCAATCTCTTAATGATATTCTTCATACACATTATACTCACTTCTACTGTTTAAGGCATTGTTATGCTGAAGGATGTTAATGACTGCCATCAGTCATGTCTTTGATCCAAAGCTCAATTGAAAACCTGGTTAAAAGCAAGGGTTGTATACATGAGCTCAAATAAAGGGGGCTTAAATGAAAAAACAGTTAAATGCTCCTTCATGTAGTGATAACTAAAAAAGTAGAAGTTACTGCCCAAAGGACAGCATGACAAGAACTGAATAGAAGCTAAACTAGGAGTTGCCAATCTGTGGTACGTGCCAAAAGTGGCATGGGTAGCCTCTGTTTGTGGCATGCAGAGGACCAAGGAGGTGTGGCTTGCCAATTGTCTGTAAACCTGTGGACACTCTATTAAATAAAGACTAAAAATGCATGTCCACGGAAAAAAAATAATTGCTGCCTCCAAACTCCTAACCCAAGAAACTATGAGCTTGATTGAAGATTCATGATCAGAATAAGGCTGAATGCAAGTGTTAATGAACAGATAGAGCAGGAGTGCTACCTTGTGTCTGAGCAGAAGAGCACTGAGTGCCTTGCATGAGGCTCTCCATAAGGACTCTGTGGCCCACAGCAACCAGCATACCCTCTCCCCTCCAGCTAAGTACTGCCACTGCATCATATTAGGCATTGCCTGCAGGTAATGGCTACCTGCCTTGCAGGTAGGCAGGGCTGTGCAGCCCAGATAGTCTGAGGTACCAGGTGGGATAAGGACAGGGGCGCTGTGGCTGGGAAGGAGCTACAGAGCCAGGAGGAGGTAGATGCTGCATGCTGGGGGGAAAGTGGGGCTGGCAGAAGTAAGGCTGAGAGGTGTGTTTGCATGGAGCAGCACAGTACAAAATGAGTATAGGGAAAAGCAGCCCCTCACTTGCCCTGTGGCCAGCGCCCCACGCTGTAGCCACTCACAGCCCATGTGGGGCTGCCTGTGCCTGCTCAGGACAGCCCCATGTCGGCTGTGAGCACCTGCAGCAGGGAACACCAGTCATGGAGCAGGTGAGTGGCCACTTTTCCCCGCACTCAGCACCAGGTTCTTCTCTGCTGGCGAGCAAAGGGTCAGGGCTGTGCACCGCCCCCGTCTGAACAGGGGCTGGGGGCACTGGGAGGGAGTGGGCGGGGAGCCAGCAGAAGCCCGGGCCTGCACCAGTGTGCCAGGGCCAGTGCCAGCGGGTCCCAAAGCAGGGTGGCAGGAGCACAGGGTCCCAGCTGGCAGGGGCTCTATGGAGCTGGGCCAGCTCCCCCCTCTCCCTGCTTGTGCAGCCCAGCCCGGCTCCACAGATCCCTGCCAGCCTGTGCCCCACTTTGGGCCCCACTAGTGCTGGCCCTGGAACATAGGACCAAAGACAACGGGACATTGGTCCCAAGATGGTGGCCAGAGGGCATGGCACCTGTCAAGGGGTAGGGCTACCCATGTGGCCCTTGACAGCCTACCAAAACTGGATAAGAGGCCCAAAATAATTGCCCGCCCCTGATGTATTCAGTTTCTCATCTTGAAAAAGACAGGATTTACCAAGGCCCTGAAAATGGACTAGGCGCTCTGGTCAAAGCACTGTACTCCTGGTTTTGAAACAGCTCATAGGTTACATTCAGAAAATGAACTGAAATGCTGAGACACCAAAATGGACACAACGGTCACAACAAATAGCCCACTGAACAATGGATGATGCTGTATCCAAACAGGTTAATGAGATCCTTGGGAGCAGGGAAATATTACATTTCCATATCACCTTACTGAAGACATTATTGGAGTAATGTGTCCAATTCCTCATTCTTCACATTTAATAAAGTGCACTGAAAGGATACAAAGTTCAAGAACAATACAAGCTCTAACATGCCTAATAGTAAAAGACAAAAAATTTAATTTTATTTGTGGTGGTATCATCCATAAAGTAGCAAAGCGTAGTGGCTAGTCAATGGTCCAGGCACAGGGGTATCAAACTCGTCTTGTAGCATGGGACCAGTTCACAGGCTGGATGAGGCCCATGGACCCATTCCTTGCTCCTCCCCCCCCAGCTTACTGGATCCAGCATTTGCTCCAGTCAGTCTAGGACCCATGCTGCATGAAGTGCAGATCGCAGAAGGCACAAATAAAAGTGACAAGTTTTTGCCTGATGTGGCCCCTGAAAGCACTCTACAGTTGTGACCAAACAAGTGCACAGCTGCAGAGTGCTTTAAAAGGGCCTGATCCTGCAACAATCTGAACTCTCATTACATGAGGATTCAGATGAAGACGCTCCAAAATGGAGTACCCTCAGTAACTTCTGTCTGTATACACCAATGCAGCTCAGCCCTGCTCCCAGCACTGTCTTCAGAATGGGAGTGGGGAAGGGAGTGAAGGGAGTTTGGTCTGGGTTGTTTTTTTTCACACAATGCTGGAGGGTGAGCCAGGTGGACTGGAGCCTCCCTGAGGTTGGCAGGAAGGAGGAAGGGGGGGCTCCAATCTACCTGCCCCACCCTCCAGCACTGGCAGGCCAACCCCCAGAATGAGCTCCCTTCACTCCCTTTCCCTCTTCCCATTCTGAAAACAGTGCTGGGGCTGGGAAGCAGGAGGGGCATTCCTAGATAGCAGCTGGAAGCTGGCAAATGCTCTAAACAGCAGCTCGATCTCCCAACCTGGTGGGTAGTGAGAAACCAAGAGCCAAAGCTCAATAGCCAGGGAGGCAGGACAAAGGGTCAAGTCCAAGATAAGGAGCTGAGAGCAGATGCCAAAGTTCTTCAGCTGAGCTGAGCAAGTCAAGGTCCAGAGCAAAAGTGCCATGATTTATAACAAGGAGCTGCTCTTCTGTCTGCACCTAGAGTGGCCCAAATGGATGCTGTGTGAGGTGCAGTCCAGCCAGGTGCATGTACATGGATCCCAGGCCAGCCGGAGTGAGTGCTGCCTTTTTGTAAGGTGTGCACCACCATGCTTGTGGGGGGAAGGGAATGCACAAACGTGCACCCCCTACATGACACCCCTGAAGCAGACTAATCACTACTCATTGACTGGAAATTTAGGGTGTTGTTCAGCAAAAGTCAGTCATATGGACAGTCCCTTGAACCGGGAGCTGCAGCTGATCCAGTGGCTAGAGAAAGCCTATCTTGGAAGCCAGCAGCAATAGCTAGTCCTTTATGCTGGAAACCAGGGATTTAATGTTTCCACATAAGAAGGTTAAGAGATGACTGACTTGTCCATGGCATATAATTATCTAGATGGGGAAGTGATTTGTGGTCATAAACAGTTCTTTAACAGTTCTTTAAAGCAGAGAAAAGCCATAAAGAGAACCTAGGCTTAGAATGGAATCTGAAGCGGCACAAATTCAGACAAGAAATATGGCAGAACTGTTGAATAGTGAGGATAATTAGCCAATGGAACAAGGTACAGTAAAAGCTGTGTTCTCCAGCACTTTACCATCCAGAATGCTGCATTAAACAGCACCCGCCAGAGAGCAATACAAATCTTCCTTCACCTATCCGGAAAAATTCCGATAGCCGTCCGGCATCTTGCCGTGCACGTCTCATCGACCTGTTGTTTATGGAAGTTTTAGGATGCTGCCGAGCGGTGTCGCTAGCAGCAGTCTCAATTGTAAACATCCACCATCCACCATTGTGATCGCGTTGTGCTTGTGCTGTATTGTGACTTTATCACTGAATCTCTCACCCAGTATAACTCTCAGATAACCGGCATATTTGATTAACCAGCACACCCCATTCCCCATGGATGCTGGATAACAGAGCTTTTACTGTAACTAGGAATGCAATGGATCCTTCTGCAGCTGAAGCCTTTAAATCCAAACTGGATGCCCTTCTAAAGTGTATGCTTGAAATCAGATGCTATAACCAATGATGCGAATCATCAGGTGAGGGTCCATGACTCAAGTTCTGGAAGAAGTCAAACTAACTGAACAGAATGCTCCTTTCTAGCCTCAAAAAAAAAAAAATCTATGAATGTCCAAGCTTTAGTGTGTTCTGTAAACCCTATTTATTTTCAGAGTCTTGTTAAAGAAACAAAGAATGAGCTGAAAGTCTCCTATTCATAAGAAGAGATATTTTATTTACTCCAAAATTTCTGACCCGGCGACGGGCTATGCTAAGGGAATCTCATGGTTTTTTTCAGTATAATTTTATTTTATTTTTTATCAAATATAGCTATATATATTTACGTATAAGCATATTCTTTAAAATGAATGAAACAATAAACATCTGAACATGAACATTTATTAAATTTAGATAATAAAGCTTGTTAAAGTATTGCAGATTATCATATTCTGTTGTTAGTAGCCTCAATCAAATGCTTCCTTTATGATCTGTAACAAAATCCTAGGTATCACTGTGGCTCCTACTTACAACTTACCTAAGAAAAGATGATGTACTTATAGTTTTATTTTTCCTTTGATTTAAAAGGAAAAACAGATGATAAATGACACATACCCATAATTTTTATATTATTTAACATAGTGAAAAAACTGAGAGTATCCTAAAAGTGGTCTGCTGAGTCATGACTATTGTCATTGCATTTATCCTATTTGGGCACAATTCCCAGAAATGTTTAGCTATGGTCACAAAATATGAATTTACAATATGATATGCTCTAAACTCCAGAGGTTTCCCTGTTAGGAAAGTTTGGAAATTATGGTACTTTTTTCTTTTAAATCTATTAACACCATTAATTATTTTAGTACTTAATACAAACATGCTGATGAAAATGACTTAATTCAGAGTTATTTTGGATAGTTGTGAGTCCCTTGGTAAGAATGTAGGTGTAATTCAGCTTTAATCTATGTACCGATAACAGGAAGCCCAATCTCCCTGTTACTATTGAGGAGCTAGCAGTAGAGAACGCCAGGTGGGCCACGCTGCTTGCTCAGAGTAGCAGAGAACAGGCTACCTATGCACCTTAGGCTAGGACAGTGCTTGCTGTGAGGCTAGTAATGCTGACATAGTTCAACAGGGCAGAGACTACTAAGTATGGCAGTGTGCCTACTGCAAAACTAGCTACGCCACAGCAGTACCAGGGTACCTAGCGGACTCCAAGATGAACACGAGTCAGCATTGTGACGAAGCCATTAGAAAAGCAAATGGCACTTTATCATGCATCAGCGGATGCATGACGAACAGATCCAAAGAGGCAATATATCCCCTCTATCGGGTGCTGGTCAGACCGCAGTTGGAGTACTGTGTGCAATTCTGGGCACCACACTTCAAGAGGGATGCGGATAACCCGGAGAGGGTCCAGAGATGGACCACTCGTATGGTTAAGTGCTTACGGACAAAGTCCTATGAGGAGAGATTGGGGCACCTGGACCTCTTCAGCCTTCGCAAGAGAAGGTTGAGAGGCGACCTTGTGGCTGCCTATAAGTTCATCACAGGGGCACAGAAGGGAATTAGTGAGGTCTTATTCATCAAGGCGCCCCCAGGGGTTACAAGAAATAATGGCCACAAGCTAGCAAAGAGCTGATTTAGACTGGACATTAGGAAGAACTTCTTCACAGTTCGAGTGGCCAAGGTCTGGAAT
>JAGPOW010003648.1:117719564-117730435 GCA_030014935.1 Caiman crocodilus | reverse complement strand
TCTAGCTGGGGTCATCTAGACCCAGCACTCTTTCCTGCCTATGCAGGGGGTTGGACTCAATGATCTATTGAGGTCCCTTCTGACCCTAACATCTATGAACCTATGAGATCTGCATTACAACTTCTGAGTATGAAGGACTGCAGGAAACCAGAGTTTGAATTATGGGGGAGGTCAGGGGGCTGAGCCCTCCCATAAGAAACAAAAGTCCCACCCAGCCCCCACCCCGTAAGATTTGAAAATCAGACCTGGGGTGTCTCTGATCAGCTCAGTTTTTTTTTTCCGGCCCCCTGCCCCCACCAAGGCAAAGTGTATTTCAAACCCTGCAGGAAACCCCACATAGGGCTAATTACCAGCAAGGAACAGAGTTCACTATGAGCAGGACTTTCTTATGCAGCCAGAGTGCATTTTATTTATGGCCCAAGAGCTGACTTTTCTGCTATAGTTATAACCAAAGGAGTAGGATTGGGATTGACAGGGGAGGTGGAAGTGCCCAGAGGCACTTGAGGGGTGCATGAGGATTGCAGGCCCTGCCAAGGGTTGGATTCAAAACTCAGATAAAAACACAGCCAAAGAATGATGCAGGTCAATGGCAAGGGCACAACCAGAGGACCTGAGAGTCACAGCTGGGGCCTTAAAGGGGCATTATGAGGACCCTAGGGTGAGACTAGAACCCATAGATAGTGTAGAGGGAGCCCAGAAAAGATGAGACCAGAGCCTTGAGAGGCAAGTCCTGGGCCTTTAATGGGGAAGGAGGGCTCAGGAGGAGCAGAGTGAAGCTCTCTGAGGCAAGACCAAAAGCTAAATGAGCAACATAATGGCCTAAGGTCAAGGGATCATACCCCAGGCTGATGAACTGTTAACATCAGTGGAGGCTGATGAACCTCCACTGCAACCAGACCAGGTCAGGCCTGCAAGGAATCTCGCAGCCCAGATCCAGCCCACTGGGGCAGGGCAAGCTAGACCCCCCTGCCCTAGATAGAAAAACATGTAACTTGTGAAGTTTTCCAATCCTGACCTCTCCCACCTGAGCTCCTCAGCGTTCTTCAGCTGGAGGAAAAGATCTAGAACCAGCAAGTCACTAGAGATCTCCTCATGCCCCTATGCTGCCACTGCACCCTTGCCTTTTGAAACTATCTGGTTAGTTTCCAGTTGGCATGGCTGGTAAGGACCCTGCCCTTTCTCCACCTTCAACCTGCAGATTGTCCACTCATTGATTCCCTAGACTATGAAAGGCTATCCAGAGAGCTGAGGCTCAAGGAAGGTACAATGCCATAGAGCTAGTTAGTCTTCTATAGGATGATCTGTGAACACAGAGGGCTCATTGCTATACAGATCTTACACAGTCTTTTCAGCTTTTCCAAAACGTATAGATTCTTGCTAGGTGATTCCAATAAGGTTAACACCAATTGAAAGCTGGCATTGTGAAAGGACATGTTTATTAATACTCTGATTTCTATATCAAGGGTATTCTTTTTATAGGAAAACAAAAGAGTTGGCTTGTTGTCCGTCCGTCCCCACACACACTTGCTGTCAATTTTGGACGCTTATTTTGGGATCTCAGAATCAAGATTTTTTTCTCTCATATAATATCACCAGTAATAACAGTCTAAAGTGCAAGTCAGATCATTAATGACCTTGTATAACTCCATTGTCTTCAAGTGGCTTATAACAGATAGGAAATTTGTCAGCAGTTCTGTTAACAGAACTCAGCCAATTCTCTCTCAGCTTTGATGACTGACTTTGTAGAGCTAGCTGATGTAAAATTCAGTGAATTTTTTTTTTTGTAATTAAAAATCAGAAGATCTGACTGATTAGACCCTGAGAGTAAATCAGTTGAGCTAGAAGATATCCTGATATTTACACAGCAGGCAACTGTCAATCCTCTGGATTGTGGTGTAAGTGTAAGAGATTTTTACAGGTGCCGGATAAATCTGCTTGTACGGAGTGCTGTGACCATCACACCAAGACCTTCAACACATACACATAGGTAACAATATGGAGGAATGGAGGCTGCCCAAGACCTGCCTTCCCCCTATAACCACTAAGACAGAATCCAAAGGCCAGACTGAGTTCGGACATTCAATGCCCTGATGGTTAAAGGTTATATAGCCTTAGAGTAAAACCACAATTTCAACAAAGAACAGCTTTTTGCTATTTTAATTCTTCTGATATTTAACTTCACTGTAAAAGCTTATTTAATACAATACTACAGAACCATGAGAAACCTCTGCTATAGACCAAGAGAAATCTAGATTTTAAGCAATCGTTTTAACAATTCCATAAGTATCACCCACTGCCCCTATTATTTATAAATAAATACAAAGTTATATATCATTAGTATCTGAGCTGGCAACCAATGAGCCTGTAACATACAATAAAAGAGCTGTTTGTATTAAGTTCAGAGCTTTTTTCCCCATATGAAGTAGGACTTTACACTTCCTAAATCATTTTTATATAATAAAGCCCTCAAATATTTATGAATACAATTCAGTAATATCCTTATTTCAAAGATATAAAAAAAGAAGATTATGAAAACTAAGATCAAACTGATCTCTTTTCTAACACATGTCATTTTTTTCATTTATTTCCAGAAAGTCCCTCCTACCTCTTTTTTGGAAATATTCTACTTCTAGAAGGTGTTACTTACATTCTGATTTCATTTCTTCACATTATTTTGGCCCCAAACAAGAAAGTAATATCAAACTGCATCTTTCAGTCAACCAATTTAGTTTTAAAAACAAGTATATCAAAGCTGACACAGTTCACAACACTAAAGAAAGAATCCCCCAGTCTTTACTTGGAGTCCTCACTACATGAAAAAGTCTACATAGGGTGTGTCTACATGTGAATTTAGGTATGCCTAAATTGAATGTGCATTATCTTAATGTGCATTAAGGCAATTTATTCTCAGGTCTATACATGCATGCATTAATGCACACTAATGCCAAGTGTGCAGACTGATGTGGCACAGCTTAAGTTAGTCCCAACTTAGTCCATACAAAGTGTTTATGTGCCTTAATACATCTACACATGCATTAATGCACTTTAGCATTAATTTGGGTAGCCTAAAATCACCATTTTTAAGGTGCATTACAGGCATACACGTGAAGACATAAGTCCTTAATGTGCCTTAAATTGGGCTAAAATGCCTTAAATAGGCACATGTAAACGCACCCATAGGGCCAAGAAAATCCAGTGCCCTGACTCTCCACTGCCTCAAAGTGCAGCCACTTGCACATGTGCAAACAGTCAGAAAAACATTATCAGATCAGTATGGTTGTGTTTCACACCTACTTCGCAGAGATATAAATGACCATGTTAGGCCTTAGGAGTTTCAAAAAGCAGTTTATTCCAAAAACTGCTCTTGAAAATGCAGAATGAAAAATTTGGAAAGTCCCCTTGAACTTCAACTTTTATATTATTCCCTGGGATTTACTCATGCCAGTTTAGCACTATCTAAATCTGTGCTGCTATGGCCAGCCCTTGGAAAGCAAGGTAAATCATGAACGATAAAGCTTTTCAGGGTCTTATCCACTGTGAAGAAATGCTTACAGATTTAAGGAGACATGCTGTGGAGAGTGATTATCCCTTGTAACCTTTCCCCCATGCTCCACCAAAAGCACTCTATCCCACTTATATTTGTAGAGGAACTGTCAAAGAAACAGGAATAGCAGAGCCCATGCCAAAGACCCACTGGAAGCATCTCCATGAGACACTAACAGCACAGTAGACTAATTCTACTGCGCATTAGCCCAGCATGCAAAAATCATGCTGTGCTGCACATTAGCATCACTTAAAAAGCATGCACTGGCACTAATGTGCAGTAGCTTCGATTACAGCCCATTTATTACAGGTACTAAACTTAATGTGCTCTAATTACAGCATATTAATGAACATATAGACACACCCAGTATAGCCCTTCCTACACCCATTAGTGCCAGTGGAACAGGAAAGAAAACGTGGAGTCTCACCATATGTAAAAATCCCAATGGGTCTAATTCAGGTTGCTGTAAGTGAGCATTAACTCCAGTGCTTCACCATAGGTATATATGGGACATTAACTTAAATGTGAGTTTTTTTGTGAGTGGGAGCTGAGAATCTGGCCCCAAGTCAAAGTAATTCAAGTAAAAGTTTGTATTGATTTTTGTTGCTGCAGCAGCATTTACCCATAAAAATCTACAGACAGAAAATACGCTCTGTCCAGATTATCATTAGTCCAGTGGAGAATTACTCTGTGGATACTTACCAGAATTGTAAAATATTCAACGTGTTTGCAAGTCCTAAAAGAAAATGTTCCTGTTCCTGCCCCCCTCCACCATGATTCAAAACACCAAAAATAAAATACTTCTCTATCCTTAACTGGAAGTAAAAAAGTGTCACTGCCCTGGAAATTATAAGTGAAATATATTGAAAGACCTATAGTTAAGATACCTCAATCCTTTCTAATTTTAAAAGCCTTTTACAATTTTGTAACCATTTTCTGCTTTATCTTCAAGATGAAATTTTTCCAGACTACTCTCTGTCCAAATGTAGGGATTGTGAGAGTTTGATTTTATTTTTTGAATGTATGACTTACAATGGTTCAGCCATTTTTAAGTATGAAGAAAGTTGAGAATGTTGAGACACTGTACGTCTTTCAGTGTTCCAGTTAAATTTTGATTATATGCCAGATTTGGAGCATATTCAAGAACGTTTATCACTTGCAACATAATATCTTGCAGAGAAAGGTACCACACAACATGGATAATATTTAACCATTTATCATTAGCAATCTTCAAACTGTTTATGACAGTCCTGCTGTACACAATTTGAGGACTGGTTTTGATCCCTGATGGTGGATGTGGAATTCTGTGTATATGATGCTTGACAATATCTCCTCTCACAAAGTTTGAAGTAATACACTGAATGAAACCTGGCTTTTCTGTGGCTGCCTCACACCACTTTGGCAGTAATGAAAACTAGCAGATCTGCTCCAAGGAGTCTCTTGACATTCCTAAGCAGCTGAATAGAAACAACGCAATTTCCACCCATGGTACAAGAAGCATGTTCAGGAGAAGCATGTGTAGTTGGGACATTTCTGTTCCTCAGGAACCAAAATGGTCACTGGAGCCATTGCCAGCTGGCACAATGTAGAGCCGCCCTCAGGACTGGCCTGGACTGGTACTCTGGATGTGAGTGCCTATGGAAGGGTTCCCCATGATGCTTCTTCTCTGCCTTATAAGTATTCCTTTGCATTTCATATAAAATGTCATGTTAAAATTTTAAAACAACATTAAGGTTGCTAAGTGAGGCTCAAAAAAAAAAAAAAAAGGCAGGAAATGCTGAACAGTCAGATCCAGAAATGGACTTTGGGCACATAACAAAGGACTCAGACTGAAGTTAGGCATCTAAGCCCAAATCTATGACCCTAAAAACCTCTTATTCGGCTTTTGCTGGAAACATGTATAGTCCATGAGTTCTACCCTGGTACCTGAAACTTGGTCTCTGAGCATGACCAGAGCTGCTCCCATCTTAATGGGGCTAAGCAACTTGGGCACCTATAATACCAAACATCATCACGGTCCATAAAATAAGCAATTCTCTATCTACATACTCTGAGGAGCCCAGGCATCAACCATCGGATTCTGGATTCCACCCTAAGAGCCAGGTACATCAAAGTTGGGTATTTCAATGCAGTACTGCTGACTCTCATGATTTTTAGCATTGTTCTTAAAGTCTACTCTCTGGAAAGGTAAAAAACCTAGCTCTTTGTATGTATGTGTGTACGTTTTTCACATTCCCAAAGAGTAGACTTCAAGAACGACACCAAAAATCATGAGCGCTGGCAACACTGGCAATGCCTTACTTTGTAGGCATCTCAATCTTGCCCAATATCAAGTTTGCCCACACAACATTATCTCTAACCCTTTTTCTTGTTAATGAAGATGCAGCCTCTGTGGCTGACTCTCCATGGCCTTATAATTTGTGTAATCAGTTGCATCCATAACAAGTCAGTGTAAAATGCTGAAATCAGAGTGAAATCAGAATCAAATACAAATTTACATTGTGGGCCTCTACACAGATGATGTATGTGACCGCACTGTGTTCAAGAAGCAAAAGAATGATCACTTTATTTACATGCAGAATTCACTGTTTCAAAATGATCTCGGATATCTCTTCTTAAAAACTGCCAATGAAAGAGATTCCATATTCTCCAGGCAGTTTGATCCATTGTTCTACTGTTCTTTCAGCCAGGAGCCACATTCATAACTACATACTATTTCTCCTGTAGATACATTGCTTCATACGTAGTGCAGGCAAACTAGCACAAGACATATGAGGAAGAGATCCACAGTGAAACAAGAGTCCTTTGTTATGTTTTTGGGGTTTTTCGATTTTTGGGTTTTTTGTGTTTTGTTTTTTTTTACCAAAAATCTATTTTACATATACTACAAAGTAAGTCTGCAATAGAACTAAAGCTACGTAAGGGTAACTGAAAGTACACTTCCACTTTGGATGTAGTTTAGGAACAATGAATCCTGCATCTTTACAGGAAGTTAGACTAAATGACCCTTCAGGTTCCTTCTACCTCCATGTTTCTCAAAAAAACAGGAGGGACAAGATGTGATGAATGAGGTAGAGGTCAAAGCTTATAACTCATCGAATACACTGTTCGCATGATGTGTAGGGAAGCAAACAAAAGCTCTCTTGTAGTGAAAATAATGAGGAAAATAAATATTAAACAGCAACCTTACTAAACTATAGACCAACCTGTGTACAAAGGAGTATCTAGCCATAAATTAAGCAACACTCTAAGGAAATAATAATATATGATCATGTATTAAAAACTACTTTGTAACACACACAGACAAGGAGCCAAAGTTGACTCAGGTTCCTGACTTTTGAGTCATTTGCTTTACAAAATGAATGTTCTTTCATTGCAGGCCTTTTTGTATAAAACATATGCAACTCATTTTAATTGGTTAAGCCCTGATCCCATGAACAGATGTGGGAGAGTCGACAGTTGTAGCTGCACAGCATCCTACAGAAGTCTCTGGGGCTGTTTTGGAGTATGTGCACTAAGAGGATCAGAGTCTTGAGAATTAAGGTTCAAATTCTGCAGACAGAGCTATAGAAGGCATATGACAACCCAGACTCTGACCTTAACTGCAGACAACCATTTGTAGTGCCAGTACGTTATAATTCGCAAACTTTTTTTTTGAGCAGGACTGTTAGGTTTGGAATTAACACCAGAGAACCCCAGATAAGATCCCATTATATTTAGGGAAGTAACCATTACCAACCACCTCTACTGAACAACACAGCTGTCTCCTCCCTCTCACAGGCTGACACTACAACTTCCAAACACATACCCCTCAGTTTTCCTCCTTCACTCCTAGCTAGGTTCTTAGATCAGCTGAGACAAGTTCAAGGAGCCAAGTAAACTGCTTTTTTCAAGCATCTCTTTTTGTTTACTATAGCCAAGAAAAACAGTGCATTTTGAATTATTTTGGTTATGTTACGTCATCTCTCATGCCTCATTTTTTCCATCTATAAAACAAAGATAACACTTCGTTAAGGTGCTTTGGCCCAAATCTACAAATCCACATCCCTGATTTAAGCAACTGCATCCCCTTTAAAATGCAAGGAAGAGCTAATGTCAGACTGGGATTTACTAAAGGCAGCACACTGAGCAGGAAACTGCCTAAACTAAACAATGGTTTCTTCACAGGAATGAATCAGCACTATGTAGTAAAAGGAGAATACTGATGGTTTCAGTAGGACCCTTACATTATTTGCTGAAGAAGCTGGAAAGCATGTTGTGTAAATAAGGAAAAGAACTACCGGAGGACATTTGCTGGTCTTTTAATTGAAACAACTGAATATCCTGCTAGAGAATGTCATTCTATTAGTGTCTCGGCCAAAGTCTTTTTATGCGTTTCTGGGCAAGTCACTTCAACCAAACTTTTACAGGTGGTTACTCAATGCCACCTCAATTTTTAACAGGCATACTCAATGTCATACTCAATTTTTAACAGTTTATTTGCCTCTGTTTTCTTGAACAGGGACCGGGATATCCCACCTACCAGAGATAGGGACAATCTTGGGGATAGCTCTATCAGGCCTTCAGTCAGTGCAGATGTAGTTAGGGATCTTCTGGAAGGCTAGACATTTTTAAATCCACAGGTCCAGATGCCCTCCACCCAGGGTGTTGAGGGAGCTGGCAGGGGTCATCGCAGAGCCCTTGGCCCGGCTGTATGAGCATTCGTAGTCATCTGGCCAGATGCCAGGGGATTGGAAACTGGCTAATGTGGTCCCAATTTTCAAGAAAGGGAGGAAGGAGGACCCAAGTAACTATAGGCCTATAAGCCTCACCTCGGTGCTCAGGAAGATCTTGGAGAGAGTCATTGAGGAGCACATCTGTGGGAGGCCTGCGGGGGAGATCATGCTCAGGGGCAATCAGCATGGGTTCATCAAAGACAGGTCCTGCCTGACCAACCTGATTGCCTTTTATGACCAAGTAACTAAATCCTTGGATGATGGTGTCACCATGGTTGTAGCCTTCTAGACTTTAAGAAGGCCTTTGACACTGTTTCTCACCCCATCCTCATCAATAAATTAAGTGACTGTGGCATTGATGCCTACACGGTTGGATGGTGTCACAGCGGGGACCTGTAGGAGAGCCGTGATCTCCTTAAGGCTCCCCTCTCCGTGCCAAGTCGGCCCAAGGGCACCCTCTATTGCTTGCCCACTATGTCTTTGATGTTTGAATCAGTTGGGAGGCTGCCTCATGTCTCCTTGGACATGGTTAGTTGTACTCTCTGGTCCTGTAGACTCCTGGACCCCTCGTGGGTCTTGTCCTGCCCAAATGGGTGCTTTGAAGCACCCTACACTTATGGGCCACGTGTGGCTCCAACCACCACTGATACCATGCCCCAAGCCTCGCAGATGGACTCGATGTTGGTCTGTCTCTATCTCTCTCTTTCTACGTACACTGTCGCCCTCTCTCAGGGCCTTCGCTACACTGTCGCCCTCTCTCAAGGCCTTCTCAATAGTGTCCCCTCCCTGGAGCTTGTTGTGCCCACACTTGGGCTTCTCAAATATTGCCCCCCTTCCTGGTGCTCTCCACGCCCACACATAGGCTTCTCAATGTTGCCCCCTTCTTGGGGCTCGTCACGCCCATACGTGGGCTTCTCCAATAAGGTGCTCCTCTCTCTGGAGCTTGCCGTGCCCAACTTGGGCTTTCCAATGTCGCCCCTTTTCTGGGGCTCGCCACACCCATGCTAGGACATCTCAAAAGTGCCCCTCTCTAGGGCTTGCTATACCCGCACTGGGGCTTCTCCAAAGTGTTGCCCCCTTCCTGGGGCTGAGTCTAAGCACCCTGTAAGCTGCGCCTTCACTGGCGCTGGGGTCCTCGCACTGTGCTGAGAGTCCCCGGTGAGGCCTCCTTCAACCCCTAATAGCCTGACCCAAACCACCGGAGTAATACAATGACAAAACAAAACCACAAGCCCCTAGGCTACAACATAACTATAAGTCGCCCGGCTATAACCACATTGCTCTGACATCTTAGAGCTGCCTTCTTTTATCTGACTTAGGCAGTATCTGCGGTTCTCGCTGCTTCTCACTTCATGGCTGAGGGAGCTCCTGCCTCTCTGGCTCCTAGCAGAGAACTGCCAGCCTGGCCTCAGCTCTGGGCTTTATAAGAGCCAAGTCCTGCCCTTTACAGCCAGCTGACTACTGTCAGGTGTGGGTCATTTGTTGCCTGCAGTTGCCCTGGCAACTCACAGCTGTGCTCCTTATCCACTGCTAGGGCTTTTCTCCAGCAGTTTCCACCCTCTAGTAGCAGGGCACCTCCCTGTTCTGCGACAGATGGGTAAAAAATTGGCTGATGGGGCGCACCCAGAGAGTAGTGGTGGATGGGTTGTACTCAGACTGGCGAGATGTGAGCAGTGGGGTACCCAAGGCCTTGGTCCTCGGGCCCGCACTGTTTAACATCTTCATCAGCAACTTGGACAAGGGAGTGGGAAGCACATTGTCCAAGTTAGCTGATGACACTAAAATGTGGGGCAAGGTGGACACACTTGAAGGGAAAGAGAGGCTGCAACTAGATTTAGACAGACTACAAAAGTGGGCAGATGAGAATAGGATGGGATTCAATGTAGACAAATGCAGGGTGCTGCACCTGGGGGGAAGGAATCCACAGCATACATACAGGCTGGGGAGTTTCCCTCTTGAAAGCACAGAGGCGGAAAGGGATCTTGGAGTCATTATTGACTCCAAAATGAACATGAGCCGCCGATGCCCAACTGCAGCCAGCAAGGCCACCCATACCTTGTCATGCATCCAAAGGTGCATCTCAAGCCAGTCCAGCGAGGAGATACCCCCGCTCTATGGGACTTTGGTCAGGCCACAGTCGGAGTACTGCGTCCAGTACTGGGTGCCACACTTCAAAAGGGATGTGGCCAGCCTGGAGAGAGTTCAGAGGAGGGGCACCTGCTTGGTGAGAGGGCAGCAAAACATGCCTTATGAGGAGAGACTGAGGGACCTGAACCTGTTCAGCCTCAGCAAGAGGATGCTATGGGGGGACCTAGTGGCTGCCTACAAGGTCATCAGGGGAGATCAACAGCAAATAGGCAGATCCCTTTTCTCTCCAGCACCACCTGGGGTGACAAGAAACAATGGTCATAAGTTGATGGAGAATAGGTTTAGGTTAGAGATCAGAAGGCAATATTTTACAGTTAGTGTGGCCAAAATCTGGAACCAACTTCCCAGGGAAGTGGTCCTCTCCTCTACCTTGGGCAAATTCAAGAGGAGGTTGGATGATCACCTGTCTGGGGTCTTGTGAACCCAGCATTCATTCCTGCCTGTGGCAGGGGTCAGGCTAGATG
>JAGPOW010003648.1:117663654-117719464 GCA_030014935.1 Caiman crocodilus | reverse complement strand
GGGTCTTGTGAACCCAGCATTCATTCCTGCCTGTGGCAGGGGTCAGGCTAGATGATCTGTTCAGGTCCCTCCTGACCCTGGCTACTATGAAACTATGAAGCAATGGGTGTTTCTCATTCTCTGGGTGTCTAATTTGAAACACCTGGGAACCACTTGGTAGAACTGCTGAGTATTCACATCTGCAAGTAACATTGTTGGGAGCCACATTTTCAAGACACAAGTGCTGTAAAATCCTAAGCATTCTGAAAAATCAGTCCCAGGACAGACACTTAAAATTACTGGGCACTCTTGACAATATTAACCTTAATTTTTTCTGTATCCTAATTCCCAATAAAATGGGAGTAATACTGTGATGCTTTTCTACTGCACAAGGCTGCAGCGAATATTAATTCATTACTATCCCTAACATAGGGATACACAGCTCAAATATTATGGAGGGCCACTTGCAAGACATCCATTCCAATGGAATCCATGACTGGTAGGGTATATTTTGAGCAGGCGCCAGCCCTCAGCACATATGCATTCTGCACTGCACATGCAGATTAGCAAATCTTTTTACAGTCAGGACACAAGACTGTTTTTCAAATCCCATTTTTTGTTCACATGATGGGACCCCAAGTCGGCCAAAGTAGTGAGAGTGCAAAGTCCCCTTGAGGGGAGATACCCAATTAAAGGGACAGTCAGGTTTCGTGGATAACAAAAGACCCACTTTAAGAACTAAAGAGAAAAACCTTCCAATGGAACTGGAGAAGACAGAACATAAAATAATGGTTCAGAACACACTACTTCCTAACACTTCACTGTCACATCTGGCCAGTGCTTACTTTTCAGTCCCTGGCTTCTCTGCTGGCCCTCAACTAGTTGCCAATGCCCCACTACTCCAGCCTTTTCAACCACAGTCCCCAAGTAGCTGATGCCCTCCATCCCTGCTCTTGGAGCTTTACTCTCTGGAGCTTCAATGGACTCCAGCTCTTGTGTGCATGGGCGCACACACATAGACACAGACTGCATACTCCTCTGCTTATATCTCCTCCCACAGCTTCTAGACAGAGCCAAGGCTCTCAGAAAAGGGCCCTTTTCTCACCATGCAGAGGGTGGAATACCATGAACCAGGCCACTCCTAGCCCCTCTGCAATCAAGTACAAGCTCTTTTCCAACCAGGAAAAAACATCCAAAATCATTTTCAGCAGGGAACATCAAAACAAACAATACAACCACATAATTGTCACAATTTAATAAAACAATTTAATAAAAAAAATGATGGCCGGCCACTGGGATTGCCCTGCTGAGCTGCATGCAGTCCTTGGGCTGTTCTATAGCTTTCAATAACATTCAAAGCTTTCAAATAACATTGTGATGAATGTTCATGAATAGAAAACATAAGGATACAAGCTGAATGATAAGGAGGAAGACCATTTTAAATACAGGATGATGCACATCTGTATATCAACTACATACAGTATGCTACACATCTGCAGATCCAATATGTGCATAATTTACTTAGCTGCATAACACGAGAGCTCCCAAAGTATTACCTATTGTTTACACTAACAAACACAAGTTTATCTATATATCAGTTCAGTGCATTAACCACGTAAGTAGAACTCCGGGTCTCACTGTTCACTTCGTAAGGAGTTCACTTTTACTTTTTACAAAATTCACTGTAATTTCCTATTCAGTTACTCCTTTCCAACTAAAACTGAATGAAATAAGGCTATGGGAAAAGGTATGCCTTCATGTAAATGAAGTCTGTATCACGATGTATTTGCATAAAGTAACCAAATTACAGTTGCACAGACAACCTTCATTAGATCAACTCCTCCACTTTGAATGCTTGACTTTGCAACCAAAACATTCTCTTAATATTGACTATGTGGATGTAAGTAAATATACAGGCTCTTAGGATCTAGATTGACACATATTGAGAATGTAGTAGATCAGATAAATTGATACACAAAGATTTTGATTCAAATTCTTTGTTAGAGGTGAAAAAACTTCCATAAAATAATGGAAGATTGAATATAACATGAATTGTGTGAGAATTTACAGGTAAATCCTTTAACTAGTCCTGGAGTTAAAATTAATTTTAAAGCAGACCCTTCAAGGAATTTCTAAATGCCTACCATTTTCCATTATTACCAATGGAACTATAGCCACAGGCTGCCCTCAGGTGGCCCTGCTCAATAAAAGTATTTCCTTTTGTTCTCAGTGGGCATATGTTCAGTAATGAGCTTTTGCTAACACACATTAAATTTAGTACCTCCATTGTAAGGTACTAGAAAAAGGTGCATCAGCCTATTTTAATGCACATTAGTGAAAGGGCACTTTGTGATGCTTTAATATATATTAAAACACACATGTAGACCACCCAAGTGGGATTGAATGTTCCTCTCCAGAGACTGAAAAAATAGGATGCCAGCACCTATAACCCCAGGTAATTAGAAGTTAAGGTTACATTTAAGAGAAATCCAGACATATCAAGGTATATAAACACACACTTAAGAACCTTGAAACAACCTTAACTCTGCCCTTTGAATTATGAGGAGCTAACAGCCCATGAGCACAGACTTCCCTAAATTCATCTGTCATTCATGGGGGTTAAAAATTGAGTAATGAGAAATGATCATGCATCTGGAATACATTTAATAAGAAGATATGAACTGTTTTGGCACTGCATTGCAGGAACGGAATCCCACCAGGTATCATGTCAGATAGCATCTTGGTTTGGTCTCGTTTGTAGGTCAGTATGTGTAGGTCAAAGCCTTTTTGCATCCCCAACCCATAATTTTGGAAGAGAACAAGCAGATCACAAAATGTAGAGCAGCTGTTGGATCCTGACTAAGTCAGAAATCTGATTGACAACTAGGTAGGAAGGACTATGCCAAAGCTTATATGATGGCCTTCCTCCTCTGGAAACCTCAATTCCATCTCTTAATAGGATCCAATTCTAAAACCATTGTAGTACAAATCACTTAGATCAAATCAAGCACCAAAAACATTAAATTGCCATAATCATAAGGTTATTACACAGTATCAATATGCAAGAGAGGGATTCAGCCACCGGCTTCTCAGCTCCTACTGAAGCCATACTTTTAAAGGGACAAGAGATCTGCAGAAAAATGCAGAGGCTGTCCTAGTAGAATGATTACTGATGGCATGCATCTCAATGGCAGGAGATCCCTCAACTGTATATCAAATGGGGTTAGTAGGCCTCACCTCTGCCCAAATCATGAGCCTTCTAATCAATCCTGCAAGCGATGCTGCTAATAAAAGCCTGCAAAGTGCCCCTCATGGGGGTCTCTTGCCCTCATGTTGTTGTTCTTGAAAAATGTGTAATCTGTACCCTGGTTACATGCCTACATGATTAACCCAATGAGTTTAGCAAGATTTAAAGAGGGGGAGGGAGGGGAATATGTTGGCTACTTGTATATATAAGAATATTCAGTTGTAATAGTGAATGTAAACACAACATTTAGAAGAAATAAACAACTCTCATGCTTTGGAGTTTTTGAAAAATACTTCCAAAGGGGTGGATTATCCCATATCTACCCACTGTAGGGTTCCTGAACCTTCTTCTGTGGTATCTGGAGCTGGCCACAACAGTGCTGGACTAAACTGATCTCAGGTCTCATCCATAAGGACAGTTCTCATTTTCCTAATTCAGACCTTGATTCCCAAAATTTCTGCATATCCAGATTAATATATCATTTGGATAGAAATGATCTTAAGCAAGAAAAACTCAGGTAGCTCTCAATGGGAGAGATTCTTCCATAAACAAGGACTATAAATCTGATAACTATACATCTTCATTCTCATTCAACCTTCTTGAAACAGCATGCCTACCAACCAACCTTCTGTAAAAGTAATAAAATTATTAGTATCCTTATTTATATTCTTTCCATTCAAAGTATTACCTAAGAGATTTGCAACAACATAAATGTGATATTCCAAGATTCTATACTAAAATGAGGTTGGTTGGATTTACTTACAAGCCTCTGCCAAAAAAGCACATATTTTATACTAAAATAAGAATATTATTCTGATCTTTAGGGATAACATGAGACTAATTTTATCCTCATTAAAATCAGAGTGAACTTTACTACTAATTTCAGTGGATCAGGATCAGTTTTTGGCATGAGGTTACTACATCACAAATTTGAATTGGCAAATTTGAACTGTAATCAATACCTTTATGATTTGCACATGGACACTACTTCCCAAGGGCAGCCATGTAGACTATAGGATTTGTACCTCTGCTGGTTCAAAATAAAAGGCAGTATTTCATTTCCTTCTATTAACTTTTTGCCCTCTCAGATAGGCAGTACAGTGATAAAAACCCAAAAAATATCATGGAATGGATGAACTAACCCTTAAATATATAACTAATAACACCAGAATCCTAACTGTAGATTTGATCCTACAATTTTTATTCAAGAAAAATATCTCATTCACTTGGCATGGGAAGGTTTGTCTAAGTAAGGAATTCAGGATTGGCCCCACAATTCTTAAGTATGAGTCAGCTTTTCTGTTTTACATCTAGACAAAGATGTAAGAAGCAGTAAAGAAAAGGAAAACTTTTGAGAGATTTTGAGAAAATATCTAGACAGTTGGTCTATCTGTGCTGATCCTGCAGACCATGATAACGTCAAATTGCCATGAGCCCTAATGGGTGCTTTGTGTGAGCCAAGACCATACAACCAGGCCTACAGACATGCCACCTGGACACCTTAATAATATTCAACAGAAAACACAAAAGATCTATGTAGAAGTAGCCTGCAAAAGTCACATTTTAGATTGTGATCTATCCTTTACTTTAATATGTGCAACATTTCTTTTCCATTGGTCTGAGACACAATGTATGGCTCTGATCCTGCACCCTGTAGCACGCAGGCAGAAGGCTGCACCTGCGTAGAGCCCCACTGGCTTCACTGGGGGCCTGTCCAGGCACAGCAGTGCACCTGTATCCTTCATAATGCAGGACTGGGGCTGTGTTGGTTTATTCAAACAGAATCATAAGATTACTGCAAAGCCCTGCAGCTAGATGAGCCCTAACACAGGATGACCTGTAGAGCAAACATTGTGGCAAGTTCGCTTGTCTTCAGCCAATGCATTTTAATCCAAAAAAGTCTATAGTTCATATATTATATAGTTCACCTCTGCAGCATCAGGCATTTATAAGCAAGTGCTGCTGCAACCAAAATCTCTCCTGTAATGTTATTACCTTCCAGATTAATACATTCTTTAAAGAATGAAAGGGCTACTCATTTTAAGCAGAGAAGGAGTAAATGCTTGCCAAAATCTTCCCAAAAAATGGTGTATTGTGAAGATACTCACATGTCACAGCTCAAAAATACCTTAAAGAATCATTAAGCCAAAGCAGGAAAATTTAGGGTTAGGGCTAAAAATTAACGGACACTGTTCTTAGTTCACTGTGTCCTGAATAAGTATCACTAAATATGACACACAATATATTCTTTTGAGACAAATAAAATCTTAGCCACTATAAAGTGGCATAAATGTGGAGTACTGTGCTGAGTTCTAGCCTTAACTCAAAATTCTCTTGTCTGTGGATTTAAGTCAGAAATAATATGTTAACGAATTCTGGATTATTTGAATTTTCTTTTGACTGTACCGTGAAAGGGGAGGGAGGGCTCTTAACAAAGCATGTGAAGTTTGATAAAATACTGTATTATTGAACAATACACAAAAGGGGCCAAATTGAACCCTGTTCTAAAAAGATACAAAGCCACTGAAATAACTGAGCTGTACCTACATAGACCACAGATTAATTTAGCTCCATGAGCCTGATCACAAGAGTCAAAGAACAGCAAAACTCCTTTTAATTATTAACTATCCAGAACCTAACCAGAAGCTCACTGAAACACAGGGCCTGATCTTGCACTCACTGAAATCCATGTCATTCTTGATATTGGCTTTAACTGGGATTCAACCCAGAATTCAAGCATTATGCCCCAACCAACGTGTGCTAGGTGTCTGATTTCCTCAAGAGCAGAACATGCCCTTCATCAGTTTTAAATATTTATGTTGACACATGCACAGTAACTACTCTACCTGGTTAAACAGCTTGCCTATTTATCTTTCGTCTTTTTTTCAAAACCACCAAAACAAAACAGAGAGTGTTATGATTTAACACTTCCCAAATTTCAAGCCCAAAGTGTTTTTTAAGACTGATTAATAAAACAAAACTATCTAAAGCAGATAAATGTCATTATCTTTATCTATAAACCTTACATTCATCACATTATCTTATTTAAAAGGTATTAAAATCAAGAAAACCAATTCAACCAAAGAAAGGTATTAAAACAAAGAAAAACAGAAAGGTCTCTTCCTTAGCTAAAATCATGTACACAAAGTTTGAGCCAAATGTGAATTTCAAACACTTTGAAATACTGAGTTTATTTTGGGCAGAGAAAAAAAAGCATTAAAATAGTGACAGAGATATTTTTAAAAATCCACATAAAATCATTTTCCTTTTGCTAGTTATAAGAAATACTAGAGTAGAAGCTAATATTAAGGGATACCATTTTGCAGTCCTTTCTTAGGCAAAACTCCCAGCAAAAGTCAACAGAATTGATGTCAGAGCTAAAGACAGCAAGACTGGATTCATGAGCTCATTTTCTTATTACAAGAGATATTTTATTGTTATTGTGATTTGGTCAGAAAGCTAAGCAGCGAATACCGATTCTGTTCATGTATTTTAGAAGAGTACTGAAGCTCTTCTTTTGGGAGAAAAAATATTAAAAAAAAAAAGAAATCACAATCACAAGGATGATCCTATACTTCTTACCTGGAGAGAACTCTCACTGAAAAATCTGACTAATGCTTAAGAAAAACAGAAACCAATCCAATGCACAGTGTTCCATGAAGTGCATTATAATACTATTATCACTACAAATACCAAAGCAAAATAACTAAGCTTGTGTTCAGTGCATCCCAAATGAGAAAACAAAACATAAAACATGCATATCATTAATTGCACAGGATTTAACCCTTATTTAATGCTTTCCCTATACTTAAAAATAAAGTATATTGGTTTGAATTGCTAACTAACACTTGTCTTGCAAATATTGTTCTTACTAGCTCCTGCTGATTTCCTTATCTAGCCCCAGCATGTCACCAGTTGGAGGACTGAGCACGAGCTCAGGATTGAGCCCTCGATTCTAAATGTAAGATCTCTATGAATTCATTGACTACAACTGTGCACCAGGAAGAACAACCGTAAGTGTGATTTCCATTCCATCACCCCAGGATTAACCAAAACAATCTTTGCAGTTACCAACTAAAACGTACGCTAGCATCAGCAAGCCCCGATATTTACATTTTTAACTTATTTGATCCTATCTGACTCTATTCCAGCACCAAATTAATGGAAGAAACCAGTCCAACCTTACCTTACAAATCTGGAAATAATCCGACATGAGGGTCTCCTGGATTTCCTCTCTGGGAGTCCCTGCAGCCCCTGCAGTCCCTCCAGAGTGCATGGAGCCAGTGCCAGCCCCACTACCACCACCACTGCCACTGCTACCACCGCTGCTGCCGCCAGGTGATGAGGCAGTTAAACCATCCAAAACTTTGCGGAAATTAAATTTCTTCATTTTGGAAAAATCTTTAGAAGGATTTGGGGATAGGGAAATAATGTGCCTTAACACATTCAGTTACATGAAGCAAAAAAAAAGTCACTCCTGTTCCTCAAGAGTGAGGCAGCACTTTAGTCCCCTGTACCAAACAGGATGCCAGTATTATGTATAACTGACTGAAAAATACAAAGACTTCATTTTGTCAGATGCACGAGCTACCCTGGAAAGGTCCTTTATCAAAGAAAAGCTCCACAACAGGCAAAATTAGGATGTCTGCTCAAAAAGGAAAGGCTGGCAAGCCCAGCCACTGATTCTTTCACAGAATCCACCTCCAGTCAAGATATTTTGGTTACAAAAAACAGAATCAAAGACCATAAATTAATATGCACGCCGGCATCCGAAAAAAGCAGGATTCATCTCTCTCTCCCTATATCACCTCAGACTTGCCTTTCCTGCTCTGCCTTTTATTCGAACAAGCCACATTCAAAAGCCCCCAAACCACTTGCAGTACAAGGTAAGGGGGTTGTTTCTGCCGCCCGTACAACTGAGGAGTGGATTGTCTCCCTGCCACTGCTCTCTCCTCCGCCTCTTCCTCCTCCTCCTGCTCCTCTTGATATCTGTCTCTCTCTCCTAGCAGCGCCAGCGATTGCTGCCGTCCTTGATCCTCCTCTCACCCTTTCCATTCACAGCCTGGAGGGGAATCAGCCTTTCCCGCTCCCAAGCATCCGACCCACCACTACCACCGCAAAAGGCGACTCTCCCTCACCATCCTGAGCCCCAGGCCACACTTCACAGCCGCCACCCAACGCCTCCCAAACCCCGCTGGTGCTTGGACAGTGGCCGCCCCGGCCTGGACACCCAGCGGGCACCGGGCTACCCCTCCGCAATCCCCCTTGGCTGCCTGCTGGGCAGTCCCACAGCCAGTGGGCCACCACTGCTGGCACTGGCACAGGGGTCTCCGGGCAGCCCCACGCTGGCCCAGGGTGCCACCCGGCTGCGATGGGCAGGGGTCACTGTGTGGCCCTCCCGGGGCCACCCAGCACCACTGGCCCTGGGTGCAGAACACCAGGGCCACCCCGGGCTGGTGTCGCCGGGCAACCTAAGCCCCCTGCCCAGGGGGTGCCGGTAACCAGAGCAACGGTCCCAGCCCCCAGCCTGGGTTTGAAATTTCCCTCCTTGGGGAGGGGGGGGAATGCGGAGCGCTGCGGTGCCGACCCCACCGCCGCCGCGCTGCTTCCGCCCGTCCCCGGCGGCGCTCTCCGAGGTACTGACACCGCTGCCGCCGCGGCCCCGCCCCCCCTCGGGGGACGGGCGGGGCAAACTCGCGAGTCCTCCCTGATTGGCAGCAGCCTCGGCAAATGAACGCGCTCCTCACTCGCCGCCGCGCCATTGGCTGCCTGGAAGGAAGGGCGGGGCTACGGGGAGCCACTGTCTGTTAAAATAGGAGGCGGAGCGTGATTCGCCGCTGCCGCCGCGCCATTGGCTGCCTGAAGGAAAGGGCGGGGCAAAGAAGAGGTGAAGCGTGCCCGTCCGTTAAAATAGTGGGGGGTTGGGGGTGGGAGAGAAAGAGAGAGAGAGAGAGAGATGACGCATGGGGGTGGGGCCAGGCTTGACTGAGTGCTCGTTACAGCCAATGGAGCCCCCGCCGCGCGGACTGCTGGCTTTGGGTTGGGCTAGTTCAAAGACGGACACCCCTCCCCACCAATCGAAAGCCGAGAATGAACACCTCCTTTCATCCCTCCCCATGCTTTGTTGCGGGAGGGGGGCGTTATTCCAGCGTCGGAGCGGAGGGGAAGGTGTGTGCGCATGCGGAGTGCCCGCGCGCGCACAAACACACGCGAGCACGTGCTCAGCTAGGGGTGGCGAGGTTGCCAGGGCTGGAAGCGGGCGCTCGTGCGGGGTGTCCTCGGGGTAAAAGAAACCAGGGCCAAAGCCTGCAGCTGGAGGGCTGCCTGCAAGACCCAGTCCTGCTGCGGAGCCAGGGCCGGGGAGACATGGGCACCAAATACCCAGAGGGGACGCTGGCCAGAAGCAGTATGGAAAGGGCTGTGCTCTCGGCTTGCCAGGGAGCAGGGACTGCAGCAGGGCAGGGGCCCCTTGCTGGAACCGTTGGGCAGGGGGGCTCTGGAGGCCGTCCAGGTCGAGGGCAGGATCATCCTTCTCCAGACTAGCCCAGACAACCCATCTTCAGGGCCAGAGCAACACATGGGCAAACCAGGCGCATGCCTAGGGCCCTAAGTGAAGAAGTGGCCCAGCTGTGCTATTTTTACGTTACAATTATTGAGTGAAAAAATTATATAAAGTGATCTATAAAGTATGTGTGTATATATAGTAATATAAAAACAGAGTATTAAGTAGGGGCCCATGAGTTTGTTAGCCTGTGCCCCCCTCTCAAAGGGTTAATCTGCCCCTGCCCGTAATCTAACTCCTTCATAAAACTGCTTTCAAGTCTGACAGCCCCTTGGGTTGAATAAAGGGCCTGGCAAGAACAGAGAAAGTGGCTGACTGGGATATGGGGGAAATTCAACTCTACCGCTACTGGAGCTGCAATAGGAGGAGAGTCCCCAGCAATGAAGTAAAGTGGCATTTCTACCAGACTAGGCATAGCCTTAGAAGGATCCTTTGAGGCCAGTGCCTCATATCTGATTGTAGGCAGACGCTGATACCTCCAAGAAAGGTACAAGCTCCCAGATGCTGTTTGTTCTGATGGTTTGACAACCATTGATCCTCCAGAACATGGTATATGTGTGAAAGTTCAAACAGACTATCTATGTAGGTGCCTAGTCAGGAGTGTGAAGGAGTGGAGGCTGCCCAGACCTTCCTTTAGGGCACTGAGGTAGAATCCAGAAGCCAAACTGAGTCCAGACATGCCACCTTGGCTGTCATACAGCATCCGGGAATTGAACCCAGGGCCCCTAAACGTCTATCACTGAACCACAGGAGACTCCAATTTTGTTAACGGAAGTATGTTATGGTGTAGTAAGGTTCCCACACCTATGCCTGCAAGATCATTTCTTGGATTGTATTCAGGTTCTTTCGCTGGCAGAGTCCCAGAGGCGCAACTCTGGATTCATGAAGTCATACAGGACAGCGTCTCTGACTCGGGCGCATGATGTTGAACAACAGCCTTTAAGTACAAGGTCTAACGAGGCATTTCAGGTTGAAACTAAATGTGGTAGCTGTTAAAAATGATTCATGCCAGATCTGAAACTCTCAGGACAGTTAAGAGCTCAAGACTGAGTAAAAACTTGTTCACAGCAACAGTCTTTTATGTGATATTGAACAGACCTTGGAGCTCTTCTACAATAAAAGCATCTGGCTAACTCGAGAGTATGTAAGCAATGATGCTGGAAAGAAAAACTTGAAGACTTAATATATTTACTGGCTTGCTGATGAGATGATTTATTGGGAGCAGCTATGTCCACATTTTGATGTCATATGAATCATTTACATGATTTTAACTGTATGTCATTTTAAATGGTCTTGATTCACACCCCTAATCTGTAACTCTTTCAACAGTACTTTGTCCATAGTGTATTTTGTCCATTCAATCTACTGCCTAATGTAAGTATTGTTTTTATGTAAAACCTACAACCTTACAAAAACTGGCAATATATATTTATTTCTGTTTTTTATATTGTACCCTTCACTACAGTATTTGTGACCTGCTACATTTTTTTCACTGTGTAATCCTAAAGATCTTAATACCCCTGTCTGGATGTTACTGCTGGATTTAGACGCATTCATAGTTATCATGGTTAACGTTCTAATATATCTATAGTAAAATCCTTATGAAAAGCAAAGCCAACATAGTGAAAACAAAACTGATGAAAATGGGAAGGCCGTAATTAGATGATATAAGGAGGCATGTTAAAAACTACCATGGGTGATAGACAAAAGTATAGAATTTAGTATAGGAAATATGGTAGACCAGGAAGATGATTATAATGCATAAGTGAAACAGGATTGCATGAGGTAAGCAAATCTGTTAGTATATGAATATAGACTTGGGAAAAGGAGCTCTCAGTCATAACCTGATTGAGGCTATTCAAGAAATAGTCTCAAAAGGGTAGATCACATGATAATGTTAGATGAAGGAAGGCTGCAGGGTTAAATACAGGATGGAATGAGAGTAATAATCCATGGATGTAAGAAAAGAGAAAGGTGAGATGGAAAGATGTTGTGAAAGAAGAAAAGCAGGGAATGGAATAAGAAGAGAAAAGTAAGGAAAACCACTGTTCAGAGACACATTACTGAGATGTCAGCAAAACTGCTTTTCTGAGGAAGACCCTGATACATAATTTTAACAGCTGGCTACCAATTATTATTATTACACATTGTTTTACAACATTCAAAAGTGTATTAGACACTTCACAATACAAATAAATTAGATCCCTACCATGAACTACTTACATTCTGATGTCAGATGATAGCTGATAAAAAGAAGGGGAAAAGCAGTGGGAAAGAGCTGGTAAAGAAAAAAAAAACAGTGTTATGTTGACGTCTTTAAAATAAATACAAAATAAGAACAATGATTTTGGTTCACTTATTGTAAGCATCATCATATAGCCATTTCTTGTAGGCAGGAAAGAGGTCTGGAAGCAAAATTTCAGCCATGATGGAATAGTGTAATGGGAAAACAGTTCTGAGAGAGTGTTCTCTGCCCAGGTGCCAGTGCAACAAAATGAAAGGATGGCTGTGGATCAAGGGGGACAAACAGGACATTCTGTTTGTCCAAAAAGGAAACTTTTACCCAATATACTAATACAGCTATACAAGTACAGTCACATATGGATATTCTTACTCCAATATAAGCATGGCTTTTTACAACTTAACTCCTTTGTCAGGCATTAAAATGAAACTTAAAAAAGCATTCTTATACCAGAATTCAAATATCTCCACTGGAAGAAGTGGAATTACCAGTGTATAATTAAGTCAGTTTATATTCACTTGGGCTATGCCAAATAATCTTTCACATGTACACAGGGCCAAGTTCTAAAATGTTCAGAATCACCAAAGCCAGGGATTGGCAACGTACAACTCTCAGGCCAGATCCAACCTGGGGAGCCATGTTTTCCAGCCTGTGGATCTAAGAGGCTTCAGCAATATGTTGGTGGGAAGCTTTGTCTGTGCCATGGTTGAGCAGTGGGGAGAAGCATCAGTGGTAGCAGCAGTAGCAGCTAGGTTGGCACTGCCAGCCTGCCTCAGACCAAGCTGAGTGGTTTTGTCCCACTGATTATAAAACGTTGCCAAGTGCTGACCTAAGTGACTTTGGAGCTCAGATGCCTGAGGCTCCTAAACCACTGGATTTTTTTTGTCACATATGAAGGCAGGGACAGAGATAGAACAATGAAAACAGGACAAGCATCATGGTGGAAAGGGAGGCATTAAAGGAAAAGTGAGAATCATAAAAGAGATATGTGATATATGACTAGCCAAGAAGTTGATCAACTGTATGCTGCATGGATTGGAGGTGAATATTACTTAACATATTGGTAGTGGTTCTTTTGCATAAGTGCACTTTCCTGTTGTGGCTATTTTTAATTTCCTTTAATAGTGCATGCCTCTTAAGCAGATGGGTCTACAGCAGTGATCTCCAAATGTCTCAGACAACAAGACTGAGCAAGGAACACGTTGTAGGCAGCATGATACTTTGTTCTCAGCACCAACCTCAGTCTAAACTTTTTTAAATTTCTGTATCTGTGAATAAAATGAAAGGGTATGTTAATATGTTGTTGCCTATATGTTAATATGATAATATGTTGTTGCCTGCAGCAGTTGTGGGCCACAAGTCTGGAGTATTTTAACATTACTCATTTTGGAGTGGTTCACTAACAGTTTAAATAGAGTATAAATACGTACAGTAGGGCTTCTTCCCCTTCTAAATGTCATCAGTACAATAAGGCAACTTTGGTTTGGTTTACAACTTTCACTGATTCATATCACCCATCCAATAATCAACTCTATATTAAATATATAACAGAAGATTGGCTCTACTTTTCCTATCAACAGCTGATTAAGACTCTATCCTCAAACGTCATCCACACAGATGTATTTCTCTTTTTGTTTGAGGCAGGTTTCCCTTGCTTTATGCTGTACATGTGTTCCTGGAAAATGGTGCATAGCTCAAATTTGCATAAAGGGAACCTACTTTATAATGAAAAAAATAGGGATACATTCCAAGACCTTGACTGTACTAACCCCCAGACCCATTTCTACCACTTTTACAAGAAAATTTTGGTACTCACCAACAGCAGACAGGACACACAAGCACAGAGCACTATCATAATGGGGATGGCAACTACAGAAACACGTGTCACAGACAACAAGCAAGGAGCACAGATCCACACAGGAGACTATATTTTGGTGCGCATCACTCTCACAATGCACTGCACAAAGCAGCTGACTGCAAGTTTCCAGCACACCGATCACTTAAGAGTGAATTTACCTTGCATATAACAAATTTTTGGCAGAAAAAGGTCATCGCTTAAGAGCAAATACACACATGCAAAACCTGCATAAAGCGAGAGAAATATGTACTGGAGTCAAGGGGCACTGTAAAGATGATGGGCATCTGTTCATGACAATACAGAACCAGGACTGGGACCTTCTTGGACTAGCCTGACGTTTGTCATTATTTACCATTCTGCCAATCTCCATGCCACTTGCAAATTCCATCAGAAGCAATTCTACAATTACTTTTAGATCATTGATGAAGAAGTTGGATAATTTCAGATCTAGTACCAAACCCCAATAACCTACTGGGACCCCTGTAATAAAAACCCATCCATTGATGATTCTCCATTGACAATTCCTTTCTGAAACCTGTGGGCTAGCTAGTTCTCAATCCATTTAATGTGTTCTTTATTGAGAATTTATAATACTAATTTTTAATCAGAATGCCAAGTATTACTAAAACAAATGCCTTAGAAAAGTCTATTACAGTCATCTTTATTAACTAAACTTGTAACCTCATCAAAAATGAGATTTGAGCTTGTTTCACAAGACCCAGTTTTGATAAAGTAATGTTTACTTGCATTAATTATATTCCCATTCTTTATTAACTCAATCACAAATCATTAGTACTCTTCCAGTCCTTTGGTGTCTCCTCAGTATTCAAACATTTATTAAAATTAGCATCAGTGGGCCACAGATCTTCTCAGCCAACTCTTTTAGGACCCATGAATGTAAAGTTATATGGGATAACTGAGGTAAAAATGAGTAAATAATGTTTAACATTCAGTTTAGATACTAACTGATTAAAAGGTAGTTTATCATCCTAATGAGGTATTAATATGCCATTTCAGTTCTTTCTAGGGACAATAGAAATATTTAAGAGCATAATCCCCTCCTACTTAAGCTAAAGAACTGGCTGTCTGACATGGAACATAAGAACATACAAAACGACATAGTGGGTCAGGTTAATGGTCCATCTAGTCTAGTATCCTGGCTGCACTTTTTCCTATAACTTTTATTTTATGCAGACCCAAGAGCAGACTGAGGATGGTGAAAAAGGCAATAAAGCAGAAATCTCACTACACAGCCATCTGGCAGTGAAGACCAAAGCTTTGGACAGCAAACTGGTGACAAAAGTGGGGTGCAACTATGTCAAGGCATCCCACCTTGATCTGCTACTAGGCACTCCCATCTGTAGCCTCACAAAGCCCCAGGACTTTTTAGTCAACCTCTTCCTGGCATAGCCAAGCTCTCTATCTACCAGACCAGAAATGAGGTGGTAGCTAGAAAGAACCCAAGCAACCATGAGACTATCTTGCTTTCCCTTGACCATGCACTTCTCCAAGCCAAGTTTCACTGAGTGATGCACACAGGCTCCCTAGATACATGGAAGGGGCAGGGGGCACTGGCTGGAGTTCTCTGCTTGGTGTGCTCATTAGCACCCCAGCTATAAATAAAGAGATGCGCATGGAAAAGGGACAGGAAAACTGCCTCACATTTGCCCAGGTTCCCCCCACCCAAGTCTTCTTCTTGGTCTGATATATGGAGAGCTTGGCATGGGCCAGGAGAAGGTTGACAAATCATCCTGGAAGTTTGTGGGGTTACCGATGGAGTATGCACAATGGTAGATCCAGGGCAGGGAGCAGTGGTGTAGTTGCACCCCCTGTACCTGTTTTCTCATGATGAGTCCCATGGAATTAGTTGTTAAACATTTAGTGGGCTCATTTCAGCCATTGGGGAAGTCTTGTAGTTTCTGGTGGGCCCAAGTCTACCAACAATATATAACAAGTAGGCCTGTCTCCAACAACGGCAAGTACTAAATGATCTAGAAGGAGAGTATATAAATGGGGCACGTCTAGTGTGATTCATCCCCTGTCATAACCACCCTGGCTGCAACCATCATAGGTTTGTGGGTGTTAGATGATATAGCCCCAATTGTTCTAATAACTATGAATGGTTCATCCTTTATTAATGTGTTTGATTCCTTTTTTTAACCTGGTTATACTACCTGCTGCCACAACCTCTTGTTGCAATGAGTTTCACAAGTTAACTGTGCACTGTGTAAAATTCTGCTTCCTCTTGTTAAATCTGCCTGTTGATCATTCAGTCCTGTGGGTTCCCCCTAGTTCTTGAGATGGAGTTCTTGTGGTGGATCCAGAATTTTGAAAAGGCAAATACAGATGGTGAGGTGCATCGTCACATATAAAACAGTACATATTTTCCTCCAGTTAAAAATAAACTAGAAGCTTTCATAATATGCCTAGATCTGTATTACTCAGTTTAAGCTTGAAGCAAAAACAAATATAACTTCATTGGAATGAGCTAAAACTAACCTGCAGGGCTGTAAAATGGGAGTTGCATTACCAGGAGCAGCTAACAGACAACTGAACTGCACACCAAAGAATAGCTTGATTGGTGGAACATCAAGACCATTAAAAAGAGGAGAGGGTTGTTAACACCCATGAAGTGAAGAGTTTAGAAGGGATCAAGCAGATGACAATGAGCCATGAAGTCAAGCGACTCCCTCAGCACTGCCTGACTAGACGTGCTGCTGCCAGGTAGTTGGTTTTAAACTCTGGGTGAAGCGGGAATCGAAGAGGCAGGGGGGGTACAAGTGCACCAGTGCACCACACCTGGATCTGTCTCTGTCTATTGAACTGCAGTCCAGATAAGCACCCTGCTCAGGAGAGGGGACTGGCACCTCACTGAAGGGCTCTCTGTACAAAATGGATGTAACTTGGTTCTGTTACATGAGATGCCAGTATTCTGTTCCTAGGTCTATATGCAACAACCTTATGCAAGTTTGTAGATGTCTTATCTATAAAACAGAGGAATAATCAGCATTCCCTAGGGAGACAGTATGAAACACTGGCTCATAACACAGACTTGGAAGTGCATGGAAATTATTATCAAGTTGTGAAAGACCTGAGACTACAACCCATGATCTCTAGTCTTGCAGTTGAGCAGTATCAGACAGCAAGACATTATGGACGTATCCAGACAAGGATGGACATTTGTTTCCCCAGGGACAAGTAGCAGTGGCAAACCTTGTGCTGCTGCTACATGTCTCTGGGGAACACCCATGCTATGCACGCTCTGGTGTGTGGCATGTGACCCAAGATGAAGTAGGGGAGGCTGGGCCAGCAACTGTACTGGGACCAGCACCCTTACCTGGGGTCCTGGCAGCCTCCCTAGGACTGCAGCCACAGCAGAAAGCTCCATCCGTCCAGGCTCCAGTTTGGGGCGGCATATGCTGTCACCATGTGTGCCACCCCCCTTTTTTTTGGCACGGGTTTTTTGACCCCAGGTTTGCCCAGGGTTAACCCCCCCCCAACCCACACCCCATGCTGCAAGGTAGCAGAGTGGTGAACGCCTACATGTGCGGAGTGTGGCGCTGCACACAGGTCTGCAATGCCACATACCACAAATGTGCTCATCTGGATGTGGCCTGTATAGGGTGAATCTTTTCCTGGTTTTGTTTGCCCCAAATCCTTCAAGGACGGGAAGTTTTTTGAGTGATCACAAAGCTACCTGTAGCAGAAAAGAAAACTGAATTACAGTCACAAGGGGCATCTTTACACGTTCTCCAGGGTGGGGCAGAGGAAGGGGGCACTTTAATTAGAGCATCTCCTGGAACTACTCTAATTAAAGCACCTGCAGCGCTTCATGTATTCAGTGTCCCACACTTCAAAATGGTGGCAGGGGCACTTTTAAAATTCATTTAACAAGTTTTAGCTAAAGCTCCCCCACCGCCATTTTGAAGTGCAGAGATGCTGAATACACATGACGCGGAGGCTGCTGGAGTGCACTAATTAGCAGGAGACTCGATTAATCAAGTCTGCTCTGACGTGTTATTTAGCAGGTGTCGGAGCAGGTGTCGGGCAAGTGTGTGGGTGCATTGGCAGTCCTTGCTCTGATATCAGCTTTCAGGAAGCAGACTGATAGAGTTGGCTACTCGTATAACGGTGGCTCCTATGGTGGGTTAGGACTAGCACCTGGGCTGCTTGTGCACACTTCTCCAAAAAGGGCAATTAAGTACCGATCCATGGGTCCCACTATTCAGACCTCATTCCCAGAGATGTTGCACCCTTCTGCACTGCCACCCCATGATCACCCAGCCACCTCATGCTATTGGCATGTAAGCTGCTCTTCTGTGTCCTGCTGCTGCCGTGGCCCCCTGCCAGCTCCAGGCTGCTTTCTGATTTGGCTTCTTATCCAACCATTTTCAAGTTACTTCATTTCCTGGCCTTCCCTCTGCAGCTCACTCCCTGTCTGCTACTCCATCTTCACACACAGCTCTCTTGTGCTTGGCCTAGTGCCCGCTGGATAGCACTGCCTTTTACAGTTCACTAGCCATCACACTGCCAGAGGGCCACTTAACAAGTTTTGGTGAGTTGCTGAGGGTTGCGTACATAAACTGAATGGTGAAGATATAATTTTAACAAATTATAGATAAAAAACAAATCATATGCTAAAATTCAAACATCCTACTACAGCATATTTTAATTTTATTTTAAAAAATAATGCTTGTCCTGATTTATGTGTGTCTGAGAGGCTATTGCATAATAGCTCAAAATAAAGTCTTTCTCCTAAGGGAACCATAACAGACAGCAGGGCACTCAGCCAAGGTAGGATGCCCCCACCTGCAGCAGAGCCCTGCCACTGCCCAGCCACCCCCCAAATCACAAGGAAGCTCCTGCCTTAGTCTGTACCCAGACATGCCCTTCAAGAGCCACCTGCACCTGACACCCACCAGCCCCGCAACCCTTCCCAGTCACACTTGTCTCCACAGAGCCTGGGAAAGCCTAGCAGCCCCCGCCAGCCTGCCTCAGCTCCCCACAGGATCATGCAGGCTGTGCCCACTCACAGCACAGGGGTCCCCTTCACTCAGGAGGAGCTCCAGCCCCAAGGCACTGGGGGCAGCCTCATTTGGGCAGGTAGGATGAAAGCCATACTGGCTATAAAAGGTTGCATGTGGCTGAGCTGGCTCACAGCACTGCATGGGGCAAGGCAGGAGGTGGAGCCAGGACTGGGGCTTCACCTGCCCGGAGGTGCCAGGAAAGCTCTGCTGCCTCTGGGAACGGGTATGGAGCACCCACTGCATGGTTCTAGCAGCCGGGGCAGCTTCTGCCAGCTCTTAGCTTCAGGCAGTCAGGGCAATGCTGACCCAGCCCAAGCGGGGATGCTGGGGCCTAAGCACAGCTTGCCCAAGGTCTGTTGCACAGAGTTGGATGGGTAGAAGGGCAAGGTTGCTTTTGCCCAGGATCCCCTGTGGCGCCAACAGAGGCCAGAGCCCAAACCGCCACCTGGGCTGCCCACCAGGGCTGTACGAAATTTCGCAGGGTGTTTCATTTCAATGTTGTTTTGACTCGTTTTGAGCTCAAAACAGCAAAGTCAAAATGAAAGGCTTTGAAACAGCCTCGAAACAAAATGAGGGCACTCATAATGTTTCAAAAGTTTTGAAATGTTTCAAGTTTCGAAGCTGGGCTCGCCTGCAGGAAAACAGAAAGTAAGGAGAGAGAGGGGGAAGCGAGGGGAAGGGCTGCTCTCATATTGACTAAATAGCTGGCCAGTGACTGTGATCCTCCCCTGAGGTCCCTTCCAGTCCCAGTGCTCTGGGGGAGGGATGGAAAAACAGCTGTGCCTTAACACACACATAGTCTCATGTCATGAGTTTTGCTTGTCAGCAGCTTGAGGTGCAGTTTCACAGAAACCCCCTGCACCTATCTCCTTGAAACCTTGCAGGCTTCGTGGCCTCATCAGGGGCTAGCATGCCTGCAGTTTTGACCCTGCTGTGCCTTAACACACACACGACACAAGTTTTGCTTTCAAGACTTAGGTGCAGGGGTTTCTGGGATACTGCACCTCAATCTCCTTGAAATGTGGCAGGCTTCATGGCCTCAAAAGGGTCTAGCATCCATGCAAGTTTCATCTGAATCAGGCAAGAACTGACAAAGTTATTGGCAGTTTTGTGCTTCCTCATTATAGTCTATGGGCAAAACATCAAAACAGCGTCGAAACAATGCAAGGGTTTCAATGAAATGAATCAAAACAGCGTTTTTGAAACTAAACAAAACTTGAAACAAAACACTGTCCCATCAAAACAGCGAAACATAAGTCTAAGCAAAACAGTGTTGTTTCACACTGCCCGTACTGCCCACCCATGGACCAAACAGAATCAATTGTTGGACCAGATATGGTCCATGGGCCATATTCTGCCCACATCTGGCCTAGATCCTTTCCCTAAGGTTTGCTCTGTGAGGAGAAAGTACACCTGAGACTGAACTAACAAGTTCACTAAAATATGTTCAGTGGCTACTACAGGCTACAGCACACTAGAAGACACAACTCCAACATGTACCCCCTTTTAATTTTTCTGTAAAACTCATTACTGGCATTTTTGAGAAGTGTGAATTTTCTGGTAAACTAGAATGGCTATGCAAAAAGGAAAAGCTATTCAAAGCCAATTTTTATCATTTTGGAGAATTAGTCTCATAAAGACACTCAGCAAAGCAAGCTAGATTTGTATTCCAAACTGATCTACTGCTCTTTAACCATATATCATCTCTCCATCAGAAAGTATTATATGGCCCTATTGGTATAGTGTCTGAGGACCTACCTACGCATATCAGCAGAGAGTCATCAGAAATCAGCTGTGAGATATGGAATGTAATGAGTTACCTGCATTCATTAGACAAAAATCTACTAAATTTAAATCCTCCAAGGAAACAAAATCTTTTATTAAAGCAAAATGGTAAAAATCTTAGCAAACCAGCAATATCATGACTTACAGAGAATAGTCACTTTTTTTGTCAGTTTTCCTACCAGTTTGATATTATATGCCCTTTTCTTTCATCCCTTTGAAGTCTTTGCAAATTATAGATGATATTTGAAATGACAGATAAGGTATTCCAAAATGTTTGTTTAATTTATCATTCAGGATTGCCCTATGAATACCTGCTAATGAAGGTCTCAATTAGGGTAGGGCAACTTGTTTTGACTGCCTTCAAGCCCCCTCAGCACTGTGGGTTTGAAACTTCATGACCAAGTTGACATTCCACTTACCAGAGATTATAAAATAGAAGCATAAAGAGGCAGAAAGAAAAACTCTAATGAAAAAAAAATACATACTGTATTTTTCATATAGAAAACCCCCATGCAATAGCCTTAAATTTAGTAGGGTTGGGGGAGACGGGTCAAACCTTTCCAGAGACCGCAGGCTTTCCTTTGGCTAAAAAAACAATTTATAATTCAACTGTCCTCCAAAGATCCTTCACTTTAAATCATAGGGTAAAAAGGTCCATTAACTCAAACTAGCTCTATGAATCATAGTAACCAAAAATATAGCTTGTGGAGTTCACAAAACCTCGAATCTTACATCCTTGGTCTCTGTGCAGTTCATCCTTCACAATGAAGTCTATACCTGCCAACATCTTCATTAAAAACCAGTAGATTGCAAATACACCTACATGAACTTAAACTTGAAAAAAAATAATCTGTATATCTTTGCATATGGATTCAGACAGTTAGAGGGAGAGCAAGAGAAAGGGGGAATGGAGAGACACCCAATATTTCAGTTCTTCTCGCCTCAACAGCATTTCATTCTCTGTTTGTTTCCTCTCCTCTTAGAAGTCCAGAGGATCTTCAAATACATTACTATTGACCGATAAATACATTACTGCTGTCTCTTCTAGAACACTAACCAGGTTGTAATAAACAGTCCCTTCGGAGGAAATCAGGCAGGAACATGTTAGCTGTACTACATCTTTCAATTCTGTTTAATAATCCTGTGGGAAAATGTAGCTAATGTCCTATAATGTTTCCCTGCAACCATTTCTTCTCATGCAAGGATTGTTTTTCAAGTTGGACTATGCTGATATTCAGGAATATGTCCAAGTTGATGCTGCCACTAATATGCACCAATCCATCATCAGAAAGAGAGAGACAGCAATGCCCCTTTCTCAGCTGTCTAAGGATCATTCCCCTTTTCAGCTGTGCCACCCTCTTTTTATCGTCTCGGGGAACGGCACACAGCTGAAGAACAGGTCCTCTTGAGGGTCATCAACAGCTGATACAATTTTAAAAGTTTTCTAATTTGTGCTTCAGGATGGAGCCAGCCACATTGGGTTCAAGAGAGGTGATGCTGAAGAAGTAGGTCACACTGTTAAGCTGTTGTTTTTCATGCAATATATACTGCTGCTACCTCTTCTGAATAGATAGCTAAAAAGACATTTAAAAAATGAGAGAGAAAAAAACTGATAATGTGCACATTCGAAAATGAAGTGAAGGTTGCATTGGTGGTATATCAGTAAGCAGAGCCAAAATTGCAAGCTGTTGAACAGGATCTGATTCCTGGCCAATATAGCTGGAGATTCCAATTGTTTCCACTCCTTCTGAAGTGAAATGAAAACTATCGCTGTAGCTTCCACTTAGTGACTAACAAACATGTCCAATTTTTTCTTTTCTTCTTATAAAGTTTCACAGCTCAGAAAAATCCACTTCCATTCTGTTCTTTGTAAAAGAATGAAAGCTTCTTGCTCTCCACTGATACCTTCTGCAAGAAAATCTGTGGGAGCCAAAAAAGTTTGTTTCATGGGCCAGGGACGGAAGTTACATATAAACAGATTTACGTTATTAGAAACTGTTTTAACCTGTAACAGAACAGAAGCTCAGTGCACCTAAACCAGCTTCAGAATGACTGACATTGGTTTAAGCTAAACCTGGCTGAATGTAGTATCAGACTTAACTGATTTGGGTCAAACCGGTTTATGAAACTTCTGTCCTAGACCCCTTCCTTGTTCAAGTTAAAACAGTCTCCTAGTATCCCACCATGCTTTCCAGCCCTGGGCTGGGCTGCGCTGTCCGCTCCAGAGAGCACGGCTGGCCCTGCCCCGCTGCTCCCTGGCTTCATTGAGCAGTGCCTTCAACCAGAATTTTACCTATTGTGAAGACAGTTGCAGACAAAAAAAGAATAATGTTAGCTTTATGTCAGCTTTTCTCAAAGGCTGGGTATGGAAAGAAGAGTAATGGACATCCTTCTGTCCTCCAAACCCTCCTCACCTGCTCCTCAGCATCACATTTCCATAGAAGGTGCCCAGAAGAGCCTGAAGCTAGAAGCAGCTTGATCCATGAAGGAAGCTGACCTCTTCTCCCATGCAAGGGATTAGTTGATCCCTTCAGGCATTTTACTGGGATGCAGACCCATTGTTAAGGCTACAGTTGTTTGTACTTTTCACTAAAGTGGTGCAGAAAAAGACTAAACTACACAGAAACAGCTAAACCATACCCTTACCCAGAGCATTTCCTCCATGGGTAGGGCAGCTCCCATGAGGGAGTCATTTGGAGGGTTGGCACCTCCATCCATCCCTGTAAGCTAACTTCTTTGGCTAAACTACAGCTCCCATGATCCTGCCCATTCTACCCTCTGAATGGCACATGCCTCCTAAATCAAAATTGTAGCCTTGCCCATGTTCTTTGTTTGGAGCATATATAGAAAGCCAAGGGTACCACTTACCTTGAAGGATATCTTCAGCCATTTAGATTCCTAAATACAAAGCTCAGCTGGAGCCAACATACAGGTCTATCTACAAGATAAAGGGATCTCTTATCTTGAGGAAATAACATGGACAGCTCATGTGGCATCATGACAGCACATAAAAGATCATTCAAAAAATGCTGTAAGAAAAGTGTATGTGTGTGGAGGGCTTCTATAGCTCTTTATCTGAAAAGAAAATGAAGTAATGAAACTGTTTCTTCTGCGGACATCTTTGAAATACTGTAGTGATGGTCAGTATATTTCTGCGAAGGGGAGGGTAGTGGTGGTGATAGCCTTGAATAGAAGTCGTCCAAGCGATTCACAACAAGATGTTTTCTGTGCCAGGAATTTGATTTTTAATAACCTTTGTTCTGTACGATTCCTCAAACTATTCCCTGTGTTTCACTCAGGGATTTCTTTTCTTTATGCCTCTGGGGCGTATCAGCCAAGGATCTGGATGGTAAGGCTTGTGTGCTATGGGGTTCAGTTGTCTCTGGAACGCACTGTTCTGTGTAAAGCCTGTGCCTTGGTGACTTTCTGCATGCCTACATCTATAGACTCCTTAGGATGAAGTTGTGTTCAGCTTGGGTCTAGTTCCTTAGCTCATGTGACCCACAGTCCATGTTCAAAACTGGTCTCCCAACAGCCTTGGCTGTTTGTGTAGCACCCCCCCTTACCCCCAGCACTCCTACAAGACCTACGAGACATCCCTACCTCTGCTTTTTGTTTTCTATGGAGGCTCTCCAGTAACTTGTCCCCCTGTACCTTTGTTATTCCCCTAAACCTTTGTCCTGGGCCTAGGAGGTCTCTATCTCAGGGTCAAAGGCTAACAAGTGATCACAGGCAGAAGCAGGGTCTATTGAAGAGTCCTCAGTCTAAGTGCCACTGACTCTCCAAAATGCAAAAGGGTATTCATGGGGGCAGGACCTCCCACTCATCCTGTGAAGCAACCAGGGAAAGGACTGTTTACACAACAGCAATTGCCTGTGGTGATCAGGCTCCAGTGTGCCCTACAATTCCTGGTACAGATAGGTTGTAATCCCTAGAGAGCAATTAAAAGATTCCTGTTAATTCTCTAGCTATTACGCTAGACACTAAAAAGTTGTATCTAGAGCTGCTGTCTGAGCACAATTTCCATCCTCCTGCTTCCCTGATGAGACATGGCTAGATTTTTTTTCCCCACTGCAACCCTCCATCAGAGAACCTGGCTGGAGAGATTGTATTATCCCTAAAAAAAGCCCCCCAAAACAAAGATGCATAAGCTTTCATAAGCAACAGCTTACTTTTCTGTGTGTGAGGACCAAGTGAGGCAGCGCACTGGAAACAGAAGTAGTGCCATCATCAGGGCTAAAGTTCTTCATGGCTATGCCAACTGTGCCCCCCTCATCGTCACTAGAGGCACCAGCACCGATTATAACACCTGGGTTCATTCAGCCACTCCTCTACCAACCGCTTCCTTGTCCTTCGTACTTAAATCACTCTTTCTAGCTAAGTACCTTACAAGTCCTTTCATAGCATCTGACAAAATAAGCTGTTACTTATGAAGATTTAGGCATATTAATTTGTCTACAAAGTGCAACCCTACCCTGCCTTCTGCCTGACTTCAGGATTAACCTGACTAACTCCCTCTCTCTGAAAAAACCTGACAGTATGCCCCACTTCTGAAAGCAAGCTGGGAGGAACCCAGTGTGGGGAAAGCCAGACAGGTTTTCTGAGGTTTATATAACCCATGCAACCCAAGCCTTTTGGTCTGCCGCATCTCCTGGATCTGAAGATTCTCCCTCACCCCATGCTCTTCAGAATCATGAAAATAACTGCGTTTTTGGTTCATACTTGGCACTTTCAAAAAAAATTAAAAGAAAATGGTTTCTGGTTGAGCAAAATTATTGCTTTAGCTTTTGAGGTTTCTTTAAGTATGTTTTCTGCCCCACCAGGCTTTTTGCTGTCACAGTAATGATCCCTGTTTTCAGCATACTTGAAAACAGCCATGGGGAATGCCTGAGATTGGTTTCCCTGCAACACTTTCCAGTTTGGGGCATGCAAGTGGGAGTGGGTAGGCAGGGTATGCTCAAAAGCACCCACCCAGAACGTCAGGCCATGGCACTGACATGCTCAGGGAGGTCGATCAATCTGCCCAAGTTTAAACAGGAAGTCTCTGGTGCGGCAAGAGAGCAGAGGCAGAAAATCCCTAGGTAAATTCCCTAGCCGTTGAACCAAGTTAGTTTATCTAAATAACTTGCACCAGAAAGCTTCTGAGAGAGGTAGAACAGAAACCTGCTCTGTATGTCATACCTAAACCACATTTACTCAGGCCTACTGACTTTTAAATCAAATGCACCAAGGGTGCACTAATGGGTGCTTATTCCCCTTTGTGAATCCTACGCCACACTCTTCTCCCAGACCCAGAAAAAGAATTCAAGAATCCTTGTCTTCAGTAGCTGATGACTATTTAGCAGACAATTGAGGAACTCATTGGCAAAGCATGAGTCATGCCCATCTCCACCCACAGAGTGAACACCACCATTTATTCTATCATCTCTAGTGGCAGCTCTGCACTAGGGGTCCGAAAGGTCAAGGTTCGAGACGTGCTGAAAACCCATGCGGAAAGTCCTCATGGTTTTACATGAGAGAATTATCCCTCCCAGTTTGTTTCTGAAAACTGATTTCATATATAAAGTGAGAAAATATCCTTCCGACAGGTTTAAGAAGCAGAAACCATTGCAATCTGTCAATTATGGAAAAACATGCATTCCACAATCCTGGCATTCTGCATTGCAGTCATTTGTCACACATTTCAATTGTCTGTGTCAAATGTTGGCAAGTCTGAAAGCTGAAACGTATGATGGATGGATTTATGCAGAGTGTCAAGGAATTCAGGCTGGGCATCAGGACTGTTGTCATGTAGGTTACTCGTCAGGAGCCATTCTTGCCCCAAGTTAATACTGACCCTAGCATGGTGCCTGCCAGAGGGTGCTGCACTGCAGGAGGAGAATACTGCAATACAGCAGGGACATGTTATACAATGATCATAGTAGAGTAGGACTAGGCTGCCTCTGATGCCATCTTGCAAATGAGTTACAAAACCAAAATCTCCATGCACCCGTTACGGCTAGGAAAGATCCTGTGCCGTGTTCCTTACTGCACGCATCCCAACCCGTTCTGTTCTGACCAGGCTCAGGCGGCTACAACTACACTTTGCCCATCTAAACAGCTCCGCAGGGTTTCAGTTAGATATTGGGTCATTCAGTGCCACTTCCAGTTGTACCAGCCTGTTAAGTACCTGCAATATATCAGTGGCCAGTAAAAGGATCCCTTTAAAACTCGGTGAAGTTTATAAACCACTAGCCAATTGCCCGTCAAGAATGACACAGGCGGCGATGGAGCCCTGTGCACCCCCCCACACACCCCCAGCCAGGCCCGTTTCCCACTTCCTTCCTGCTGCTTGGGGTCTCAGCCCGCTCCCCCACTTCCCGCTGCAGCGGCAGGGGGAGGAGTGGGCCCGGGCCTGATGGTGGGGAGGACTGGGCCCGAGCTGGGGGGAGAAGCTAGGCTGCCGTGGCAGGGGCAGGGAGCAGCAGGCCTGGGCCGACCTGGCAGCGGTGGGGGGACAGGAGGAGATAAGGGAGGAGGCTCACTGCTCCCCTCCCCTGGTCACTGCCATGTCAGGCCGGGCCTACTTCTCCACCCCCGCAAGCCCGATCCTCCCCCACAACCCCAGGCTTGGGCCCACTCCTCCCCACCCCGCACCGCCGCCACATCAGTCTAGGCCTGCTTCGGCCGCCCCCCCCGCCGTGGTGAGCACGATCCTCTCCCCGCCCACCCCCATGCCAGGCCTGGGCCCACTCCCACCCTTCCGCCTGGGGTCCGGGACCGCTCCCCCGTTGCCTGCCGCAGCGACGGGAAGGGCAACAGCGTGTGCAGGCCCCCTCCTCACTCGCCTGCCACCACAGCAAGCGTGGGCCCATACCCATCTATGCCGGGCTGGGGCCGCTCCCCGCCCCTGCCACTTGGGGTCCAGACCCACTCCACCCTGTAGCACTGCCAGCTCCAAGGAGCAGGGGCAGGGGGCGAAAACAGCTCCTTCCCCCCCCGCATCAGGCCCGCTTCTCATGCCACCACTGCTGTGTTGGCCTTGAAGGCGGCAACGGCAGAAGTGGGGAGGGGCAGGTGGAGGCCAGCACTGGTGGCCTTGCCCCCTGCGTCCCAACCCCACTCCCCACCACCGCCATTACCTCCAAGGAGCAAGTGGGGGGCCAGGCCAGCTCCAGTGACTTCGCCCACCCTCCCCATTCTGTCCCCACCGTTACTACCCCCTCCAGGGACTGGCGGGGGGGAGCAAGGCCAGCTGCTTCCCCCCCCGCTTCATCCCCTGCGTCCCTACCCTTGTGCCACCTGTCCAAATGCTTCTTCACAGTCCGACCGGCAATTTGTGAGCCAATCAGAGCACAAATAAAGCATTACAGATAGACACACAGACACACACTTTTTAAATATTAGACTGTTTAGGTCTCTTGGGGATGTAAAGGCACTTAGATAGATCATGACACTAAGCTGGTATCAAGAAATGCTGTCTTTCCTCCACCATTTTATGACTGATACTTCCCTGACGGGAGTGCAGATATTATTCCTCCAGGGTATCTTCAGCTCCCATATACCGTACTGCTGAGCAGCATGTAGGGAAATGTAATCCATTTTCATGTATATTTCCTACAGATACAGCTTCTTGTTTTCATTTTTGAATTCACATATATTTGATGCTACTGCAGATTAGAGCTATCTGTAGAAGGGAAAAAAAACGTGTATTTCAAGTGACTGCCTGCCAGCACAATAAAGTATGTCTTGTTCCCATGAACACAATCCTTCTTTCCTAAAACAGGCCACATGAGACAATACTCAAAGGGGTGACTTACTAATCAGACCATCAAGCTTAATCCTTTTTTGTTGTTTTTTTAGGCAACTGTTGATCCTCTGGATCATGGTATACGTATAAGAGGCCTAATCAGGTGCGCGACGTATCCGCTTGTGGCTGACAAGCCCAGTTTGAGAGCGACACAGCCTTGTTACAAGTTTCACAGATCCATATGCCGTCTGAGTTGGAGTCCAAATTTACAGCATGCTGCTTCCTTCTTCTTCACTTTGCTTCCATCATTTGGATCAGAGCTGCTTCATGTCGAGCTACACCCAGTGCCAGAGGTTCCCTCCAGATTGGATGGGATTCATCGCGCTCCTCCCAGCTTTCTACCTTGATTTTGAACAACTTCATATCATTTTTGCACACATCGCGGTATAACCATAAAGAGTGGCCCTGCTTTCTAGAGCCATCTCAAATCTTGCTGTATGAAATATTCTTGGGGATATGATCTCCCATTCTCCTGACATGGCTGAGCCATTGCAACCTCTTCTTCTGGATAGTGGTTTCCAAGTGTGTCAGTCCTGCGCGCATTAGTGCCTCTGTGTTTGGCATTTGGTCTTCCCACTTTATTTTCAGGATCTTGTGCAGGCATCTCATGTGGAAGCTGTTCAGTCTCCTGATGTGCCTAGCTTATCTAGCCTACGTTTCTGAACCATAAAGCAGGGATGACAGCATGCAAGTCTCATTGATCCATATCTTTACCGTAGTTGATAGTTGGTTGTTGTTCCAGGCACATTTCTGTAATCGCTCAAAATTCTTAGCTGCTTTTCCAGGTCTGTTAGTCCAGTCTGTTAGTCCAGTCTGAAGGTCAAGATTCCTGCTGATCACAGAACCCAAGTAGCAAAACCTGTCAATGACACCTAGAGATTTACCCGCCAGAGTGATGCCAGGCACTGGTTCTTCTACCTCTTGGTACATCATCAGTCTTCTTGTCAACCTGAAGCTCTTGCATGATGCAGAAAATCGGCCCAAGAGATTTTGCAGGGAAGATTCACTGTGGGCAACAAAAGCCACATCATTCACAAACAGAAAGTCTCTCAGAACTAGCTCTTTCACCTTGGTTTTTGCTCTAAATCTTGCAATGTTGAACAAGCCTCCATCTAGTCTGGTTTGAACATAAATGCCATCATTGTTGTCCTTGAATGCATGAAGCAGCAGAAATTAAAAATAGATGTTAAAGAGCATGGGGCCTGAGACATACACCCCTGTTCCACCCTGTTGTTGATGGCAATTATTTGATTCTTTGTTTTCATACACTGCAGGCCACCTTCATACCTTGATGTAGCAAGGAAATGATGCTCAACAGTTTGGGAGGACAACTCAGTTGATCTAGACTTGCCGGGCATGTCTACACAAGGTGTTACATCACTGTAGCAATGCGCTACGGTGACATAGTGTCAGTGGGCACAAACCGTGATGCCACAGCTACATGGCCGTAGCAATCTGCTCCTTCGTTATAGTGCTAAAAATAAATGTGCGCTGTCAGCACAGCACAGTAAGGGCTGTTACTATTCTGTCATTTAGTGCTTCCTTTTAGAACGACGGCACAGTAGCAATGGTGCCATAGGGGTATGTGCAGACATGCCCGCTGAAAACAAATTTCTGGTGAGACGAGTTGGCCTTCCATGTCCAAAGCAGGGAAATGAGTTCCCATAAGAAGTTACTGTGTTGGAATCCCTGGAACAAGAGCTTAAAAAATGAAGTCCCCTCTCTCCTGCAGGTATGTCTGCGATACCACAGCACTAATATTGTGCCGAGAGTCTAACACTTCCTTCTTCTCACTGCTGTGCCACATAATTTAGTTGTCACTCTCACATCCCAGAGGAAACTATGTTCGGCTGGAGGGAGCTGGGGCGGTGAAGAGAGTGTTCTGTATGTACCGTCGGAAAAGAGTCCTTTGGGATCAAATAAACTACACCAGTCACTTATCACACCTTCTTACCTCCACAGCTGAACCCCGCACACAGTCCTTTTCTGGCAATCGAGTGACTTTCTGGAAGTAGTTGAATAGTTCCCTGATTTCAGCAGTTAAAACTCTTTGCCTGCTTTTGTGTTGTGCAAGTAGGTGTCTCCCCTGGCATCCGTTTTTGAATTTCATGCATAAATACAAGGGAGCCTGAACTCTGGATACGTGCGGTTGCATCTGACAGGCGAATTGACCCATTTTTATTAATTGGTTGTGACTTGCACATAAAAGATCACCTCTCTCATAAGTAGCTTTTAATGAATCCAGTCATTAATCTTTTTAAGTAGCTACTCTGTTCTACCTTCCTCCAAGGCATTAGTTCATGCAGCTTCCACAATAGACTCATCATCCAGCGACTAACTCTCCTAAGACCAACTCATTTGCGGAGTTGCAGCAGGATCTTAATGCCCAAGATAATCCATGGAAAATGGGAGTGGCAGTATCTGGCACGACTGTGTCTTTACCTCAGAAAAGGCAGCTAAATCACACTGACCTCATGGTGCCCCTGAAATTCTTAGGCTCTGGGAACAATTATACATAAGGCAACAAGAGGCCTTTTATCCCTAACTTTCCATCACTGCACTGAAATCCCCATTTAGTGCTAAACATCATGTTTACAATCCTTTGGTGCCGTGCTGCAGCAAGATAAGTTTGCTTGTATTAATTTTCAGTTATCTCTATCAACATAAGGCATAAAGGCAGACTGAATTCTCAGCTGGTGCACCATGCTACTGAGGGGTGTCTATGCAGCAAGCATGAGGGGTCAGCATGATTTTGTTTCTGTTGTTGGCTCTGTCACCATTTCATTGTGTAATCTCTGGTAAGTACATTTAGCACTCTGTGTTTCAGGTCTCCCTGCACCTGTAGATTGGGATAATCCTATTTTACCAGAGTGTTGAACGTCTTTGCTCCTTCACGGACCTGTGTATGTTTGACATTCTGGTCTGTGTGTAGGTCAAGAGGTCTTCCAGGTTAAACCTCTGCTTCATACAGGACCATTCCCTGTCTCAACCATTTCCTGAAAGTATTTTCTTAAATTTCACTTCAAAACTTCCCGTGATGGAGACCCCATAATCTCCCTCCATGGCAGGGGCGGACAATTATTTTGGGCAGAGGGCCACTTACTGAGTTTTGGCAAGCCATTGAGGGCCGCATGACAGGCAGCCAGGGGCAGATAAATATTAACTTTCTAAATTTTTTAGGGGCCCTACAGGTTGGATAGAATGGCCTGGCAGGTTGCATCTGAACCATGGGCTGCATTTTGCCCATCCCTGCTCTATGGACTCTGTTCCAGTGCTGAAGTACCCCACAAAGTTGTAAAGTCCTTCCTAATATACAACATGAATCCTCTTTGTCATCCATGTGGTTTGTGTAATCTGCTCCACCTTGCACCTCTGGCTTTAATGGAAAAGCAAGGACCTGACTCCTTTCCATCCCTTAGGGGTGATCATGTCACCTGTTGGAGAAGAAGAGAGCAGCACCCCTAGAAGTCTAGACTGCTCTTAACCCTGTCCCCCGCTGAAAAGAGGAAAAGGGTGGTAAAATGCCGTCTTCGAACACTGATCCTTTCCTGCTTGGCAAACAAGGGTTCTTCTTGCCTTTAAAGTATTCTGAGACCTTCTGACCAGAAAAGCTGTGGATGGGTTAAGAATAACTGCAACAGGCACATTTATAACAAAAAGAAGTGGAGTCTACATTTTCAGATTGGGATGCCTAAGGCAAAGCACATAAATAAGTGGCCTGATTTTCAGACTTACCTAATTGACTTCAGCAATGGCTGTAAGGACACAGCATATTTGAAAATCAGGCTGCTTATTTAGATGCATGTCTACAGGCAACTGATGTATAACAATTTTGGCCTAGGGTTCGACCTGAAAACAGAAAGAAAAATTCAGCTCACCACGTACAGAACAAAACTTGTTTCCTGGTACAAAATAACAGGACAGCCTAGAATCCAGCATATGGATGGAGGGAGATTGTGTGCCTTCCTGGAGCTTTTGAGGCTGACCCATTGTGTAGTCTAGCCCGCCACATGTTACAGTAAATCCAATTATAAGCCCTGGATAACAGCGAGATCAAAGGACAGCAGGAAAGGGAAGCAAGAGCTCCTAAGTTTGCAGCAATCTATAAAAAAAGCCCAAAAGCCTTATGCCTCTCTCTCAGCAGAGCAATTCCTTTGATTTCAGTGGAGTCATTTCTGAATTACTGGGATGTAAATAAAACAATGAGGCTCCAGGTCTCCAGGAAAGTGATTCATGGGGAGTTTGCTCATATTCCTCACCATGCCTAGGGTCAATTTACTATACTATCCGCACTCACAAACACTTAAGCTTTGACCAAATAGCAAATAGACATTTAGCACACTTATCCCTTATTAACAAATAATGTAATAGCTAGAGACAACCAAAATGTACACAGCCATAGTTCTGAAGAGCACTACTGGATTCATGATTACCTTAGATTCTGAAATAAAGAAAAACAGAGACAAATGTAGGATGCTTCACCCAGGAAAGAAGGAAAAAAAGCACAAATACAGAATGAGAGATCACCGTCTGCCTGTCTGGGCAGTAGACTGGCTTAGAAGGAGCTGGTGGATCACAGACTTAACATGAAGCATCCATGTGATGCAGCCACCAAAGAAACATATGAAGTTTTGGGCTGCATTCAGAGAAAGATAGTATGCAAGACATAGAGGGTGATAGGATCACTTCATACAGCACTGATTATGCCTAAGATGCATATCAACTGTTTGCAATTCTGAAACCTGCAATTTTAGGAGCATGTGGAGAAACTACGGAAAATCCAGAGATGAGCGACTGAGATGACAAGGGGTTGGAATGAAGTTCACGTGAGGAAAGAATAAGAGAATATGGTATTCCTGGTTTGGCAAAAAGAAGATTAAGGGTGGACATTGTAGCATTTTTCAAAATTTGGAAGACTGCCATAAAGAAGAGTGAGAACAACTGCTCTCTCCTGCTGCGGAGGGCAGGCCATGAAACAAATTGCAGCAAAACAGAGTTAGATGAAATACCAGAAGAAACTTTCTTACTGTCACAACTGCAGGACAGTGGAACAAGCTGCTTTGGCAAGTTGTGCTATCTCCTTCACCGGTGGTTTTCAAGAAGCTGGGTGACATGGGTCTGAGACGAGTATAGGATTAGTGGATCCTTCATGGCAAAAGGCTTGGACTAGATGACCACTGAAATCCCTTCCAAGCCGGTGGGTTCTGTGATTCTGTAAAACTCTGTTCTTATCCATTTAACCAGGTATAGCCATAGTTTGTCCTTTCCTTCCCATGTCCTTGTGAAAAGGTATTTAGCAGAATTTGCAGGTCAATTGGAATCTGGCATGGCTGCACCATGAATGCTTCTGTTGTAGCCTTGAACCCTCTGTAAATAAATCATCCTCAGTCTGCCTCACTCTTGCAAGGGGACAGCCCAACCCGCTCTGTCTCCTCTTCACACTGCCTAGTTGCTTAAGCAACTGAGCCTAGTCGCCTGCTGGACTGGGTATAAATTCCTTTGTCCTGAGTTTCCCTCCAAGGGACCTGCTGGACCAGTTCTGTGAACCTGGTCTCTCTACCTGAGGATACTGGCAACTTTTAAAAGGATTGGTCTGCATCCAATACTGCATGATTCTGGCTGGGACTTAGTGAGGAGGTCACAAAAGTTATAAAAAGGGGTCACTCCATTCTGGAGGAGGAGGTCATTTTTGGGACCCTGAAACTAGCAATAAGCCTCCAGAACTCAATTGCTCTCTGGATGAACGTGTGAGTAACTTACCTGAAATGTAATCAGTAATTTAGGATTAACCGAGCTAGATATATATCAAAAGGGCCAACAAGCCCATTTTGTTTGCTCAAGTAGGTTTTTTTTTCAATTTTCTGTTGTTTTGTATTCCTTCCTCACTCTCTCCCGCTTTGATCAATAAAGCTATCTGTTATAGCGCACCTTGATGTAAATGCTTATGAGGATGCGACTAGCCTTTAAAGCCCCCTTTACTCAGCTGGCTAAGGTAGGTGTGGCTTTTTACTTTCCTCCAGTACAGAAGGCTATTTGTGAATGCTTCAGGCTAAAAGGAGCACCCTAAAATACCATGGTGAGCTAAGCACCCCCAAGGTCAACAGGGTCTGTGTACCCTGGGCTGCACAGAGCCCTAACAAAGACCAGGGCCCGGCGGTAGCAGCAGTTACCCCAGGCTTGCCGGTATGCTCCAGAAAAGGGGTTGGCTGGATGTAGGTGCCCCAGGGGAGACACCAAAAACCAAAGCATGGTTTTTGGTTGGGCACAGAGAGGCGAGTGGCTCAGTGCAGCAGCACCCCCCACTGACTTGCTACATGCTCAACCTCTGGGCTTCCAGCCACTCGCTCCAGTGCTCACATCAGAGCAGGGTTTTACACTCTATAAAACTGTAGGCTTCCTAATATACAAGCTTGTGCCGAGAGGTCTCTCTAGTCCATGCAATTGGGGTCTTTCTTCTGAGCTTGATATGATAAGTATACTAATCATAATGGCAGTTTTTGTATTATATGTCTGCTTTCTCACTTGTAGGAATTAAACAAGAAGTGTCAATTCACTTCAGCCAGGTCACTTACAAACTAGCAGATGGCAACACATCTGTCCGATTGTTGACCACAGCTTGATTCAAACCACTAACCTACAGGGGGAAGACTGTAAAGATAATATCAACAGGCAAAGTAGGAGGCCAGAGTCCCTCTAGATTGAACACTTGTTGACATAAATTCACTCTAAAAATAGTTTGTATTGCAGAATTCTTGCCAAAAAAATGATCAAGTGCTTTGTTGCCAATTGTGAAGAACTAATTGAGTCAAACCAATCTCATTTCCTTTTTTGATAAGGTGAACACCTTAGTGGTAAGGGGGGGTGGGGAAGGGGAAGGCAGTAGATGTGATATACCTTGGCTTGATTAAGGCTTTTGACATTGTCCCTCTTTACGTGCTCATAAGCAAAACAAGAAAATATAGTCTAGATGAAATCACCATAAGGTGAGGGCACCACGTGGCTGCTAAGCCACATTTAAAGAGTATTTATGAATGGTTTATTGTCAAACTAGAAAGATATTTAAGTGGAGTCCTGGAGGAATGGCTCTGTTCCTGGCTATATTCAATATTTTCATTAATAACTCTAAGGATGGAACAAAGGTGCATGTGATGATACCAGACTGGAAGAGACTGCTGTTGCAGTGGGGACGGGATTAGAATTCAAAGCGAGTATGATAAATGGGAGCAATGCCTCAAAGTAAACAGGACAAAATTCAATAAACTCCAGTAAAATGTGCTACACTTAGGAAGGAGAAATCAAAGGTAGAAATACAACATGAGGAATAACTGGCTAGATAACGGAGCTGTAGAAGAGGATCTGAAGGTTACAGAGGACTGCACACTGGATATGAGTCAGCAGTGTTGCAAAAAGGACCAATCTAATTTGGGGAGGAATTAACAGGAGTACCATGTGTAAGACACAAGAGAGAATTTTTTTGCTTTACTTGGCACTGATAAGCCTTCAGCTGGAAAACTGTGTCTAGTTTTGGATGTAAACGAAGTGGAAGGAGTCCAGAGGAGAGCAAAAAGAACGACGAGAGTTCTAGAAAATGTGACTAATGAGGAATGGCCAAAGAAATTGTGTTGTGTTAGTTTACAAAAGAGAAGACTGACAGAGGACACGATAAGAGTCTTCCAAAATGTAAAAGGTTGCTATAAAGAGGACAGTGATCAATTGTTCCTTTTGTTCACTGGAGAAAGGACAAAAACAAATCAACTTAATTTGCAACAAAGATTTAGGTTAGATAGGGAGAAAAAAAAATAAAAACTTCCCAACTATAAGGCGTCTAGGACATCGGGATCTCCTTTTTTGGCTTTTAAACATAGATTAAACAAACTTCCCTTAAGACTGGTCTAGATGTAGTTTTCCCTCTTGTACTAGATGCACTAGGTGATTTCTTGTAGTACCTCCCACCCTGCATTTCTATGACTCCATTATAAACTCACTGAGTCTGCAGGTCCCCACCATTAAAGCTTTTAATTAAAGCAATTACTATAGCAAATTCATATACAAATATAAAGCTATGTCTGGAACAGGTGATGTTGAAAGAACATTACTCTCATAAACATTAAAAATTAGGAAAGCCAATTTTTTTCCTAGGATTTTCTGTCGTATCACCATAGTAGCTGAATATTCTAGGAACAGTGATGAATTTATCTCCACTGTGCCCTTTTAAAACAATGAAGTGTTAATACCCTGATATTAAAATGGGAAAAGACAGAAACAGAGAGAAATAAAAGCCACAATTCTGAAAAGTGCCTGTTTAGACTGGGTGAGACATGCAGGGCCTTCTCTCTCAGAGTGTTTGGCACTTTTAGGGCATATTAAGTGCTCAAAGCTTTGGCTTCCACTGACCTCCATTGCAGTTGCAAATGTTCAGCACTTCTGCAAATGAAACCCCAATGTCTTAAGTTGAGCACCCAAACTATGAGGAACACACAACTGGCAACCACCCTCAAAATGTTTGGTTTAGGTCTGGTTATTCATGACAAACCTTCAAGAAAATGAGGCAAAGGCAGTGGACTGGACATGTAGGGGGGTTCAGTCCACCCCTCTGCCAACCGCGTCGGTGGCATCTATGGGAGCGCCGCACTTACCGCCACCACTGCTGCACTCCCATCGCCACCATGCTCCCCGCAGCTGCAAGGGGCACGCATCATTCATGGGCAGAGGCACTAGATTCAACAGCATCTCATTCACAACCCAAACCTGATTCATCCCATGGAAAATAGCACGAGTTTTGGCAAGCCATTGACGGCCACGTGGCAAGCAGCCAAGAGCAGATAAATATTAATTTTCTACATTTTTAGGGGCCTCACAGGCCAGACAGAATGACCTGGCAGGCCGCATCTGGCCCGCAGGCCGCATTTTGCCCACCCCTGACTTTAGCTAATGAAGTAACACTCATAAACCTGTAAAGTTACCCCACGTATGGACTAACCTCTACATGGAAATACACATTTTGCCAGTGGGTTTCACCACTACTTGCTGATGGCAAAGGAGTGTTGAACCCAGGATTCCTGTCTCAGTTCTTGGTACTAGATGCCAACAAGCTCAACTATGGCAGGCTCTTGCTTCCCTGTCTCCTTCTCTGCCTTGTCCTCTCATATGTATGTGCATACCACACAGCATACATCTCTGTCCCCTACCAGCCCCATCTCTGCTTCCCTCTTTTTGTCCCCCCCGTCTCTTATGCATGTCCTCCATAAGGTATTCTGTCCCCTCCCTGCCGAATGTTTCTCATTCCTGTGCATGCCAGCAAAGATGCTTCATTCCCCTCCACATTCCCCAAGAATGACCATCCTTCAGAATACAAGATGGAGTGGGTTTCCCTGTATTACAGTAGTCCCTGGCACTGGAGCGAGTGACAGAAGCAGCTCTGCTTATTCCAAGCTGCCTGGGTCTGAAGCATGCCCAGTGCAGATAAAATGTTTGCAGAATTTAGCTGCCAACTTCAAGCAAGTTTCTGCTGGGTCTGTGCAACTGGCTGTTTTCAGAGGCTTGTAAACACGGCCAGATTTGAGCAGATTTTCACAGGGACTACAAAAGCTGACTTAGATGAGATCTCCACTGAATTTCAAGCCCTTGCTGTAAAACATGAAATCACTAGAGCCTTTCAGAGTATTGGTTTGTATTAATTTTTTATCATGGACAAATCAGTACATAATCTTAGTCCCAGAAAGAGCTGAACCCTATTCACTGACTATTTCCAAGAATATACAACCTGCAGCAGACACCCAGCATGGAAAATTTCAGATTGAGCTGTTATAGTATGGCACAATTATAAGCAACTGAAAACAAGGTGTTATAATAGAAAGTGTTTGGCAACTGAAGCTGTGGGCAGCGCTAACAGCTCTGGCCATAGGAGAAGCCTCCACACCAGCAGTAAACAGTATGCAGGTGTGTGCGATCTCCTCAGCAAGAAAAGAAGTTGTGAGAAAAATGTAAGACATATTTGCCAGCTGGAAATGACAAGCACCACCAGTTGCACAAAAACCTCGTATAGGCTACAAGTAGTTCGTTTTGCAAGATTTTACGGGTGAGTAGGAGCCTGGAAACTACCACATTGTGCTTTCCATCATTTGGCCACACAGGGAATGTCTACATGAGTTGCTACGTTGCTGTAGTTATGCACTACAGCAATGTAGCATTGGTAGGCACAAACCATGACGCCAACGCTACATCGCCACAACACTGAGCTACCGCATTATAGTATGTCGCTACAGTGACATAACGTCTAAAAAATAACTATGCGCCATCATTTAGTACTTCCTAAAGTAAGCACTAAATGACGGCACAGTAACAACTGCACCAACAAATGCACCATGGGGGGCATGTGTAGACGGGCCCACAGTGATATGCCGCTAATCCCAACGCACCTGATGAGCACTGTGTTCCTGGAGTATTGTGCACTGTGCAGGGTCTCTCAGTCACCTTTGAAATGTTACTTCTTTAGGTGTGGCTTACCATAACTGGGGGCTCAGGTGCACAACATCAACACTATACAACAATTCAAAAGCTTTTTAAAAATCTAGAGACTTAAATATCAAAATAGTATGAGGTAGGGTATAAAACACCACACCAAAAAATTCCAAAAGGACACAAGCCTTTATGCTTCAGGACACAAAGGCAAACTTCTTGCTCATGACAGTAAATAAAACACTCCATAGGGCAGTGATCCTACAATTGTCCACTCGGGGGTTCATTAAACTTTTCTGTGAAGTCTCTGGCACTGGTTGCCTTCAGAGACAGGACGAAGGATTAGGCAGTCCTTGCTTTAATCCAATATAACAATGCCTACACTACACTGCGGCTAGGACTCTCTAGGTCTACCCATATGCTGTTAGAGTTAATTTGCTAGTACCTCATGTCAATGCTCATCAAAACATCCATCAATATTTTTGTGGCTTTGTAAAACATGTGAAGATTTTGGGAAGCGGTGAGTCCTGCAGGAATGCTGAGTCCCGGGGCTTTTCTCTGTTTTTTTTTTTCCTTAAAGGGCTGGAGCAGGCCGTGGTGGGGCAGCCATGGCGGGGCTGGGGGAACGAGGGGGAGTTGGGGGGCTCATGGCAGAGCCCCCCAGGCAGTGGGAGGCAGTAGAGATCACCCCCACACACACCTGGCAGCACCCAGTGAGCACCAGGGCTTTTCTTTAAAGCACCAGGAGCCATGGGGGACCTGGAGGAGTGGGCAAGGGTTGGGGGGAGCTGACAGGGGTCCCCCCATGGTCCCTTCCCCCACCCCTAGTACTTACCAGCTCAGAGTCCAACTGCTGCTGCAGCCACCGGGGACTGCCCAAATCAAAGCTCTCCAAATCTTTTCCAAAGGTTCTGAGAGCTTTAAAAATCAATTCGGTCCTTTTAATTGGTCCCCTGATTCAATTCCGATTCAGAAATTTGGCCACCAAATCGGGCCGAATCTCCTCCGAATCAAATCACCACCCGAAGCTTTGCACAGCCCTATTCTGCAACAGCATCTTAAATGGATGAAAGTGGAATAAGGCTGGAGACGAGGATGTTGCAATAATCAAGAGGTGATACAATGAGGGCCTGGACAAGATTTTTGGCTGCATGTATGACTAGGAAATGTGGAACATAGATGTTATACAGAAAGGATCAGCAAGGGTTAGACAGCCTGAATGTGAGGACGTAGGGAGAGGTCCAACTGAAAGAAACAGCAAGGGCGCCAGCAGGATCCATGCCAACAGGAAAAAAGGGGGAAAATTTAAGAGAGAAGTAGGAACACAAGAGAAGAAAGATGAGATGTTCTGTCTTGGGGAGGGCGATACTTGAACAGCCATGACGAGATGTCAGAGAGAGAGGCTGAGACTGTAGCATGACCAGGAGACGGATCTTGTGGGGCGAGGTAAATTTATCAATTAGACGTATAGAGATCAGGGCTGAATTAACCCTGAGTAGGCAAACAAACTTGTGGGCCCCTACTTAATACTGTATATTATAATTATTGAGTGAAAAAGTAATATGTAAAATAAATGCAGCTGGGTCCCTTCTTCACTTAGGGCCTAGGCACGTGCCTAGTTTGTCTCTGCATTAATCTGGCCCTAATAGAGACGATGGCTTAATTTGTGTGAGTGGATGAAAAGGCTCAAAAATAAGGTGCAGAGCAAGAGGAGGGGGGCAGGGATGGAGGCTTGTGGCACTTCCACCAAATAGTTTGGGTTTTAGGGCTGTCCTGTGCTTTTGTGGTCTGTAACAGGGAACCTAAACCTGTTACTTAGACATGGAGGAGGAGGAGGAAAAGGAAACATGTCCTTGCTGGGAACCAGGTTGTAGGGACTACTGAGGTAGAATTGATATGGGAGGAAAACCCAGCCACCACATCCTAGGCATGTACAAAAGCAATCCACATGAAAGGTGGAAGACCAGGCAGCTGTTATTTAAAGAAAAAAGACCGAGAGACATCTGGGATGGGGGTGGGCTTGAATACCAAGCCAGTCGAGTCAGATGGGAACTGTAAGTAGGCTGAGAGGCTCCAGGTTGAGGGAAAAGGGTGAAACCCAGAAAAGGGTTGGGGTCTGAAGGATCCAGTGTTAATCCAGGGAAGAGAGAGACAAAGACAAGAGAGAGACTGAGTGCTAGGGCTGGAGTCCCAAGTCAGATGGGCTAAGCTGAGCCTCCAGAGCAGCCAAAGGACTAGGAAAAGCACCTAAGGCTAGCTACCCTCAAAGGGCAGCCTTCCTGTTTCATTAACACCATCAAGGCAGGCAAGACACCAGGCAAAGACCCTGAAAGGTGGGAGCAGAGGCTGTACAGAACTAAGGCAGCCAAAGGTGCAGACAAAAGTGACAGTTTTCACCTGATCTGGCCCCTGAAAGTGCTGTACAGCCATGACCAAACACAAATGCACAGCTGCAAAGTGCTTTAAAAGGGCTTGATCCCACAAAAATCAGAACCGTCATTACATGCGGGTTCAGATGAAGGCACTCCAAAGTGAAGTACCCTCAGAAACGTCTTTCTGCACTTGCCAAGAGCAGGGCTCTGTTGACACGGCCCGGCACTATTCCTGGAGCTGTTTTCAGAATGGGTTAGAGGGAAAGGAACAGCGGGAACTCATTCTGGGGGTTGCTCAGCCAGTGCTGGAGGGTGAGGCAGGTGGATTGGAGCCCCCCTGAGGTGGGGGGTTTCAATGCCCCCCCCACTCCAGTGTAGCTGACCAAACCCCAGAATGGACTGTCCTCCCCTGCCTTCTCCCCCTCCCATCCTGAGTCAACACAGGAGCTGGGAGAGAGAGGGGGCAGAGCTAGGGGAAGAGGCTGCAAAGGCAGCCTCCCTCCCTGCGTGGACTCCAAATTGGAGCTCAATCTCCCACCTTCCCAACTGAATAGCTAATGTCTGTTGGGTTGGAAGGATAGGTCTAACTTATGGCACTTCCTGTAAAGCACCATGAGTTAATCCAGGGAACTGCACTTCTGTCTGCACCTCAAGAGGGCGCTACAGCAAGCCTAGGGTGCATGCAGTGACATGTCACTGGTAACTGGCAATGATGTCAGCCGCATAGGATACTGCGTCAGGAAACAAAGAGCACAAATCATGCCATCACTGATAGGAGAGAAGAGCGTAGAGCCAGACGGGTACACTGTACTCTGTGCCTATCTAGGGTGGAGGGAGAAAAAGATCCTTGATCCATCTTCTGCTCCTGCATCCTGGCAGAGGGTCAGGCATCGTCTCATTCCAAATGGCAGCATCAGTCGGCCAGCAACGTAAGGCAATTACAAGGAGAAATAACAGGCCAGCACCTGTGAAGAGGTGATACAAACCCATAAAGGGAGTTTGTTTAGTGGTTGCTATAGGTTCTTGCGAGTTGTAACTCTTTGGTCAGAATCTCTGTTTCTAGCTCCCAGTGACCTGTGATCAAACCTGGAGAAAAATCACTTATGCTTTTGTCTTCACATAATAAAAATAAAAAAGATGTCCTTAACTGGACTTAACACCCCAGGAACTGCTGTGAGGTAAAATCCTGGGTAAGACCACGTGGTCTCTATCTTCAGCACAGGTGAGTAGCAAACCCCTAGCTTCTATACTAGCTTTGCCAGGCCTACTAACTCATGTAGAAACTGTCTTGTTTCCTCTAGGATCCTGCCTTTGTACAAGTTAGCTGGACAAATTGCCTGGCATTACAAAGGGACTCTGCCTGGGTTATCTCAGTGGGAACTATGCTCACTGAAGGTCTGCATGAAACTAGTGCTTGTGGATACAAAGTGTGAAGGATGCCTGTTATTCTCTGGTTAAGTTGGCGTCTATTCACTGCTGATTTCACCTTGATCTTTAGCTCTGTTTTTGCAAAAATAAATAAGTAAGTAAGTAGAGCGAGCTCCTCAGAACTGGCTGCTGGAACCTGAGCTGTGAGCTAAGTTGGTAGGCGGGAGCTAGAAAGATTGCTAGTTTGACCTGGGAAATAATAGATGAGAGTATTTTGACACAGCATGTTTCTCTCTCATGTACTGCAGCTGCCTCCGCTCACCTTGATTGTGAAGTTAAAAAAAAAAATCCAATTCTCTGCCACCTACACACACACTATTAAAATCAGAATGTGCATTAGAAACAACAACAACAAAAACACAACCCAGCTTTCCTAGCTGGCTGGGAAGTTTCTGATAGTAGTAGTAGCCACAGGAGAAGGCGCTTTACTTTGACTTACAGCACTGCCATCTACCACAACACAGTCAGATCAGAGGCACGCCACAGGCTAGAAGATTTTCGAGGCTGGTCCCTTTCCTCCCCTCTCTCTGGGTTGCTCTGTGAGCTGTAATGACAGAGGGACATTAGAGAGAAGTCACCGTCCTCAGTAACTAACACGTACCAGTTCTGGTGCTTGGAACGATCCCGGGAGTTACGATGCGCATGAAACACAGAGCCCAGCAAAGATTTTAGGATTCCAGGGCTGGTTAAAGCACAGCTGGGATCACTGACCACACTTTGTGCGTGGGCGAAGGTCAGGACCTGGTATAGGCCAGATCCAGCGGGAGTGGACACCATTTCCCAGTAGCCCCTGCCAACATGGCTGGAGCTGGTTTCATTGGAGACCCCAGCAGCTGTGATAGTGCAGGGCCAGGGTTTCCATGGAGACCGGCCCCAGCAGTGCTGGCAGGCAGTAGTGGTACCAGGCGCTTCCTGATGGAGGGTGGGGCTGAAGGGAAGTGGGGTGGGCTCAACTGTCGCCATCTGTGCGGGGTGGGCAACAGTGGTGGCCGTGCTGCTGGAGGGGGTGTCTATGGGGTTATGGGGAATTTTGGGGGCGTAAAGCCCTTCCCACTCTCCCTAGCACCACCCCTGCTGGCAGCGCGGGAGCTGCTCTGGAGTCAGGATGGGTTCTTGCAGCAGTGACAGCATGGTCCAAAGCCAGGGCAAAGCTGCAATCTGCAGCCTGCATGCTCCGGGCAGGGGCGTGTAAGCAGTGGACCACGGCTCTGCCCCAGGTCTGGACTATGCTGTCACCACTGCAAGAAGCCGGTGCAGAGCCACGATTGGCAGCCTGCACATCCATTTGCGGGGCATTCAGGCTGCATTGTCACTGCCACAAGCGCCCAGCCTGGCTCTGGAGCAGCTCCGCACCCTGCCGTGTGCCCTGCCAGTGCTGCTGGGCCTGGTCTCCACAGAAACCCCAGCCTCACGCTATTGCTATTGCAATGGCACTGCTGCTGTGGTCTCCACGGAAACTGGCCCCAGCCACATCAGCAGGGGCTGCTCGGAAACAGAGTCTGGCCACTGGCTGGATCCACCATTTTGCCCACCCCTGGTATCGGCCAATCCTGATCGTTTTAGGAGGGTTATAAACTCTGCTGAATTAGACATGACCTGAAAAAAAGATAAAAGGACAAAAGTTGTGAGTAGGAGGAGAAACACTATCCAAGGAGTTTTAAAATAATAATATCTCATATTTCCAAAGAAAAGTTATTATGGCCTTTAATAGTAAATCAGATGTTGGCGTGTTTTGTGTGGAGCAGCCTTTAAAAACTGGACCCACCTGAACAGAATGGGAGGAGAAGCCTGGCAGAGACTGAATTTGTCCCAGAGGGGACACTGTGGGCTCTGAGGGCAAGTGAAGCTGTTTGGGAGCAGCCCTGTTGGAAGTGGGAGGGGTGATATAACCCCAGCACAGTTTGGAAGAGAGCCGTTACCAAAAGCCCGGGAAGGGCTCTGAGCTGGGATTGGCTGGGCAGGGCTACTGGCTACCAGCTACCCCAGGATCCCATTATTCAGGTTAGGGTCCATGTAGCGTCGCACCCAGGGTTACATGTGAAAATGCAGCTTCGACTTCAACTTCACTTCATATAGATTAGCATTTCCATACAGTTCACTGACTCAAAAGGAAGATGTTAGGTAAAATCTACTACACCAAGGTCCAAAGTGATCTTTCAAGTAAACTTCAATGCCTTAAAATGTCCTGTTTAGAAGTTCTTCCTGGGATCCAACCTGTCTTAAAATATGCCCCATCTAAATAATTTCTCTTTGTTCATACTGTTGATTCCTTGAAGTGGACATACTCTCTAGAAGTCACTTGCTGCCGGTGCTGCTGCAATTTCAGTGTGACCCATTCTGAAGAGCTTGCACGCTGAGAGCCCCAGAGCCACTTGTGCTGGCATTTAATGGTTACAGTCCTGAACTGATTGATCTTTACACGAAGATTTGTTCTGGTAGCAGGACTGTACTCTTGCTTATGTCTGCTATTGTCTCTAGGACACTACTAAATGAGAAAGATTGGTTCTTGGGTGGAAGGGGGAGACTCTTGACAAAATATTTTCTAGGTAATTAATTCTCATGCCAAAGAGAAACATTAAGGGTATGTTAGGGCTGAGAGCAAACACTAAACAACTCAGTCAGAACTCACAGTTGTAAGTGAAAATGCTCTTACTTCCTCTGACTTTTAATCCCCAGGGAGCCTAAAGGAAGTAATTAATTAGCTTACCTCCTTGCGCCTGGGTACTGGAGATCCATGTCACCACTTAGTTGACATTTCTTCAGCTTTTACTCTGGCATCTCCCAGCACATTAACAGCACATAATCATCTGTACTGAACCAGAAATGTTCTTCCAGGTGGAACAGACTCATGCCCTCTGTGTGTTACAGGTGTAACCCACATATAGAGCTTCCATAGAGTGCAAAATGAGGTTACACACATCTTGCACCCTGTGGAAAATTGTCTCAAGCAGCTGAAGCCAACAGCAGTTTGAACCCCAGTCAGCCATGATCTTGTCCAGTACACTTGGGATTGAACCAAGGGTCTCCAAAGCTGTATGTACCAGCAGCCACAGCAAATGGAAGTGAGCCATGGCTAAAACAGCCTTGAACCCTTTGTGGAGCTGGCACAGACTAGTTCCTATCATGTATACACACTAGCAAAGATCTCAAAAGCAATTTAAAGATGGGCAAATATGTTAAGTGGAAGCTTTTGCACTAATGATAAGCAATTACAAGGTTAAAGGTGGTATTTAAATCCCTGCAATTAGTTTGCCAGTCTCACCAGAGCATAGCGCTTTACTTCCTGATTTAACATACTTCTCAGTTCCCTTCTTCTGTGATCATACACAGCTTCTTACCAGGGTAAATTAGTCCATGCAGCCACACCTAACCTGCTTTCGTACCCAGACTAGCCACTTTACACCTATCATGCATATCTACACTGTCCCCATCCACATGTCCCCACCTGATCCAGTGGTAGTTTGGGGGATTTAGCAGATGGCTCTCTTCCATCTCTTTGTTCTGTCTGCATCTCTTAGTCCAAATCCCTCCTCCTGAACCCTGTTCCGGGCCCGTTGTAAAGTTTCACTCTGTGCCATTGCTTGTCAGGGGACTGTAAAGCCAGCTTCATGCTCAGGCCTCATAGCAAAGCCAGCTCTGCATCTCCCCTGCAGTTTTAGCCACATTACCACACAGTAAAGTCACTGCTGCCAGGTCAACCCTGCAGGATTGTTCTATCTGGGGGATGGGAGAAGGAAGGAGAAAAGGAATCCCAGAATAACCAAGCAGACGACCCCCTGGGCCCTGCAGCTCCCTGAGGCAGAGCTGGTTTGAGCAGGATTGGTACAGAAGACCCTACCCCTCGTTAAAGGCTTTGAGTCCCATTCCTAATCTAGAGTATACCATCTTCACATCAGGGTGACTCCCTTGCTCTGGGGCACATCTTATCCAACTCCTCTTCCTTGTCACGGGTAACAGTCACAGCAACAGACCATCGTTATACAATCAGAACACAGACAAACTCGTGTAAAACAACCAAAGGTAGTGCATGAGGCTCGGGGTAAACAAAATTATACTTTATGTTAGTGAGGCTGGTCAGAGCGGCTGACCTCCCCGTCCCCAACGTGGGTGGGAAGTTCCTTCCCACTGCCCCATCCAGCTGTGGGGCCTGTGCACATGCTTCTGACGAATGCCTCCCACGGTCTCTGTCCTGCAGACTACATGTACCCAACATGGCCAGTTGTTGGAACTTCCTTTACGCATCTGTCCATTTGGCTTGAGTACGTCTTGAAGCATGATGCCAAAAAACTGAACTAAATGTCCCAGCTCAGTCTCCCTGCATAGCTCACAAATTTAAACACGTGTTGCTTTTATTAATCCCAGGCACCGCTTGATTTTAAAAATTGGTATTTTTGTGCCATCAATACCTACCAATGCCTATTCCACCCCTGGGGTCTTCTTTGGGATTTCTCCAGTATCTCAGTGATCTTCCTATATTCCTCTGTTTACTCTCTTCACTTTTGTCATAGTTAAATTTTCTTCTGTTGATTTACGCCATTTCTTCAATTTGTTTATTCTTATATGCTCTCTCAGTGTGATTCATGGTCTCTTCACTGCATTGTCCAACAGGAAAAAGATCCACGTCCATCACAGACCACACCATTGTATACCATGAGTAACTTTTTGTGCCTGTGTTTGTATAAGAGACATGTCACGTGGTCACGAGAGTCACACATCTCACTTGACACTCCTGTTTGGCGGGTTATGCCGGGCCTTCCCACAGAAATGGCAGAACGTTCTGCAGTAAGAAGAAGAAGAGATGCTTACACGCTACACTTCAGCTTGGAGGAATAGGTGCTGAGCTGTAAGCCCAGAGACCAGGAGTTAATAACTCACCCTTCCTTTTGCTAATGTTTCTGGGCACTTTACAACGCTTATTTTTAACCCAAGTTTTTTCCCCACTGATTCAATGGAGGTAATTATCAAGAACCCATACACAACTGAGCACTCACGCAAGGCTACTGAAGGTGCAGGAGTAGAACCCCAGTCACACTATAACAGACACAAGGCTCACCCACTTTGTTATACAGCCTGGGGTACCTTGGCAGCGGCGGGGATTGCACCCCTGCACAAGTGGGGTCCCCACTTGTGGTCTGACCCACTTGCTGGCTCTTCCCCAGCCCACCACACCTCCAGTCTTTTACCTGCCATGACCTTGATGTCATTTTGCTTGTTGTTGGGGAAGGTGATCCTTGGGGCTGGGAGTAATCTCGCAGGTCATCTTGCCTGCCCTGCCAAGCTAGCCCCTCACCTGGGGTGTGTGATCTCCCTCAAGTGCTTCTCATTTAGGGGAGTGTTCACGCAAGCGTCTGAGCACCCATCAGGGCTTCAGGTGTTTCACCTTTAGCCCCCCTTCTCTCTGGCCACATCCTCAGCCTTCATCCACTGTTTAAGATCTCAGCTCCTGGGTATTGGCCCTGACTTGGCAGAAACACCTTCTGGGATTCCAGTCTCACCACGGTAATCTCAGCCCTTCTGGCTTTGGGCTAGCTTCTGGCACCAGAGCAGGGCATCGCACCCAGGCACCCCTGCTTGTGGCTTCCTCCACCCCTGTAGCCACAACCTGGTCCTCCAGTCTCAAGTTCAAAATGGAAGAAAACCATAAGCCAGCTGCTTCACTGTGGCAGGACGATTAGGGCATCTGCCACTAAGGAGAGAAACAGCCTGCAGTGGCCTGCGGGTAGAACTGGGGCTAATTAGGGAGTCTGACCCAGGGAGCCAGCAGGTGGGGTTAGGGCTGAGGAGGGGAAGCCATCTGACCACAGAGGAAGGCTGGGCTTAGAGGTATAAGCCCAGGCCCTGAGCAAAGCTGGCAATAACATCTTGGAGGCTGCACCTCTTCAGCTAACTGCAGCTCCAGGAGGTGGAGGGTAACCCCTTAAGCAGCCAGGAGGGCTGGGAAGGAACTGAAGGGGTGGAGGAGGTTTCTAGGGACTCAGGGAGGGGAGTGTGTGAGCCCTGATGAGAGGTCTGCAGCCCAGGAGGACAAGTGTGCAGGGCCTGCTGAGGGGGTTGGAGACGAGAGTGAGCTTGGGCCAGGAGGCTTGGAAATGAAAGACCAAGCTCAGAAGGGGCAAAGATTGCCGGGGTAGGATCACCTGGAGGTGGGTCTTCGGTATGACCAAAAACTGCACCCTACTGGGGTTTGCGGTCCCAGCTGTGGGGTAGCTCCTAGAAAGTGCTGCTAGTGGCAAACCCCAGGGAAAGACAAGTATGGGGTGCCCAAAAATGCCAGCCCTACTGCCTTGCAGGTCATCCTTTGGCAGGGGAAGGCAAAGGGAGCACACCCCGATTTAAAAACAGGGAAAGGAAATCTCTGGGGTCCAGGGCCTGAAACGGGGCCAAGTAGAGGGACCACAGTTGAGGCAGCTACCAGCAGGGCCAGTGAGCCCATAGGTCTAGAAGCCCAGTGAAGGGCACATTGGAGCCCAACAGAAAGCCTGGGAGAGTCCAAGTCCACGGGTGAGGACTAGGGCTGGGAGACTGAAGTCCAGGAAGGGGTTGAAAGAGCCAGAGCCCACAAGAGAGGTGAATGCCAGCAGAAAGGACAGAGGCCCTAAGGCGGACTGGGCCTAGCAGACAGAACAGGAGCCCTGAGACCCTGGGAGAAGGAGTAGGACCTAAAAGATCCAGAGGCCCAGAGAAAAACTGAAGAAGAGCAGGACCAAAAGGGTCCAGAGCCACAGAAAAGGGGCTGGTAAGGAGTGGGAACAAAGAATCCAGTAGCTCACGAGGGATGAGGGCCAGCCGGGCCAGCCACCCTGGAGGTCTGTAGCCCAGGAAGGTGAGTGTTAGCAGTGCCATAGAGCCCAGGTATCACTGGCCTAGGAGCAAGGCCAGGGCCCAGACAGGCCAAAGGTCATAGATGAACATGGCCGGAGACTGGAGGGGCCAGAGGAGCCCATGAGTCTCACCCAACCTAGGAGTGGGACCAAGGCCCAGAGATGGGTCAAAGTCCACGAGGACACGGCTGAAGACCGAGGGGAGACCAAGAAGGGCCAGGATTGGGGCCTGTAGCCCAAGAGGGGCTTGTCAACAGTGAGTGGAAAGGGGCAGAGGGAGAGATCAAGGGGTTTGAGGGCCCAGAGGAGGGCTGTGCATGCGCAAAGAGAAGATCAACAGAGATGACATCTGTGAGGCTTGGGTAGTGGTGTAGGGACTGAACGGAGCCAAGCACTGAGCCCATGAGGCATTGGCCACGGTTGCCTGGTGGTCATTACAGCCAGATCAGCACAGCCTCCCACATTTTTATATCAATTAACATCCAGGTATGGAGGGCGAGCGCTAGGTGGACTGCCCATGGAGACAGGAAAAGAAGGGAAAAGGAAATTATTTTGGCCAGGGGCTTCACAGCCACCCCTGGAGAGCTGTCTTGCTATATTCACAAAGCAAACAGTAAATGTTGACAGCAGGCCCTACCTCTATCGGAGTCATCTCACTCCGGGTGGCTTGGGTGTCTACCTGTCCATCTCCAGCAGCTCCTCTCTCTCCCTGCTGCATACAAGGGCTTCCCCTTATAAGATTGGGCTAATATCCCCAAGCCCGGCCTCCTTCTGGCCATGTGACTGGATCTGCTGCACCCAGGGACCAGGTGCAGCTAATGGCCTCATTAAATGCCTGGTCTTCTTAGTCTTTGGCTCAGGCACCTGGGCCATTACTCCTTGCTGCCCTTCCTGGCCCGGCACACACTGCCCTCTCAGGCCTTCCTAGTAACAGCGGCAGGGGTTCCCCTTTACACAGCCATTTGGGAGGGAAGGGCTAAATCATATTTCAGCGTGACCGATCATGAGAACGCAGCTACTTGTCCTCCTTTCATGGTAAGACCATCTGCAGGGGTTTCCGGAGTCAGCTGCTGCTGTGTCTGTGCTAACATACCTGATCCTTTAAGTCAAGTGTCAAAGGCTCATGCTATTAATCCCAACTTTATTCCTGTACATGATGCAAACAGAGTGCGTCTCCACAAGCTACTAAGGCAAAACAACACATTTCAATGTATACTGCTCTGGAGTTTACATTCCTGTGTGCTGCATTTACATGTGCACCCGGGACTGCAGTAGGTTGAGTCAGGGGCTGCCCTGGCTGGCAGGAGGTCAGCCCGCCAGTCTGGGGCTGCTCTGACCTGGCTCAACATACTGTGGAGGAGTGGCTGGCTGGGGCATGAAGGTATCCCAGCGTGGGACTAGCTGACAGGCAGCCCTCTGCCCTGAAACACCCTCATGCCCCAGCCGGCCGCATCAGCATCTACACATGTAGTACTGTGGAGTAAAAACTCCTCAGCAGGATAATACTTGTATTTATAGGTACTACCCTGCTATGGAGTTAATTAGTTTCCTGTGGCTTAATAGGACTGCATGTGCAGACCCGAGATAGAATCCTAGGGCTGGAAGGGACCCCAAAGGATCATCAGGTCCAGGGCCCCCTGCACGAACAGGAAAGACATCTGGGGTCAGATGACCCCAGCCAGGTGACCATCCAGTCTTCTCTTGAAGACCTCTAGGGTAAATGATTGCACAGCCTCTGGGGGAAGCTTGTTCTGCAGTCTGGACACCCTAGTTATAAAGAAGTTTTTCCTAATGTTCAGCCTGAAACTATCTTCCAGGAGTTTGTGGCTGTTGTCTCTAGTTTTCCCCCAGGGCGCCCTGGTGAACAGACATTCACCGAGCCCCTGATGCACGCCTCTGATGTAGCGGTAAACCGCAATCAGGTCCCCTCTCAGCCTTCTTTTCTTTAGGCTGAAGAGTCCAAGACCCCTCAGCCTCTCCTCATATGGCTTGCCATGCACGTCCCTGATCATATGGGTGGCCCTTCTCTGGAGCCTACTCCACAGTAAACGTCTCGTGAAGATGCACCCACAGAAGCGTCAATGGACAGGCAATACTTCAGCCACTGCACCATATTGTTGTTCCAAAGCCAGCAAGGCTCAGTATAGCTATAGCTGTTCCAGGGCCATTTCAGTGATAGCAATATAACAGCATCTCAAACCATGGACCAAGGCACATCAAGATTTTATGTGAGCAGCCCCTCCCCTACTATTCACCTTAAGGGAAAAATGTACTAACTTGGAAGCCAGGAAGACCGTGAATTCAAAGTTTACCTCAGCTCTACTAATTGCTGTGTACAGTTCCTATCCATTTCATAACTTTGCCTACTAAGAAAGGATTTATACCTCTAACCTAATCAGTTAGTGTTGCATCGCTCAAGTTAACTGAGCAGTATCATAAATTTACTCCAGACAGAGCTAAGACTAGAACTCCTCTCTCTAATAAAGCAAATCCAGCTGTCACCCATTTGGCCACTACTGCCAGTTAGAAGAAATATACCAAAAATCACTGTGCTTATGCAGCAGACCTGTAACCTCCAAATTAATCATTGGATACACTCCTTCCCAAAGCTGGGAACAGCAATGAAGGCTCCTGATTCTGACGCATTGCTGCTGTTGGCTAAACTGTTGTGCCTAATCGTGTACCCCATTCCATTTAGTGGTTGGTCCCTACTCATAAAGTTCAGTCGTTAAGAGACTTTGTCATGGGGCGTAATGTTTGAGATTCGAATCCATTTTTAGACCGATGGTGGAAAGGCCATGTGCTTCCTTTCTGTTTTTATAAATGGGTTTACTGAATGCAGATAGGAAACATGCTTAAAAAAAAGTTTTATAGTTGAAAAATTGAAATACATGAAAACAACATTGTTTAGTGTCCTGATGCCCAAGAAAGCCCAGGTATCCAATGTGTTGGCAGTTTATCACATATTTTGATTGTTGGTGTCTCACATCTGTAGCTCTGAAGTTTGAATAGGTTTCTAACCATTTCCCTAGAAAGCTTTCCTTAGAAGGTTTCCCCAGTTTCCACCCAGATTTCCAACAGTTTCCCTAGAAAGGCATCCCAGGGAACTCTATCAGGAACTTCCCATGTGTGCCTTTTCTCCACTAGGCTTGTTATCTTGTCGAAGAAGGTAATTATGTAGTTTGCTAAGATTTATTACAGACCCCAATTGCCTGCTATTTATCACCTTATTTTCCCACAGTGCTTTGAAAGCAACTGCTTCTTTATTAATTGCACAACCAGTTTACTAGCTATTAATATCAACATTTGTGTTCCAATTCCCTTTCTGACAGAATTTGGCGATACATGGAAAAAAATCCTCCCTTCTATTAAAAAGAAATGTAATTTCATATTATCTTTTCTCTTCCAGTCTTTTGGGACCACACACCTCCTCCTGGAGTTCTCCCTAATACATGCTAGTGGCCCACGTATGGCAGCTAGTTCCCTCGCTCTGAGAGTCTATTTTATTGTGCTGTTGATTAGCATTCTGTACACGTTCAAGGTCTCTAGGTATTCTTAACCAAGGCTCCTGATTGCATTTTATGATTTCTCCAGTCCTTGCTAACTGTTATTACAGTCAGCTTCCTGCCACCATTATCCTTTTCAGTGCAACGGCGCTATTAAGCATTTCAATCTCGTTAATAATATAATAAAATAACAAACTACTCTGCACTTTTCCTTTCTGCTAAAATTGAAAAGATCTCCAATTGTTTCACAAGCATTTTGTGATGTTTTCTCAACACTTGCCTGGCATAAAAGAAAAGCACTGGTATCCCCATTTTGTAGACGGGGAGACTGAGCTGTGGACCATTTTGTTCACGATCACGAAGAAACTCAGCACTGCAGCTGGGATCAGAAACTAGAACATTGACCCCAGAATAACAGCACTGAAACCAAAGCACTGATAGTGTTGGCTTCTAAGCTCAAAGACACACTCATAACCAGCAAAAGCGTGCAGAATCGCAGAGCCACCTCCAAACCCAACCCATCTTTGGTGCAACACCCCACAGAAGGTAATTCTCTCTGGAAATGAAGGTATGGAGTCAAATGGATGGCTTTGGGAACAGGAAGCCACAGGAAGGTAAACCTCTCCGAAGCAAACAGTAGCCAGAATGAACTGTCCCTCCGTGAGCGGCAATAAATAGAAGCGCTCAAATGCAGTGCCATAGGCATGAATATTTAAAATACAGGTGTTCACCACGGAAAGAAGATGCAGGGATCCTCCTTTTCAGAGCCTGCCAGTGCTGCTGCTCTGATTTAATACAGCCTTCAGATGCCCAAAGCTACCTTGTTCCCCATGGCTCAGTCTCACAACCAGCAGGACACAGCATCAACTCTCTCAGAAGGAGAACAAACTACAAAGTACTTCCGACTGGGTAGGTGCACACAGGCCCAAAGTCAGAGAGATCTGGTGGAAGATTGTGCCAGAGAATTTTTTCAACCACTGCAGGAAGCTGGGGCAGGGCAGACCTGTCATCAGTCATGCACGGGGAGCAGGAGGTTGGCAGAGAGATGACTTGGCAGACCTGTGTGTGAGGAAGCTGGCTCAGCGCCATCCTGGATCCTGCTTAGCCAGTGGTATTATGCCTGCCCTGCCGCGAGCGTACAATTCACTCAACCTGAAAACAAGACGGCTGTAAATGACAATGGAGACTCGGGATTAACTCGAGTAGCTGGCAGAAGAAGATAATACTGAAGTATCTGCAAGCACTTTCACACATCCCAGCATCTCCATCTCTGTGCTTAACACAATAACCAACAAAAGCAGGCATACCAGGAGCAAGCACTGAAGGCCCAGCGGGGAAGGGAGGAGGGGGCCAAAGGCTGTTAATGTGCTCGCGACCAGGAAGACAAGAAAGAAAAAAAAACATGTTTCTTACAGAAAATTGAGTAATAATCCCAGAACGTGGACCCAGCTGCTGTGAACAAACCAAATGCAAAAACAACAAGAATCCCCCCAGGCTTAGACAACTGTGTAAGGCAAGACTAAAAAAACCCAGCCCTGTTCTGGAATTTATTCAGGGTTTCAAAAGCAATGATGTGAAAGGCACAAGAACCACCGTACTCCAATGGGAGACAAGCTGTTACCGTAAACAGGGAGGACTAACTTACAAGGAACTAAAACACGGAGCTGCAGAGAGCGTGTTGCCCCAGGCTTTGCCAAAGCTAGGGCAGAATGAGAGGAAGCAGAATCGGCTGGGGAGAGAACAGGAATATACTAACAAAGGCACAGAAAAGCATATATCCCCTCACCATCTATTAACTTGAAAATGCAGCTGGAGCTGTTAAATAGCGATAGGGAAGACTGGCACAAGTAGCGATCAGTTGGTGCAACAACAGCTGCCATGCAGATGAGCAAAGAGTTCAGAGGGGGACTCCCTGCAAACCACAGGAGAAGAGCAAATCCCTTTGGTGCTAGTGGAAGGAGTTCAGGGTTAGTTCAACACAGACTCCCACCTCCTCACCCCTTTTCAACATGGCTACAAGCTATGCACGTGCCAGGGGAAAATGTTTAGTATGATCCTGTAGCCCAGGGGTGGCAAGATGCAGCCTGTGTGCCTGATCTAGCCTGCAGAGCCCTATCATCCAGCCCCCAGTGCTGGCGGTGGGCCTTGGAGTTGACCCACAGGCAGCATGTAGGGTAAACTACATGGTCCTTTGTGCCACACACAGCTCCCACTCCACCACATGTCCTGGAGCAGTGAAGAAATCAAGCAGCCACCACATGCAGCACAGCCTGGGATAGCTGCCGTGTACAGCACAGCCAGGAAGCAGCTGGAGCAGAACTGTGCCACACATGGGGCTCACTCCAGGCATTGCAGGGCATGCACTGGATCCAGAATGTGGGGCTGGTCCACAGGCCCATGGACCAGCCCTGCATCACTCATCCAGCCAGATGAGTTTGACATCCCTTTACTAGCCAGGATAGTGTGAGCCTGAGATTGATGTGGAGGAAGAAGCAATGGATGGTGATGAGAGATGCTCCAAGTTTTGCAAAGTGAAAGCAGTCCCAAAAGAGATGGTTTAGGAATCAAAGTACAGGTGAAGTGGTCAAAAATGCATGATAGGCGGCATGGGACAATGCAAATAATATCAGAACAAAGACTCTGCAATTTATCAAATGGATCCTATGTCCTCTTGACACACACACTACATGTACATGGCCGTACTGTATAAACCAGTGATTCTCAACCAGGGTGCCA
>JAGPOW010003648.1:117653654-117661154 GCA_030014935.1 Caiman crocodilus | reverse complement strand
CAATGCCCTTATCTCTCATGTTTTCACATAAGTGGTGTGGGAAAGTATGATGAGTGTTCAGGTATTGTTCCTTCTAGTTGTGGCTGAGGGGATTCCTTGGGTAAACAATAGCCTGCAAATGTAGCAGACTGGAAACTATAATCCCAGAAGACCCCTCTTGTCCTAGCTTTCTCTGTTTCCTGGGTAAGAGTTCCTAAATCAGGAAAGGAGGATCACCCAGAATGATATCCCTAGCAGTAATGCTCATGGTGTCACTATCTGCAAGTTTTGCTTTTATTGATCATAAAAGGGGAGTTCCTAAAGATCAGTAGCCTTTTCATAGTTTCATAGGTGGTGTTAGGGGCTGGAAGGGACCTTACAGATCACTGGGTCCAGTGCCACTGCACTTGGACAGGAAAGACTCCTGGGATCAAATGACCCCAGCAAGATGGGCATCAAGATGCTTTTTGAAGAGTCTCAGGGCGGGTGATTATACCACCTCCGGAGGCATGAACGCCGCATGCCCCTGGAGGCTGGGGGCCTTGCTCACCTCATCTACATGATTCTAGCTGTGAGATTCATCATACTTTGGAAGATCATGAAGAAAAACACCCTTTCTGCTAATGAGCAATAAAGCCTGGTTTCAGCGTGTGTTGCAGGGGGGGAGCAGATAGCATAGACAAGGATCCCATCAGTTGGCCCATCACGGTTTGAGGACTCCAGGCATTCAAAGCTGTCAATGATCTTTCCTCATGTTGCCACGTGATTGATCCCCCAAGGCAATAAAACCCAATGAGTAGCCATGAATACCTCCATCACACAACAACCCCCAACCATGTATTTTTCAACACTACATTTATATTTTACCTACTAGCCAGCATCAGCCTAGAATAGCTAGCATGACTGCCACATAGTGAAGAGGAATCTATATTAAACATACAGTGAATCTTTTAGAAAGACATCCAATCTTGATTTAAGGATGTCAAGTGTTGCAGAATCCATCACATTCCAAAACTGTTCCAGTGGTGGATTACCCTGCCTGGTCAAAATGTGTACCTTATTTCCAGTCTCAGTTTGTCCAGCTTCTCTTCCTTATCATTGGACTGTTACACCCTTTTTTTTGTGGATTAATAAGCCATTTATTATATCAGATCTCTCTCCAGCATAGATATTGTAGACCATAATCATATGATCTCTTAACCCTCTCTTGGACAATCTTGGGACTCCCCCAGGAACACCCTGTAACAAACTGGTCTGTCCCCAGATGATGGGAACAGCTTGCTGCAAAGGGGAGCCAGGCTACTGTGCTGGGGCCAGAGCAGAAAGGGGCCTTTCTTTTAGTATGGAGAGAAGACAAAAGTTGTTTTGTCTTGCTTTGTTTTTTGCTTAAAGCACTGGGTCTCAACCTTCTCAGACTCAAGGCACCCCTCAGAAAATGCCAGGTCTTAGCTTTCACTCATTTTTTGAGTATGGGAAAATACTAGAGCAATACTTCATTTGCAAAAAACACAGAAAGGCCAAAACAGGTTGGAATATTTTTGTCACTATGGATTCCTAGCCAAAATCACTGGGATTATCCTGTGAATGACGTTTGTATACCTACCAGTGCTAACATTGTATGGCACCCTGGAGCACCCTTGCAAGGATCTTGAAGCGCCCCAGGATGCCATAGCACCCTGAGTGAGAATCACTGGAATAAAGACTGAACCTTACTTTGGAAAAAATGGGTGAAGAGATCATAAGGGATCAAACTTTCCTGCAGAAGCCACTCGGGTAAGTGACCCAATTACAGGTGATGGAGAGCGCAGGGAGCCTCAGCCTCCACCAACTGCTCCATAGATATGGAAGCCTTGCTAAAACGACTGGAAGGGCTACACCAGCGGCAGCAATAAGTGTTCCAGCAGCTTCAGCGCCAGCAGTAGGAATGTCAGGAGAAACTGTGGGAGCCACCGCAGCACTGGGGAGATTATACCCCTCACTGACTAAGGCCTTATATATAGGCCTTAGTCTATATAGCCTGTATAGAGTGGAGTCCTCTATATCCAAAACAAAAAAGGAGCGGAAGTCTTTCCTGGGATTGGGAAATTACTACCAAGACTTTATTCTACAGTTATCGTCAATGGCTACCACACTAACTAACCAGCTGCCAAAGATGGCACCCAGAGCAGTGCGGAGGTCTCCAGCATGCACAGATGTCTTTGGAGAAATAAAATGGATGCTGCGTACTACTCCAGTGCTCTGCAGTCCAGACTCTAATCACCCATTTATTTTATAGATAGATGCCTCAGAACGAAGCCTTGTGGCCGTTCTCTCTCCAAACTCTGAGGATGGCGGATGCCTGGTCCTAGTCTTAAGCCAAAAGCATCGTCCTTGAGAAGAAAACTACTCCATGATCAAGGAATGTCTTGCCATAAAGCTGTTGATTATCTTCTTGGGGTATTATCTCTGGTATTATCTCCTTGGTATTATCCCTGCAGAATTATCTCCTTGGGGCTCCATTTACCCTGATCACCAAGCATACTTCCTTAATGTGGATTTACGCAATGCAAGAAGCCAACCCCAGACTGACACGTTGGTACCTGGTGTTACGGTCCTCGTCCATCAGGATCTGCCATGAACCAAGAGCTGCATACACCGATGCTGACTTCTTACAAGGAGGAGGACTAAATTCAGGAGAGTGGGTCTCAGACTACACTCTTGGTGGGGGTGATCTGTTCCTTTAAGACATGGTATATTATTTCTTTAAATGGGAGCCATGCAGAACTGAGTCAAAGGCCATACAGACGTCTAAATAGATTATGCCAGTACATAATCAAATTTGTAATTCCATAAAATAGACTATTTCATTGACAAGACCGGTTTTCAATAAAAGAAAACCCATCAGCTCTTCTTGTCTGCCTATCAGCTCTTCTATAATTTTGTCTGGGACTGCTGTCAGGCTAAGCAGCAATTATTACCCAAAACATCCTATGTACACTTTTTTTTTTTTATTAATGACATAAAATTAGCTTTCTTCTAGTCCTCTCAGACTTTCCTAATGACCTAAGGCTTGTTAAACATTTTAATACTGATTTGTTTCAAGTTATCCAGTTGTGCTGCTTTGAAAATGTTGCTGTTTGATATCTTCCCTAATTATTGATGAAATAGGAAGTATTTCTTTATGACTGTAGGATGCCAGTATATTAGCCTGTCTCTTTCCAAATCCAGAAAATAAGTATTTATTGAATACTTCTGTATGCACTGAGTCTGAGAATTTTGCCAACATAATCTATTATTAGACATATATTACTGCCTGGATTTTACAGTGTCTCAATCTGCGTAATGAATTCTGCATTATTGTCCTTAATACTGACTACAGATAATACCTTCCCCTCCCTTCCCCATTGTCTGCATTTTCTAACTACTGTTTTTTCCTCATTGCTATTAACTTTTCTATTTTCTATTTAGATATTAAGTTCTTTTCTCTCCATTCTAATTGGTGCTTTCACTCTCCTCTTAAAACAAACAACAAAAACCCATCCTGATTAACTAAAGTTTTCGTATACAATTGCAAGACTGTTAATTTTGGCACCTAATAAAGCATTCTTAAATAACTTTTAATTATCGTTCACATTTTTATGTTTAAATTTCTCCTCCCACTCAATTTTGCTCATGACTGTTTTCAGCATTTGGAAGTTGTCTGTTTTTAAAGTACCAAGTCTGTTATTAAGGGGTGGGACTACTTTGTGCTTGCACATGACAACATTGGGGATCACTTGCATTGAGAGAACTGCTCACTTTTAGAGCTGCAATCAATTTGTTTTTATCTGTCAGAAGGAGACTTAATAGGGAATCACCTTGGGTTGGTTGCAATTTGTTTTCTTGTGTTTGAAGGTTGTCACCTGTAAATCCCTAGAAACTCCAGCAATGGTTTTACTACTGGTGGCACAACACCTTAGTACGGAGGTGGGTAAAATGTGGCCCAGGGGCCGGATGCGACCCGCCAGGCCATTTTATCTGGCCCACAGGGTCCCTAAACATTTTAGAAAATTAATATTAATCTGCCCTGAGCTGCCTGTCATGCGGCCCTCAATGGCTTGTCAAAACTCAGTAAGCGGCCCTCTGCCCAAAATAATTGCCTGCCCCTGCCTTAGTATAAATACTAAAGCCCTCGTGACAATGCCATTTTTCTTACTACACCTTACAGGGCCCAAGAAACTGCTCATCCCTCATCTTCATCTAAACAAGACCCGAGTTAAAAATTTTCATGGCAATAATCACTGTTTGGCTTCACTGCTTGTAAACATCATTACTTGACTATATGACATATGTACTCTCCCTCCAATGTCTCTCTAACTCCCCATATCTCATGAACTTGGTTCTTCCCTATTCCCTTTCTCCTCTCCCCCATATGTGTCTTCTGTAAGAAGAGCCCTAACCCCAATGCTCTCACTAACCAAGAGCTAGTGAAATTGCTGATGCACTTAATTGACCAAGGTCTCTCTTGTCAGAACAACTCCATTTCTGTGAGCCTGGTACTGCATTATGCTTCATAGCCAAACTTCAGGATTGAAAGGCGTAACTGTAGGCTAGTCCAAATGGGCTACTCTAACCCAGGACCACATCACCTTACTCTTGTCCTGTGGTGGTCCAAGATAGGCCAGAGAGAGCCTTCAGCAGCCACATCCAGCCCCTGGTTTTGGCATAGTAATGTCTAGTAATGTACGTCATCCTAGGAGACTGCCATGAACTTTGTTAAAAATTAATTCCAGCATAGTTTTCATCTGAAAGTCCAACCTGGGTCCACAAAGGCAGAGCTGCCTAATTATGTTGGGGGAACTGAGAAAGTCTGGGGTTTTCTGCAACAGATTATTATTAGGAGCAAGAGAAAAGGCCCTGACAGAGGGTGTGAGATTTCTGAAAGGATCCATTTTAATTAGTTTCGAATGTGTTAGCTAATTAAGAGACAGCCCTGTACAAGCTGTCATTCTGAGGAGATTACGCTGTATTTTTCAATTAACCACCAACCTACGCCAAAGCCACCAGCCACAAACAGACGTCTTTCTGACTAATAATTTTAACCATCCTCACTTTGCAGACAGAGAGCCCCTCATTGTGCAAGCTAACGTGAGCGTGAACCCGTGCTCTCAGTGGCATCCTGTGAACAGGGCACCAGGGGCAGGTTCGAAAAGTCCACTAGAATGAGCCAGGGGATCTCGCCTGAGGCACAGGCTGGCCCTCAATGGCTCGTGACCTACTCCAGGTGATGAATGAAAGACCAGCGCACAGGTTCAGCAGCCGAGAGCTTTATTGAGTGACACACATTGATCAAGTAGGGAAAAGCAATGCTGTATCTAAAATCATTCATACTTACACACATGCCAATCCACTGGTGCTCCAGTTCAGTCACAATGGCTAGTCCCGGTGCCTCTTGACATGATGATCGTATGGGAGGGATGCCAGTAATTTTCTCCCAAGTTGACATGGACGGCATACAGCGTTCTCGGGGCCTGGTCTTCTCTGTCCTTTTACACTTCGTTTGGGCAGACTTTGCTGCGGTGCCCCTGACAACCTGCTTAGCCAATCTCCGTGGTGCTGTTTAGCTGGCTCTAGTCATATACCTCATGGCTTAGATATGCATGCAGATGGTACGATGTATGGTAAGGAGTTACTTTGATTTACAACATCCTGAGACAGGGGAGACAAGGTGTCTGCTTGCTCCTTTCCTTCTTGTAGATGGTTTGTTTGTTCTTCTCAAGGCTGCTTTCTCAGTAAACTGGGTATGCTTGATACCATATTCGTTCACTCGCTCCTGCATTCATCTAAAATTAAATTGTCATAATATGCTCAACACAAGCATGGAAACACCCAGTCTTGTTGAGGGCTGGTCCCATGGCAATGCTGCGTCTCTGAGGCTCAAAGGAGTTATGCTGCCTTTGAGCAGAAAACTCCAAGGAAGTCGCTGGAAGTGGCCTTCTGGTCTTGCAGCTTCTAGATAGGTGCATCTTTTCCTCTCAAAAGCTCCCAGTTCATATTCCAAAATCCAAGATTTCACTGAAGACCTCTTCTTACACACGCAGTCTCAGGTGGTGGTTGATATTCTTTAGCCATCTGGCTGCTGAATCACTGAAGACGGTGAGATGTGGTGCTCCTCACTCTAAATGTCCAACTTTGCACTCTTGTGCAGTGCGCTGACCTGCAGTTGTAATGTGAGACGGGGGTCAGAATAAATCTCTGCACTGGGGCTCTCCACTGGCCACCCCAGGCAACAGCTCAATCAGGTGGTTCCAGAGTTTGCAATCCAGGTTGCAAGTAAGCAGCTTAACTGGTAAAGCAGGGGCTCCAAGTTTTCTCAGCAGGCCTGCCTCTCTGTCCCAGTGCTGTCACCATTTTGCAAGCACGCAGGCGATTAGTCACAGCATGTCATTCACCCATGGCAGCACTGGGCTACTTGTGTTGACCATCTTTGTATGACTGGCCTTTGCAAGTGGGACTTCTGAGATCAGTTTAAGTCTGTAGGACCTGCAGGTTTGGGTGTTTCCTTCTGGGAGCTGCCTGTCAGGCTATCTGTACTTCCTGGACCCACTGCTGGTTGAGCTTGCAGCAAGTTGGTTTTACTGGTTATCTCTCCCCATGCAGTTCTGAGGGCAACAGCTTATCCTAAAAGCTTTGGAGGGGCTGTCCAAGCTAACACATAGAGCTTACATGTTAATGTGTGGCTGAGGGAACAGCTAATGATTGTAGGGGCTTTATTCCATTCTGTCGTATTAAGCTGGATGCCGCCCTAGCCCACTGAATAGTATCCCAGTGGGGTAAACACACATGCATGAAGTGAAGGCTCAGGGGTGACTTGGTGTCAGCCTATACGTAAATCAGGGGTGTGCATTAGGATCTGGTGGAACACCTGCTTACCAGGGCACCCCAAGGAAAGACAAGGTCTAATGGTCACAAACTGCTAGAAGAGCATTTTAGACTGGACATAAGGAAAGACTTCTTTACCATCCAAGTCTCCAGAGTCTGAAATAGACTCCCCTCATAAGTTGTGCAAGCACCTACTCTGGATACCTTTAAGAAATGCCTGGATCCTTATCTTGCCTTGGGCAGGGGGCTGGACCTGATGATCTCGCGAAGTCCCTTTCATAGTTTCATAGTAGCTAGGGTCAGGAGGGACCTGAACAGATCATCTAGCCTGTCCCCCTGCCTCAGGCAGGAATGAATGCTGGGTCACAAGACCCCAGACAGGTGATCGATCATCCAACCTCCTCTTGAATTTACCCAAGGTAGGGGTGAGGACCACTTCCCTGGGAAGTTGATTCCAGATTTTGGCCACCCTAACTGTAAAATATTGCCTTCTGATCGCTAACTTGAACCTATTTGCCATCAGCTTATTACCACTGTTCCTTGTCACCCCAGGTGGTCCTGGAGAGAAAAGGGCTCTGCCTGTTTGCTGTTGATCTCCCCTGATGAGTTTGTAGGCAGCCACCAGGTCCCCCCTCAGCCTCCTCTTGCTGAGGCTGAACAGGTTCAGGTCCCTCAGTCTCT
>JAGPOW010003648.1:117570113-117653554 GCA_030014935.1 Caiman crocodilus | reverse complement strand
CCCCTGATGAGTTTGTAGGCAGCCACCAGGTCCCCCCTCAGCCTCCTCTTGCTGAGGCTGAACAGGTTCAGGTCCCTCAGTCTCTCCTTGTAGGGCCTGTCCTGGTGCCCTCTCATCAAGCGGGTGGCCCTCCTCTGGACCCTCTCCAGGCTGGCCACATCCCTTTTGAAGTGTGGCACTCAGTACTGGACGCAGTACTCCGACTGTGGCCTGACCAAAGTCCCATAGAGGGGGAGTATCACCTCTCTGGACCAGCTTGAGATGCACCTTTGGATGCATGACAAGGTACGGCTGGCCTTGCTGGCTGCGGTCTGGCATTGGCAGCTCATGTTCATTTTGGAGTCAATAATGACTCCAAGATCCCTTTCCACCTCTGTGCTTTCAAGAGAGGAGCTCCCCAGCCTGTATGTATGCTGTGGATTCCTTCACCCCAGGTGCAGCACCCTGCATTTGTCTACGTTGAACCCCATCCTATTCTCATCTGCCCACATTTGTAGTCTGTCTAAATCTATTTGCAGCCTCTCTCTCCCTTCAAGAGTGTCCACATCGTCCCACATCTTAGTGTCATCAGCAAACTTGAACAGCGTGCTTTCCATCCCCTCGTCCAAGTCGCTGATGAAGATGTAACAGTGCGGGCCCGAGGACCGAGCCCTGGGGTACCCCACTGCTCACATCTTGCCAGTATGAGTACAACCCATCCACCACCACTCTCTGGGTGTGCCCCATCCAACTATACAGGCATCAATGCCGCAGTCACTTAATTTATTGATGAGGATGGGGTGAGAGACAGTGTCAAAGGCCTTCTTAAAGTCTAGAAAGACTACTTCCGTGGCAACACCATCATCCAAGGATTTAGTTACTTGGTCATAAAAGGCAATCAGGTTGGTCAAGCAGGACCTGCCTCTGATGAACGCATGCCGATTGCCCCTGAGCATGATCTCCCCCACAGGCCCCCACAGACGTGCTCCTCAATGACTCTCTCCAAGAACTTCCCAAGCGCTGAGATGAGGCTTACGGGCCTATAGTTCTATGAAATCTTCCAGTCCTAATGTCTATGAAATCTATTAAATCTTTCTTACATAAGAAAGAAGCCAAATCCCTGCTTTATAGTCAAAACTCAAGTCAGCTTTAACAAGATATCAGTTATGTTTCCATAATTATAATGATCAACAAGGCATAACCTGCATTAAGCAAGAAGTTAGAGGAGCATTGGTTCTCACCTACTTCTTACTCAATGCCTAAGCTGACACCGCCAGCGCTCCCTTGCTGCACATTGCCCAATGTGATGTGACTGTGTAATGCAAGGCCCTGCTCTGACACGTGCACGCAAAAGAACACCAATCAAATGCATTTTCCTTGGACCCAGACATGTGAATGTCTGAAGGACAGGAAGTCCTCTCGCAAGAACTAAACACCAAGATGCAGTTAAGAAATAAATGTCAGATCCTCAGTTGCAAGTAAAGAAAGAAGGGAGCTCCCACCCTTTGCTCCGGAGCTTGCTCCTCGTGTAACTTGGCATAGTCTTTACATTACTCTAAATTCTCAGCTGTGGTCATACCAGGCAGACAACGGCAGGGCCAAGTAAAATGCTGGGCTCCTGATACTAACTGGAACTCCCTCTCCTAGCTCTCCCCAGCTGCTCCCTTCCTTGGGAAAGGGTTGGGGAGTGAGCAGCATAAAGTCAGAACACCAGAGATTGCCCTTGTAACCTCCATTCAAGCAGCTTTCTGGCTATTTTGCTTGATGACGTAGCACAGAGTAGACGCAGCCACGGGATCTGGCCCCATGATTTTAAAACTCAAGCACTTATTTGTATACTGCGGATGTAATTTAGTTTGCAATGATGCAAACTCATTTAAAACCCCCAAAACTCTTGAATGTGTACAGTGTGACACCATTAAACTGCACAAAGTAACATTTCTGTCACGTGTATATGTTAATAGTGTCACACATACAAGCGCCCCTTTTTGCCAAATGCCACTCCAGCTTTCATGCTCTACCCTACCAACTGGCACCTTGGCAACTTGCAGGCAACAGGGCGAAACGGTAGAACTTAAAATCTCCTTTGTTTGTCACATCCACCACTCATCTGAAATCATAACTAAGAAATCTGGCTACTGTAATATAAATAACCAGTAATGTTTTAGCCATGGGAAAGCAGTGAAGAAAGTGTTTTAGCGAGAGTGATCACTGTGAGACTAATGTGTTCCTTTTTCATTTTCTTCCTTCTGACGCTAGTGCTGAAATGCTTCTGGAAAAAAAAAAGCAAACCAGACAGACCTTGAGAATTACTTCCCAAGATGATCTCTGGGACAGCAAAACTACAGAGCCATTATCCAATGGCATTTCTGAATAACATGTGAATGCTGATAGAAGGCAAGAGAGAGAAGTGACTCAAAGAAGCATCTTGAATACATGCAATGAACAATGGGATAGGGAAAAGCTGCAGGGTGTCTTCCTATAATGCTGTATTCTGGACATGCAGCTTTAGTGATGTGGGCTCAGTTGTTACGATATATTTTGTACGTGGGTGCCTGTCCATCTCCGAGGGCCCCGGGCTGCTTGCAGTCATAAAGCAGTTAATTTAAAATAAAGACCTCCCTCCTCTTCCTGCCAACCTTCACTCTCTAATATTACTAATGGGAAACATAATTAGGTTGAGTGATGTGTCACAGTAAAATATATGGAAAGTCACAGACTAATACCAGTGGGAAAATCTGAAAGTCACAAAAATGGCAAAAGCCAATACTTTCATCCAAATTTCCATAGGAATTTAAAAAATCATTTAACATGGCTTAGACAACATAGAGCTACTGAAAGACATCACCCAGCACCCACATTCAGTGCTGCAGCAAAAGATGTGGGAAAGGGTAAAAACAGATGTTGCCCAAAGAAGGTGATCAGCTATGCTGGGATGTGTCATGGCATAGCTGATCTATTTAATTGGGCGAAACACGTTATCTGTTGTCCTGCCCATTGATCCTGTGGGACAGGCAGTGTGCTCCCTGCTGGTAGAGATGCTCCCCGGGGAAATCTTTGGGGGCCGGTCTCTAAGTGGGGAAGCCAGGCCCACTGCTTGCAGAGCATGCACCCCGGGGAATCTCTGGGGCATGTCTCTGTAAAAAGGGAATGCTAAACTGGCACTCGGAGGGCTTGGGAGAGAGAGGAGGGGGTGAACCTGTGAAACCTGGGAATTTCTGCACAAGATTGAAGCCCCCCGACTAAGCCCTGGGAGCACCTGCTCTGGGCAGCTGGAGAGCACAGGCTACCCTAGGCTGTTTTTGTAACTCAGAAACCCAATCCACAGGTCCAAATACCGCCGGGCTTTGTGAAGTAAGAGGTTTGGAATCTGAGCCCGAGTCTGAACATCGTGTTTTGCTGCTGTCCCATTCCAGACTGAGGCTCCAGATTCGGCAGGACCTGACTTCCAGAGATTTGAGAACTGGAACCTGGAACAAAATGGGACCCATGCCTGGCCATGTACCTAGCCCAAACCTGTGCATAGTAGGCTGAGCAGAGATGGCTGATGGATCCTACAAGCAGCTAATTAGCAAACCATTTCTCAGCAGTGCTCGGCTGACTCTGAGCTCTGTCTGCACGTGGAGCGGGTCCTGGGACTGGGAAAGCCAGCCCATCTCCTTCCCTGGGTACATGTGCATGCATCTCCACTGACTAGGACATTTCTGATGTCAATCCCTGCAAGCTAATACATTACATTTTCCTTCAGTTATACCCCACCCCTGCCACCATCTCCAAAGCTATACCTGTTTCCTGCTCTCCTTCTTCCTTTCCTGTCCTGCTATTAGCTCTTAAAGGGCCAAATCCAAAATAAGATCACAGGCACTTAAATCAGGAGTAAAACTGGCTTTTGGCAGCCTAAAGAAGCCTACCCAGTGGCCCACTCCCATCATGGTGCAGGCAATACTGCTGTATTGCCCAGCAGCGGTGCAATGGGATTGGAATCCAGATTCACGGTCTCCCTGGCAGCATAATACTCAAAGCATCATCTCACACCCTGCCAGGCTGCACAGCAACACAGCAATGGCATCGCTGTGGGAGGTAGAGTCAGGCCCTCTCCACACCCTGCTGGCCGACTCCAGCCACACCATAATCCAGGCTTCAGGTCTCCCGGACAACAGGAAAGTGACCTTCCAACTAAATTTCATGACAGTCCAGACAGTATTACACCGGAGGGGTAGAGCCAGGGTCCTCAGGGGTCTCTCTGAGCTCCCCATTCCTACCTGCACCATGATGGGCTGTGGAGTCACTGCTCCCCTCTCTTCTCTTCTGACAGGCCTCATCTGTTCTTGCAACAGTTTGTTTTAGCTCATCCAAGCCATATTCCCTGACTTTGGGGGAGGAGAGGGGAAAGAGAAGTGTCAGAGCTGGCTACCTCTTTCCTGTACGGAGGCTGGTCTTGCACTGTGAGACACTCTGTATCTCATCAAGCCCATAGGAACTGCTATGTCAAGGGACAGCACACAACGTGCAGTGACTGAACAATCAAATCATTACTCTTTAAACTTTACGTGACTCCGTACCAGCAATTCGTATAAAAAGCCTAACAGGTCGTACAAAGCCTTGAGAACAGCACGGGGACGTTGAGTCACAGAGCATACGCAGCCCTGAAACCGCCTGGCTGTCATGTCGTTCTGAGAGCATCGGGACCTCCAGGGCCTGCAGGAAGTCATAATGAAAGAGCACAATAAGGTTATGTTCTTATCTTAACAATTACTGGAGGGAGGACAAAGAAAGAAAAAAGAGAAAAATATCCCCATTTAAACTAACACTAACATTTGGAGAGACCTGGAAGAGACATGAGGATGCAGCCTCATCTATATTTCAGGACTACAGCAAGATCCAAGGGCAGTAGTCCATGATCTGGGGAACTTTTTTCAGGAGTTCTAGCTTTCAGAAACATATTTGTCTAGCTTGTTCCTGCAGGAGAAGCTACAGCCACCCCTTCCCACAGAACGAGACCCCTATCAGTTGCTCTAAGGACTTTTACAAAGCTACCCTTGTTTGTAACCATGACATTTCTCTGAAAATGAGGCAGCTTTGGTGTAGGGATAAATTTCCTAACAACTATATTATGGCCAACATCTGATAGCTAGACCAGTAGTAAATATGCAAGTGAGCTCAGACTGCATCGCCACCATTCAGCTGACTACATTATTTTTCCCCTTCAGTCTCTTTCAAGGGGGAAAGCGACATTTAAATTTGGCCTCATCTCAGCCTTGCACTCATTCCATTTCTGAAAAGTCCCCTTCCATAAGTCAGCAGCAGCATTCATTTATCATTTCTTTTCCCAGCCACCTAACACATTATTTCACTTAAACAAAGAGCAAGCCTCGCAGCAGCAGCAGCAGGTATGTAACGAACCGATGTTAAAGCAATCGGGCAAGTTACTCACCTGGGCTCTGCTCCAGGTCTGAGCAAAAGGGCTCAAGTGGTATAAAGGGACCCGCACAGCTCTGTCTATGTCCAAGGGAGAACTCCCCCAGCCTAGGCATGACACAAGGCAGCCCTGGCTGGATCACAGGGCTGCACTGCTGCTTGGTTCGAGTCTGCTGTACCTTAGGGCCCCAGGACTAAGAGCTGTCAGCACTGCCTTCGTGCTGGGTCCAAGGCTGCCTATAGGACATGCAACAGGCACGTTCTCTTATTCAGCTCTTGCCAATGCCCAGAAGTTAGGACTGGGTAATGAGCTTAGAGCAACCTCAGCTCTCAGGCTCTCCACCTCAAGCTTGCTTCTTGGCACATGCTCGTGACCACTCCGCACCAGCTCCTAGGCCTTGACGTGCGCTGAGTGGGAGCAAGCAGGCTCGGTGTTCCTCAGCAGCACTCCTGGGCCGAGCGTGGAGGTGGTGCAGACACCACCTACTCTACTGTACTCTAGGACGCCTCCAGGCCTTTCTGGCAGCTGGAGGGGATGCGAGACAATGAAGCTAGAAATGATGACAGCTACTCTGATCAGGAAGGCAGCCAGCAATGCAGAATGTGAGGCTCTAGACCTCAGCCATCTAGGGTGTCTCAAGGTGGCTGCCAATAAAGGGGAGGCAGCAGGATTTAGGACTATATGAACTCTGCCCTGGAGTACTCTTCCTGCTTCTCCGTTAAGATCAGAGCCAAGCTGTATTTGCAATCCCAGATTAGAAAACCACTTCTGTGCAAAGATAAGCTCTTACATGTTTTCTATGGTGTCACTCACCGCTGAGCAGAGGAAAGGGTGCCTGAGGAGCCCTTGTTTTGCATCTTCAGATTTTAACACTTTTGCATTTCTTTCCCCTGTGAGCGTGTGCAGCCTGGAGTTCCAGTGCTTGCTCTGGAGGCAACTACACCTTCACTAGGGGTTTTTCCACCCTAGAAAGCAGCCGTGCCCTCTCAGCCCCGTCTGCCACTGAGACAGCGCTTGGCCGGGAAAGGCCGAACGCAAACCACGACTCCCTACTTCAGCAGCCATCACTAGGAAACCTCTAATAGACATGGGAGTGGCATTTTGCTGAAACGAAGGGAAAGCCATTTCCTGAGCAGTTAGAAGCAGGCAGCTGGCCAGTCATCCGGTGGAACAAGAAGGAAGAGTACAATACCAAGTGCAGCTTTCTAGTAGGGTCAGGGCGTCTTCCTGCATGGGGCTGTCACCACTGCCTTCAGCTCCTGCACAGCTGCACCCTAAGGTGCATTTCAGGAGCAGTCCTGGGGCTCCCCCCCCCACCCCTGGGTCAACCAGGAACGGTGGAAGTGGCAGCAGAGAACAAGTACCCTTCCTCCCCCCACCACCCCTGCATACACCTGCCCCCAGCCTGGCTCCCTGGTGTTGTCCGCTGGCCCAGGGGCTGCAGCCACACCTCACCCCCATCTCCCTATAGTTCAAGAGACAAAGTGCTGCACCCTTCCCCGCATTTGGGAAATCTTGGATCCTCTCAGGCATGGATCCATGTGCTTTAGCTGTCACCCCATTAGGGGAGTTGTCCGCTCTGGGTAGGGAGCCAAGACTTCCAGCTGAGCTCCTCTTGAGGTTCACCCCCTCCCCAGTTCTGGGCAAAACAGAAAGGAAGAAAAGGAGGAAAGAAAGCCAATGGATGACCAACCCCAACAGGCCTGCCAGCCTCTCTTCTTTCAGTCTGGCTCAAAGGGAAGACTGCCCTACCCCCCACTTCTCCGCCTTATCTTGATGGAGTCCTGCGGGAGAGGGACCCCGCACTGGCCCGCTCCTATTCCTCAAGCCCTCCAAAGTCTGCCAGGAGGCCCCTCCACATCAGCCTCACCCCCAGCCACCTCCAGTGCGCCACTCGAGTCAGCACTGCACTATCCAGCCAGCTTGCCTCTGGATCGGTACCTCACAAGCACCACTCATGCTCCACATTTTAATTATCCTGCTATCAAGAGAATACGCTTTGCACAAGGCAAGGAGCACCCTCTCCCCATCCCATTCCCTGCTTCACCCTTGCCACACACAATGCATCAACTTCTACACACAACCATGGGTGTTGGTACATTAACATTGCAGTGCATCACGTCTCTCAACATTTGCCCCTTTTGTGGGCAGAAGGAAACCTCAGCACATCAACACCAGGCTGCAGCCCCTGCTCCAGCTCCTCCAGAACCTCTTACTGAGCTTCCAGCTACATTTTCGCTTGCACATTCCCAGACACATATACCCTGGTCCCCTCCCCCAGAAAGCCAGCTGACCTCCTCACCAGCCTCCCTCAGATCAAGCCAAGGCCTCTCTCTGCAGCACCAGATGGAAGCACTCAGCGGGATGGTGCCCTGAGCCCATTTCTATCCCCCACCTCCATGCAGCATCCACCAGCCCCTTGGTCTCTGTCCCAGAACAGAGTGCCCTGCCAGGAGATCCCTGCATGTGGCTGGTGAAAACACATGAAGGGCCCAGAAATCTAGTGCTATATCTAGTCAGAGCTTAAGAGAGATCTGGCCTGTAGCAAGGCCAAATAGGCCCTTGCTTCCCCAATTAGTGACCATTCCTCAGACAGTGAGAAACTTGCAAAGCCCACGTGGAAGTGCAGCAACAGGATGAAGGTCAATTCTGATGGACTTGGCTAAAGGTGTCTTGTGAAGCTCTACCCTACATGTCAGGAAGGAGGAACAGCCCTCTTAAGAGAAGATAGAGTCTGGGGTATCTGAAGTTCAAGATATGGAGCAGGGAAGAGAGGGATGGTAGGGGATGCAAGCCTTTGACAGGAGGTGCCTGGCTGTGAGAAAGAAAGCTCTTGGAGGGGTGTGGGTTTCATGGACTGAAGGCCACTGCTGCTGCTTTGTGACAAGTTGATATGGACTAGAGTTTCTCTGGGACCCAGAGGTGAGCTAGGTCATTTATCTCCTGTGGAGTGGGTCGGATAACTTCCTCTCCTGAGAGCAGAGCGAATTTCCTTGTTTGTGGTCAAGTAAGGAGGTGGGGGCAAAGCTATGTTGACACCAGAACACTTTAGCTCTGTCATTGCTTTGTTCCTCACTGTGCATAGAGACCAATTAAATTATCCCACTGCTTCCCTTTCATTCTGATCCAATTAAAAGAGGAACTAATGGGGGCAACGGAAAAAGTCTTTTTTTTTCCCAGGCCAACACGAAAGCCAAAGCCAGAGCAACTGGCTCTATGAACATCCTTGAAAAATTAGGCCTTTGCCAGAATGTCTTCATTACAGAGGGAAAGCAATAGAGGAGAGACCTGCTGCTGGGACTGAAACGCATGCATGCACACAGGCTTGTCTACCGCGGGGTGTTTTGCACTAATGGGTCATACCCTCTGCCCACGTAAAATGGGGCCGGCACCAGGAAAGCCACTCGAGTCCTCATGGAATAAGATTCCTCTCAAGGTCGGAAAAAGGTGTCAGAATCTGGCCCGTCGTGGTTGTGCAGCTTTACATGGGGCATACCCCAGGAGCAGGAATTTCTCACCCCACATTAAAGACGTGTTCCTACCACGACTAGCTTCCTCTCTGGAGCACCTCAGCTCCTTACAGGATCAGGGTCCTTAAGGCAAGCTGTTATTTCAGAGGTATAGCCAGGCAGGCCTGCATCCTGGGCAGCTATCAGCACGTGGGGCAGTGCTGGCTCCTGCTGTACCAATTGGTGCAGCACAACCAGCTGCCACTGTGGCAGTAGCTGCTTTGTGCCCACGCTCTCCCTCCACTACTCTAATTCCATCCTTACGTCACACTGCTGAATTCATAGTCGTAGATTCATAGATGTTAGATGACCCCAGCTACACGCTTGTCCAGTCTCCTCTTGAAGACGCCAGGGTACGGGAGAGCACCACCTCCCTTGGGAGCCCGTTCCAGATGCTGGCAACCCTTATTATTCTGATGTAATTGGAAATCTCCCTGTGTAAACTCCAGAGGCCAATCAGGATCACGAGACATGAAAACTGGAGTAGTAACAGAGGCAGGCATGTCTGAGGCACATTATAGAGCCATGTTCTGTGCTGCCCATTTTCAAACCCCCACTAGAAAAGAAGGGAAGGAAAGTGTTAGGGTTGTCACCTATAGGGAGACAGACTCGAGGTGTTTTCTGTGCTCTGTTTAAGAAGTACAATCCTAACTCTGCTTTCCCCAGGTCTCTGACAGTGGGAGGGCTTTGGGCTTTTTTACCCACACTTGTGAAAGGTTTACATGTGCTCAAACCACCAAGATGTGCCTGAGTCCCTAGCTTCATGATAACTCATTTCTGTGTGTGGGATACTCTCTCCAGATGGCAACTCACACAACAGATGAGCGACTCCGTTGTTATTTCTCTACAGAAATGAAGAACAACGCTCCTGGGTGCTGGTGATATTCTCTGGGAATTTCCTGCCCACAAATTTCTCCCCGGACCGGGAACTCTGAAGAGGTGTTAAGGCAGCCAGGAGCCAAGCGATAGGCTTAGATCTTCAGTGGAGTGATGAGCATGGAGACCTGGGATGACTACAGTGGAACAAAAGAAATCAGAAAAAAAACCTAGCACAGACGGAAAGTATTTTTGGAGTAGAAAAAAATTATGAGAAAAGGAAAAAAATGGCTCTGGAAGCCAAAGGTTGTGATTAAGTCACCTGCAAAACTGTGAAATGGGCAGGCGCACCAGGGCTCGCACTGGTGCAACCAAAAAAAAAGAGTGGGAGAAGGGAAGGATAGAAAACTGCGGTGTGTTGAACACCTGCCGCAGTTACAAACCTGAACCACGCTAATGTGCTGACTATTCTAGCCATACAAAAGAATTTAAGATGCTTCTAAGAAACACAAGGGGAGAGGAAGGGTAATTTTAATTTCTGGAGTGAAATTACAAAAGGAAGCCAATGAATAGTGAGTTAAAAGTTATTTGGATTCAAAAGAAATACAAGATCTAAAATTGCACAGCTAGTGCAAAGGTGGGACAACATACATTTCAGTCTAGCAACACTGAAAGAGTCCCTTAATTGTTCACATGAAGGATCAATGAAGAGGTAACTGTGGAGCAAAGGCTAGTAACTTTGAGCTCCATCCAAATAGGGGCTTAGACTAAACCTTCCAGGGCCCTGCTACATCTCCTGGATTCACAGCCCAAAGTGAGGTCCCTCTGCACTGCATAGGAAGAGTCAGGCACCTCTTAATGTGTTGCATAAAAGCCCACCAGGTGAGTAGGGTGCACCAGAGTTAGGCTGAAGGAAATGCTGAGGTTGGCATAAACCCCAACCCTCCAAGCCTAAGAGCCCAGCCATGGGCTATGGGTATGCAAGTCCCCACCATGGGCTATGGCTGTAAATCCTCATTAGCCAACTAAACCAGCTCTTTCTTGCAAACTACTCAACAGCCTAGGAGTGGGGAGATGTGGGTCCAAATCCACTCAGAAATACGGGAGGTTGGATCTGTTACTGCTCTATCCTCTGGGCTACTGGATAAAAGGGGTCCTTCCCTTGACAGTGTCCTATGTGAGGCCCCAGCTGTTCCTCAAGGAACACCATTGAGTTCAGGTGCCTCAGGCAAGGTAGAAGAGAAACACGAGCTTTGGACTTGGGTACAAGCTAGGTGCCATGCTGCCCAGTGTTATCAGGGCCCGGGTGGCTGCAGACCCACCCAGCCTCAGATAGTGCCTAGAGTTAGAGAGCAGCAACAGGCAGCCCGAGGATCTGTATTTTGTCTTTAGGCACTTATCAGGACTGCTAAGCATTAGTTAGGCACTAGACTTCTCATGTGAATACAGCCCTTCTTCAGTCAGGCCTGATCTGTGACGTTCATACCGCTACAGCCACGTGCTGTACTGACAGACTGAAAGGGAGCCCACATGGGAGCTTTAGAGATAAAAGTGCAGCTCTCAGCTCTTCATTTACTTCATATAATCAAATGTGGAGGGTAGATTCAGCCCTAGGATGTGCTGGCTTCTGCTTCCATCACACAGGGGGTTCCAAAGAGGACGGAGCTGGACTGGTTAGTGGTTGCAAATGGCAGAACAAGGAGCGGTCGTCTCAAGTTGCAGCAAGGGGAGTTGAGGTTAGATATTAGGAAAAACTTTCTCACCAGGAGGATGGTGAAGCAGTGGAACAGGTTACTCAGAGAGGTTGTGACAGTTTTTTAAACCTTAAACCAGTTCAAAGCCTTGGCTGGGATGATCTAGTTGGGGATAGTCCTGCTTTGAGCAGGGAGTTGGACTAGATGACCTCCTGAGGTCCCTTCCAACCCTCATTTTCTATGAGTCTATGAATCCAGTGTGAAGACAGACGCGCCAACATTAGCGTCCTTCTGCAAGCAAACACCACGAGCATTGAGGCAATGATCATCCACCATCAACTTTGCTGGTCAGGCCATGTCAGATGTCTGACTCCAGACTCCCAAAGCAAGTGTTATTCTTCCAGCTCAGTCAAGGAGTATGCTCAAGAGGAGGGCAGAGAAAGCACTTCAAGGATGTCAAGGCCACCTTGAACAAATGAAACATCAACAGCAACTTGTGGGAGACTATTGCCCAGGACTGCTCCAAATGGAGGAAGAGTCTGCTGCAAGGACTGCAGTACTTTGAAGCCTCACAATAACAACAGGAGATAGAAAAGTGGGTCCGGCAGAAACTGTGTGTTGTGGACCATACCAAGAGTTCAGAGCCCCACACCCTGCAGAGATGTGCCTGCATTACAGCAGAACCTCTCAAACCCAGAGTGGCCTCGTCAGCCATCTTCAGACCCACAGATAAAGCAATCGCGGAAGACAATCATCCTTGACTGCGAGGGATTGCCAATGCCGATGGTCAGGCTGTATATGTGAGGCACTGCCCGCAGATCAGCGGTGCCCAGCATGTTGCTAGTTGATTACTGTTGGAGGAGATGTGAATGTGAGAGTGCAGACTAACACATGAATGCCAGAGGCCGTATCTGGCCCGATTTTGTCACTGATTGGCAGAGCCAAAGGAGGCCTAGAGTTGGTCTCTTCCTGTCAGAGGTGAGGGACAGTGTTGCAGTGGTGTTTGTAAGGGAATGTACCCTCCTCAAATCGACCTTGTATGGGGGGGATAAAGAAATGGGTTTCACTCCCAGGTGTATCAAAATAATGCTTTTCAATGGCTAGTCTAAAAACTCTTCTTGAAATTCGGAAAGGGCACAGATGGCATGATATAAACAGCCTTCCTTACCAGCTCCAGTGCCATCTATCCCAGTATCTCATAATGTTTCAGATACACAATAGGGTTCATATAATGTCTGCTGAGGTCAATGGAAGATTTTCCATTCATTTCTGCAGGCACTGACCAAACCCTCCATGAATTAGACCCTGAAACTGTGCTGTCCTTTGAAAGTGTAACGTCCTTCCCATTTTACGTATTTGAGTGTTCATCAAAGCACAGTTAAACAACCTGATTTTGTTAGGTATGTTTGTACAATGCCTGCGGGTCTTGATCATTACCAAGCCACTGCTACATTACAAGTAATAACAATCACAGAAAATTCAGGGTAGAAAACCTAGAAACCCTGACTGCCCATCTTCTTTAGCTAGAAGATCATTCTCCATGTCTGTGACAGTTGAAAGACCTAATATTTCTGAAACAAGCTTTGGGATGGAAAAGGACTCAAAAGATGGTTGACAGCACAATGCAGTGCTGGGCAGAGATGCCCAAGCTGGCTCTGAAAGAGCTATCTTGGGCGCTGGGAGGAAAATAGTCATATTCACAGGGCATACAGCCTGAGCTCATTAGCTCTGCCAGGGTCATGACACAGGACCATGCCGTATAGGCATACTCCAAAGAATCCAATCTTCTCTGCCTGAGTCTGCAAAATTAGGCAGAGCTCATCAAGAGATCTGCATTCCTGCATTTCATGCTAGTTTGGGGCAGTTTTGAGGGACATGGCTTTAGCTTAGCCTCATCCTTTGTATTTCAGGCTTCATGGTACTACGAGTGCTGTTTCCAGTTTCTTAGGCTATTCTGTTTATGCCATAAGCCAGAGAGTCTGACCCTGAAGCCTGAAAGTTCCCTTTCGGGTACCTGAAAATAACGTAATATTTAGAAGAGGGAGGGCTGGAAAGAGATACGAGTCCTTGAAGAAGATTTTTGTTTATAAAGTGGTCCACAGAACGAAACAGCTGAATAGCTACTGCAAGAAGTGGTCATTGCTTCTTCCCATGACACAGGTATGGGCAAAATGCGCCCTGCGGGCCAGATGTGGCCCGTCACGCCATTCTATCTGGCCTGCAGAGCCCCTAAAAAATTTAGAGAATTAATATTTATCTGCCCCTGGCTGCCTGTCATGAGGCCCTCAATGGCTTGCCAAACTCAGTAAGCGGCCCCTCACCCAAAATAATTACCCACCGCTGCTGACAGCACAGGCTGATTTCCAATCTAGACAGCAGCTGGTATGAGCTTGCACAGATGCAGGAATCACTTCTATTCATCTCCGGGCCTGGAAATAACAAAGACCAAAGCATCTGATGCACATAACTTAGAGATCCTTGAATGCCCTACAGCTGAAAATGATAAATGACAATGCTGAGGTACATCGATGAGTCTCTTGTATGGTTTTTTTAAATTTCTTGGACCCCTCCCTCAATCCCATTTCTACTTAGAGATGCCCCTTGGACAGTCCTGGAACAAATGCCTCCTTGTTGCATGAAGAGCCTTCCTATTGCTATGCTAAGGACCAGATGTTCTGGTGAGAGAAATTTATGACCCGAGTGATAGCCTGCTGCTCTGCGTAATTGTTTCTATTTCTACATCTATCAAGACAACGACTTTTGGCTTCATATTTTTGGTCATCCAGGACCAGATGTGGTGTCAGATACATCTCTGCAGGCAACAGGTCCAGCTAGCCACGTGCCAATGCTGAAGATGAAACAAGAGACTCGGGCATCACTGCCAGAAGCAGAAACTGAGGAGAAAGCTGTTTACTTTATGATGGTGGACAGCCTCTACCTGAATATATCACTATTTCTCCTCCACCTCCATGTCCCTGAGTGAAACCTTTGCGTTTCCAGCCAAAGGGTATAAAGCACAGTTGCTCTGAGATATCAGTCCTCCCCTCAAGTTAGGCAGGTAGGGTCTCTCTAAGGAGTAGAGAGATTTGCTAGCCTACAAGGAAGCTAAGGGCATCTTTACACATGCTCCAGAGTGGGGGAGGACAGATGCGTTAATTAGAGCAGCTATTGGGAGAGACACACTCTGCTGAAAGCACCTGCAACGTCTCATGTATTCAGCATTGTGCACTTCAAAATGACAGCGGGGTGCTTGAAATAAGGTTGCTCACTGAACTTTAGTTAAAGCACCCCCACCACCATTTTGAGGCACAGGGACACTGAACACTTGAGACACTGGGGCTACTGGAGCGTGCTAATTAGCACACTCCAGCAGACTCAATTAATGGAGGCTGCTCCAACACAGAACGCATTGGAGCAGATGTCAGCCATATGTATTGGTGCCTTAAGAGGCCATCTCCTACCAGGACAGGGGCCTTGTGGGCCACAACTGTGCATCTCAGCTCGCTGTGTTGAGATAGAAAGAGGAGGGATTCATTTCCCAGATGGAGGAAGTTCTTTGGAGTGCTTAGCTGGTCCATTTTGTACTGTACCACCGCTGAGAACTTCACAAATCATCAGTCTTCAAGTCTCAGTGGTGGGAAAGGAATAAAGGTTTCGATTTCGGTTCTCATTGACAGGAAGGTAATGCAGTCCCGAGTGAGTGCGGGGGGCTTGGAGCCAGCAGTTCTGGACTCAGGTGTGCCTGTGACTCATTGAGGGACTTTATATGTGAAGCCTGTGATCCTAACTCTTACCAGTTTCTCAGTCGTGTTGTGAGACTCATCCCTCTGCCATGACTCAGCTGATGCCTGCACCGAAGTGACGTTGTCAGCCGTGACTATCCCCTTCCTTTCAGGACTGATGACCTCCCTTCACCCCACACTAAAGCCTTTCCTTCCACTGAGCTCTTTTTTCTCCTCTCTTCATGTGCCACCTTATACCTTTGAACCATCACAAAATGCTGCAGCAAATCCCTTCTGCCCCAGCTCAGTTCTGATCACGCGCGCATGCACCCCAGCCCAGCAGGTCTATCTGTGGGGGGCGGAAGGGGTGGAGGCTAGATCAGGGTCCCCACAGTGAGGGACTGTGCCGCAGGAGCAGGGGTACACTGAGTGGGGTCCTTGCCAAGTAAGACTTACCCACTGGAGAGGCATGCCCCCAAGTATTTTTTCTCCCCCTGCCTCCATCTGCCCCCACTTCCCTCCCCATAGACTTACCTGCTGGGGGGTGGAGGGAAGGGGTGGCAACGGTGGCGCACGGTAGATCTTGGGTTGTTTTTAATTGCCAAAGGTGACCTCCTGCTTTAAAAAGGCTGGAGACCGCTGTGCTACATCCTACTGGTCTGATCCTTTTTTCTACCAGCAACCACCGTGAAGTTTGTTTCAATACTGTAGTTAAGTTCTGTCTGCAAAGCTCCTGGCGCACATCTTGTGCTAATCAAGAAAGAAATCATAACGGTTCATCAGTAAATAATCATAAAAGCAGTCAATCAATCCGAGCTTGTAAAGCATAGAGATGTTGAGGTAGAAGGAACTAGAGATGTGCAGGACCTTCGTTCTGTGACAATCACTATTTCATTTAGCTGAGTGCAACACAACAGGGAAGACCCTGGCACACAGGTCGCACCACCAGTGACATCCAGGAAGCCAGGGGAGCAGTGCGCTATGTTAGGTGAGGCAGAAGGGAGCTGGACAAAATGAGTAAAGCCATTAACTTAAATGATTGCAAATTCTCTTCATGCTCTGAAAGTGACTGCACAAAAGGACCGGAGCCATTACTTGGCTACTGTAAATAGGATTTTCTAACATGGGCTGGTTTATTTAAGTATCAATTTGATTAACGTGATTGCTGTTGATTCTTCCCTATAAAGTGTATTATATTAATTTAGCCTTGTACTGAGAAAATACATTTAATGATGATACCATTTGCTAATGTTATTTGCTCTCCCTCGGCTAATGTGTTAGCTTTGCTTGCAGCTTAGTTTTCCAAGGGAAAAGATCAATGCTAAATGCTAATTTCAGCAACCAGCAGAACTAGTGTTTCCACTAAAATGTGGCAAGCCCCTCAGCTGTAAAGCTCTGACTCTGACCCTCTCAGCCACCCTCATCCCCTGCTCGAGTGAACGAGTCCCTTGCCCTCAGGAGCACTACCTTCCCAGTAGGGGCGAGTGACAGGTTAGATGCACAAAATTGAGGGATCAGGGGGAAAAGTGTGCAAAAAAACAAAACAGCAAGTTGTTTCTTTAATAAGATTTTAGCCCGCCATGCTATAACCAGGCAGAACCATATGTGAGCAGCATGAGGTGGCTTCTGGACATAGCTGCGTACCCAATGGCAAGAGATAAAACAGCTAATACAGACGAGGAGATGGTGGGCTAGGGAAGGGGAGCACGCCTCCTTAATCAGTTAGTCTCTGCCCCGCCTTTTACCAGGGGTTACACTGGTTTGATTCCAGTGTAGTTGGTGCCATGTGCGGGTTGTTGGGTAGCCTGCGGGAAATGTATTAGTCGCCTGTCTTGCTCCTGGTCGGTTGTTACTCATGCTGGTGTTAGCTAACAAGCATTCAATGGTGCATATCCGAGACAAGACTCAACCCATCTCCCTAGCACAGCGCTAGGAGCTGCTGTGTCACAGGAGCTGCTGTCTTTTGGATCACGTGTAGAACAACCCCAGAGGTCCCTACAGAGCTCGTGGTGTAGGCTGGTAGCCCCCCCGGTCAGATCACTGTATTCTGCCTCCCTTTGTTCCCTACCATACCCTCCGCTTCCCGTGGGGCAGCGCTGCTCTCTCCTAAAAGCAGGTCCATGCTGGTGATGGGTGAGGCAATCCCTACAGCTGGTAAAGTGCTTTGGCGGAAGAGATGCTACAGAAACCTGGGACCAGTTTCAAGGAACTCTGCCTCCAAACACACATTAACGAGAAAGGGAAACCAGTTCGGTACCTGTGGAGAAGCTCTCTATTTGAGCGGTAACATCTGACAAAGTAAAGCTTCAGCCCACAAAAGCGTGTGCTCTTTCTCTCTCTCTATATAATCTTATTTAATTAGTCTATGAAGGTACATATCTACCCTACCTTATAACAACCCCCTGAGCCAGACATCTGAGTTAATTGGAAGAGCTGGGTGAAGGTTTTTTCCACGCTGGCCTTTTGTTGCGGTGAGGCAGTCTGGTTCTTCAGTGCATGAGTCAAGAGGAGCAGTTCTTTGTTGGTGGGGCTGATCTACGCGGATGGGCTCTATTCTTGCTGTTAAATAACAGTTCATTGTGACAGGAATGTGGTAGCAATCAAGCTCCCACCCGTAGGAGGAAGCAGCAGGGCCAGGATGAGGCAGGGGCTGTCACTTTTTCCATTTCTCTAATGCCATGTTCTCCACTAGCCGGATCATCCTTTCTCCTGCACTTGTCTGCCTGGCTTCAGACTAGCACGACTCCCTCTCTTGTCTTGCAGCTCACCCTGATAACATTTCATTGCTCTTCCTACAGCCCTGCTCTGCTCCTTTAGGCAGGCTATTTACATACCGAGTATTTCACAGGCTACTATTTCTATTCCTTACTTAGCTCAGGCTGCATCTGCTTCTCTTTAAAACCCGGAGAAGGAGGCAGGGCAGGGTGGCACCTTAGAGACTAACTTGCTCAAGAGCACTCTGTGCTGGGAAGCTAAAATCCCTCCCAACCGTACAGCTGGTCCAGTAAAACTGTTTAACCCCTGCAAAAACAATTCTGGCCTCTCGCATATGTCCTTAAAGGGCCATTTAACAGCTGCTGTGTCAGTTGTGAATGGAGGCTGGGGAGAGGAATTGCTGCTTTGGCATGACTGCCCTACCTCTCTGAAAAAAAGAGAGGGAGGAGGAATTTGCCAGCGCTTTGAACTCTTTCAGCAAGCAGTTTCCTGTGTTGCAGCTATGGCCCTACATTGTGTAGCATTCCCCAACCGCTAAAAAAGCTGCCAAAAGCCAAAGCTCACAGGGATCCTTCTTAAGAAAGCAGGAGCCAGCAGACTAGGCTGGAGCAGGCCCACATGCTTTCTGTGCCAAACAAGATGCTAGCAGCCAACCTGGGGATTTGAAAGTGCCCCCATTGCCTGGCAGGGAGCTCTGAAAGGGCTAAGTGCCACAGAGGCAACACTGTGCAAAACGTTGGTTGAAAGTCTGGACCCGCCACAAATCAGGCAGATCCAAAAGTGCTTGGTTTGCTTTTCTCAGAACAAGGGAGCGGGTCTGGGAGGCCATGCCCGTTGCAATGATTTCCAGAAGAAACAGTGAAGGAAGCTTATGGATTCCTACAGAAAGTTTCACCCATGGGGAAACTCCAACCTATTGAACTGAGTGCCCTTGGGGACCTCTGGCAAATCAGAAACAGTAAACACATAATAAAGCATCACCCACCGGCATCTCCCCAGGCTCTGAATAGAAACCTTCTCAGCAGAAAGCTTTTCCTGCTGCGTGGCCTCGCTGTTGGAGGTCTCCAGTGGGAGAGGTGGAGACTTCACTGCAGGCTTGAGACCTGGAAAGTATCAGCGGCAGAACGAGAGGTGTCACGCAGCGAAGCCCCTTGCTTTGATCTGAGGCGGGGACAGAGGGTCATCTGGCAAGCAGGAATGATGCAAAGGGGCTTGAGAGACACCTTAATGAAGCACCTTTTGTCACTGCCTTGGTGCAGCCAGGGGAACGGAGTGGGGCAAGTTCATAGCCTGCCATGTATTTACTGTATCCTGACTCTCCCTAACACAGCTTCGGGCTACACACACCTTATGAAGGAACGCCACCACTGGAGTAGCTCTCATTTTAGAATTGCTCAAGAGACTTAACTAAAAATTAGCCTGGATGCCAGAGACATCGAAACCAGGCTACAAGAACCTGTACCCAAATGAAAGTAATTGTGTGGCTCATTCTTTAAAAAGCTGTTCATTATCGGAGGTCACTCCCAGGAGCTCCCAAGCCACATGAAGACGAATATCTGCTGTAGCCTCCTTGGATTATTAGTCATTCCAGGTAAGATGAATGTCTTCGATTTTCATTAAGTATGTGCATTAAAGTCACTACATCTCTCTGTTCACGTCTGGAAGGCTGGGCTGTGATTATACTAAACTTAAGCGTCCTGCTTGTTGGTCTCCGGCTGTTCCTCCCCTGCCTCTCTTCTTACTTCCACAGAACATTTTTGCACAGCGAGCTGTCCCAACTGTCCCGCAGACTGGCCTATCTAGAAACAACCCTCCCACTGTTGCATCTGTAGTGACTTGTGGGTACTGGGTAGAGATCACCTGGGATTCCGGTAGTTTCACCCCAAAAGACAGAGGCAATGACCAGTATAATGAGGAAACCAGTACCATTGTTTTATAAATCCTCACCAAGACAGAAGCTGGGTCTGTAACCCTGCTTCTTCAGCATGGAAACACAGGTGTCTCTCTCTCTCTCTCTCTCTCTCTCTCAAGCCAAGGAAGTCCAGCTGCTGGTGCCTGAAAGTTTCCTGTGTGGTCCCCAGGCTCCTACTCGGCTGCTGCTGAAATGCCCTCGGACTGTGGCCCTCGAGCACACGACTGCTCTCTGGAGGAGAGTAGCTCTGCCTGCTCTCCCCTCTGCCTGGTGCCCTGTGATCTCACCTGCCACGTCTTGTTCTTAAAATTGTTACAGCCCCTCAACTCGGTTGGGGAGGGGCGTAGCTCGTACCTGTTCTTTGCACAGAGGTCTGTCAGGCCTGGCTTGCCTATGCACCTTAGCTAAGCTCGTGGTAATCCTGCATACTGCCGGTCGTTCCCACTTGCAAAACTCCTGCCTCTCAGCTGTTTCCTTTCTCACTGCCTGGTCCCTTTGGCCAAGCTTCTTATATACTCCCTGCAGGAGGTATGGCTCCCACCCTGGGCTGGCATCCTTAAAGTTACAGGATTTTTTTATACATCCTTTTGGTACATAATAGGGATAGGGGTCTCCGTCTCTTAAATTCCTCTGCCTTGGAGGTCTTTAAGAGAAGGCTGGATAGGCATCTGGCTGGGGTCATCTGACCCAAGCGCTCATTCCTGCTCAGGCAGGGGGTCGGACTCGATGATCTGTCAAGGTCCCTTCTGACCCTAGCATCTCTGAATCTAAGGGTCTCTAAGCTCTTCCCCCTCACTCAGCTTTCACTTCCTGCTCCTGCCCCAGGGGGTAGAGCTGTACAGCCCCGGCAACGTGGAAGCCTGCGGCATGGTGCAGCGAGGGTACTGAGGTGGGGGCTGCCCATGCACGTGGTGCAGAGGGGGCACCGGCGGACCACGGGGTACAACGGTTGTCCTCGTGCACAATACAGCAGTGGGTTAACGTGGTTGTCTGCATGTGTGATGCAGTCTGGAGGCCCAGGGATCACTGGTGTGGGCTTTGCTGGTGTAGCATGAACAACACACGGCCCTCAGCTGGCTGGAATTTGGACAGCGTTGTCTCAAGCTAAAAGAGAAGTCTTACAGCTGGTAGCAGTGGTAAGTCCTTTACTCTGCCCTGGACAGCCATGAGACGCCTGCAGAGCATCCAGCCTATACTTTCATGTCGTCTAGCAATCTTGAAGGATGTCAGCCATCTATTAAAACCAAGTCCACGGGGAGAATTATAACATGCTCTGTTGTCTGAAAACATTAGAGTCTTGCCATAGTGGGGACAAGCTGCTAATTCCTGTCCAACAAACAGCTTTTAGGCCCTTGCTCACGCACTTGATTCTGGAGGCAGACCATCTTATTGGTCATGACCCTTCTCTCCAAGCTGTTTGAAAAAAAGGTTTTGAGAAGCTCATGGCAAAGCAAACTAAAGCCATTAGCTTTCTTCAGTCTCTTTATAGCACCCTGCAGTCCTGGGTTATTTGTTTTTTCTGCACAGACACAGACTTATTTTTGCTTTTGTGATTTTCAGTTAAGGAAAAAAAAAAAATAACCACGGACAAAACCAAGAAAGAACAAAGGTCAAGCCTCCAGGAGACCACATGGTGTTTTTCTCCTTTACAACCTGCTGTCTCACTTCTACATCGCAAAATGGTGGCTGTCCTTCAGATCGCAGACGTAGAGCGCTGAAGGGAAGGGAAAGCACGGCAAAGGAACCGTGACAGCTTTGTAGTCGCATGCATCATGGTGCTGGCACCAACTGCATGGGCCTCGCTGGATGATGACCTCTTTTAATGGCTAAAGGAACATCAACAGAATATTTGGATCCATGAACCATCTTTGATGCCATCAACCATGACATTGTGTTGAGTAGGCAGGTCCTTTCTTTTGAGAGACTCCAGGGGTTGCTAATTTGCAATTACCTATTTATCTTACAGGTGTCGTGCAGAGTACTGGCAGATGCTGTTGTGTTAACCTTTCATCCCAAAAAAGGGCTAGGGAATGTGGAAAATTAGAACTGCTTCCTTCCCAGCATGGTCTTCTGATTAGGCCAATTCTCCCTTAATAACTTACTCACTTCATCCCAGAGAGGTTTTGTATCCATTGCAAACGTAAATTGATCTAGACATTTTCAAACAGGCTGCTATTCTTTCAGGTGCTATCTCTCTCATTGCTTCTGGCCACCTGAACAAATAAACTTTCATGCATGTTATTCATTTAATTTGTTTCTGTGGTTCTAATAAGTTAGGTAACACCTTTCCCGGAGCACACTCCTTTACCATGCAAATGAGCAATTTCTACAAGGAACTCATTAGTGCCATGAGAAGTCAGAGGGTCTTGTTTCATGGTAAAGCCTATTTTTCTGGAGCAATAAAGATCCCAGGGCCAGTTTTAAGCTGAGCAGAGAAAAACAAAAGTAAAAATCAAGATGATGAAAGCAGGGGTATCAAACTCATCTGGCCCTGTGAATGAGTGGTGGGAGGCCAGTCCAGTGGATAGATCAGGCCCATGAACCCCTCCAGCCCCCACCTTGTATGCCAGATCCACTACATGCAGCGTCTGTTCTGGCCACTCTAAGACCCACATTTGGAAGTGGAGCGGCCAGACCAGCTGGGGCATGTGGCACAGATCTCAGAATATCCAGAACAGGTACCACATTAAAGGCAATCCAACCAGGGCACACACTGCATGGAGCACCGATCCCAGACTGGCCAGAGTGCATGCCACACTACGTGCAATGCCCATTCCAAGATCTATGCCGCAGGCAGTGCCCTCTGCCCATTGGTCTGGACTGCATCTTGTGTGGCATGTATCCTGGACCAGCTGGGCACGTGGTATGGATCCCAGAGAGGCTAGAATGAGTGCCATGTGCTGGACACATCCTGGGCTCTTCCCCTGGGGTTTGTCCAATGTGCAGATCAATTTAAACTGAAGGGCAGCACAGGGGACCTAATAATGGAGCTCTGCAGTTAGATCTGGCCCACGAGCCATGTCTTTGACACTCCTGAATTAAAGGATTAAAAATTTGAAGAAGGTGCAAATTGTTTCGAATTACAATAAACTTCCCAATTCATCATGCATAAGGCTTATGAAAATAAGTTATTTTATTACTATACTTACTCAAATACAAGCTGAGATTCACCCCCTCCCCCCATAATCAGCATAGGGGGAAAAAAGCCTCTCATCTTACCTTTGCATACAAGGAAACTGCATTAAATATATTGTCTATCTTTGAGCTGTTGGTAAAAGCAACATATGCTTTTAATAAAATGAAAACCAACTCTGAAGTTGATCAAATGCAGCCAACACTGAACATGACTATAAGACAAATGACCCCTATTGGGCAAACAGGCTGATGGAAACTATTTTTTGTGGGCCTTAAAAAAACCCAACCAGACAGGTATTCCCTCCATAACGAACCAGCACCAGGATTAGAGATACTGTAATACCAGGCCAACACCAGGAGGGCCAGAACCAGCCCTAACACCTTTTTCTTAGTACCAATAATTGATCTCAGGTAAAAGGCTGCAAAAATAGGCCAACAGAGCCCATTTGAGTAAGCTTTATATGAGTGCCCATTGCATGCAGTCCCCCTGAATGACAACTCTTTTCAAGTCATTGTGAGCCACAATATTGCATACATTTTGACTTCCTCTTCACTCCCACAGCAGAGCTGAACTTCTCCCCCACTTCTAATGATTCCTGTTTCTTCATAAGCCTTAAATGTCTGGCAAATATTACCAAATGGGGGCCCCAAACAGTTCACTCAGAGTCCCTCTGTCACCCTCTTTCTCAACCTGTCATATATGACTAGCGTGACCCTGCCCACCATGGCCACATCCAGACATGTGTGGGCATTTGGCTCCTCAGGGACAAGTAGCAGTGGTCCACCTTATGCTGCCATTAGTTGTCTCTGGAGAACTCCTGTGCCACACATGCTCTGGTGCATGGCAAGTTATCCCAGGGGGGTAGGGGAGGCTGGGGCCAGCTTGGCCCCAGCAGCTTTACCTGAGGTCCTGGGGGCTTCCCTGGGCTGCAGCAGTATGGAGCAGCATGGAGCCTGGCCAGCAGCAGAGCATGGCTCTGGCCAGCCAGGGTCTGGCTTTGCACGACTCCATTTTATTTGTATTTGGGTTTTTTTGATTCCTGGATATCCAGGGGTCAAAAAACCCCTCTGCACTGCTCCCTTGCAGTGGGGAGAACGGCATGTCTGTCACGCCACATACCATGCAAACACGCTTAGACATGGCCCATGACGTGAAGCAGGACTAGGCTGCTCTATAACTCATCTGCCTATACATTTTTGGAGGATCCCAGGACTCATAACAAGAGCAATCGGATACAGACACGAGTAGGGGCTAATTAGCACATGGATCCTTTGTGGCCGGTATCTGGAGTATACACGCACACACACACACTGTGAGCAGTGCAGAGCTGCGGGCTCACCATGGCTTGAAATGCTGTTGATTCTGCTGGGCCCTAGCCAAATAAATGACATGGTAAATCACGAGCCTTTTGGTTTGGAACTAATATCATGCATAGCCTGTATTATAGTTAAGTAGATGCCAAACTGCTGCTCAAACTTCTGGAGTACCTGTACTAAAACATGCAACGATTTCAAAAAAGACAAAATACATCAATTCTGAATGAACTAAGTCTATGGGTACTATATTCAAATTATTATGTTTATTTCAAGGTCATTTTTTCCATATTTGTTCCTCACTTCCATGTGGTCAGGGAATACAGGGTCTGACAGTAAGGAGTGGGGAAGGGACTGCAAGAGAAAGAAGTTGGTGGGGCAGGGGGCAAAGGGGCTACTTGACCCCAGGCTTATTTTCTCTACATGTGACCAGTGGGAGGAGAACTAATTCAAGACAAACCTCCAATAATTTCATCCTATACCTGGAAAATTATAAACACTTTTAAAATTTTCCATATAGAGCATGTAATTATCAGGGGTCGTCTTATAATCAGGATCATCTTATGTTTGTGAAATGTGGCATGCGCACTGGAATAACTGCAGTAGAGTGACCATCTAGGCAACAAAACTTTTAGTGGATCATATCTGCTTTGGCACTTGCTTGTGTCTAAATTGCCATTAACATTCATATCATGAATCAACCCTAAAGTGAACAAAGTGTGAGGAGAATTATGAAGCCCGGGCAAGTGGCGTTGTTTACTTGTTCCCATTACAGGAACACAAGCGAGTGCTCAGTTACACTCAATCTTCCAACACATCAAAGATGCACTTTTCAATGCAACATTGACTAAGCTTTGGGACTCGTTGCGGCAGGATGTTATTGCACCAAGATAAAAAAGAGGGAGTCCATTAAAACAGGGATCTACAGTGACTGCATTGGGACAAACCGGGGATTTGTTAGTCCTCTGTGTTATACCAACATAGGAACAGAGGTCCTGAAGGGGCATCCTGGGCCATGAAGCCCGCTCTTCCATTCACAGGTAACCATTTGTCCAAAAAAGTCTGCTCCTGTCCCTCTCAGACATCCCAGCCATAATGAGGAAAAATAAATATACCCTACAACAGGGGTGGGCAAGTATTTTGGGTGGAGGGCCGCTTACTGAGTTTTGGCAAGCCATCGAGGGCCACTTGACAGGCAGGCAGAGGCAGATAAATATTAATTTTTTAAATTCTTTAGGTGCCCCGTGGGTCAGACAGAATGGCCTGGGGGGCCGCAGCCAGCCCAGGGGCTGCATTTTGCCCACCCCTGCCCTACAATGTGCCACGTATAAAGAACAAGAGAGACCAAGGCACTCCAATTTTGTACATTGTCAGAATATCACTCTTCCTCAGAAGTAAAAGTCTCTGTCAGAGCCAGGGTGGCCTACCAGGCTAGGCGGTTTGTGGGCTCTTGCCCACAAACATCTTTATGTTTCTCTTCTTGTGGAGCACATCTTGCATTTGTTTAATCAGCCGACAGAGCGGTTTTCATCAGCGCGTGGTTGGGGAGAGCCTGCGCTGGTGAAACGTCTCTGGACAGGGGTCATTTACACTTACAAGCAGGATACATTTTCTTTGGTCCCAGCTTGCTCTGGTTTAGAATCACTACTAACAGCAGCGACGGACGCTTAGAGCAGATCTTCCTGTAAGGGAGCCTTGCCACAGCAAAGTAAATATAATGAGCCGACAGAGAAGGGAGAACAGCTCCACTTCTCAAAAAGAATTTCACCGACATATTTGCATTTGGAATAAACCTCGTCTTGTTAGTAGCAAGGAAACAGATTGTGAGAGATTCAGCAACCAAAATATTTCAGAGGGATGGAATATAAAGATTATCCCCAAATCTACCAGGTTTTTCCAGTGCAAGAAATGTATATACAGGCTCGTGGGAGCAACCCACCCAGCGTGGCTTCATTGCTTCATCATCTGACCCCAGCGCTCTTTCCTGCCCAGGCAGAGAGTCAGACTCAGCGATCTGTTGAGGTCCCTTCCAACCCTAGCATCTATGAACCCATGTATTAGTGGGGCTGGGAAATCATCTTAGGTTAGCATTGTGCAGGCATGTAGCTGAAGGAAAGACTTAAGAGGTTTTATCCACGGAGTCCTGACGTGTAAACAGTGATCCTGGCTGCTAATGCAGTACAAATAATGGTGAAAATTCAACAAACCGGTTAATTGAAATTATTCAACTACGGACCTACGTCTGTGTTTTTTACCAGCTTTAGCTTTCCCACACATTTGCTCTGGAACAGGGGTGGATGCGAGTCAGCAACCTGGAAGTGAAAGATTAAGTAACCCACCTGGCATTTGCAAATGCCTTTCCACTGCCTTTACTCTCCAGTTTTGCTTTTTACACCACGAGGGTATTGGAGAACCAAAATAAAACGCCTGAGTGTTTTGCAGTATCGGGCAAATTTAAGTTGGAAAGAACTGATTTGGATTGTCAGGTGGCTAGAAACACTAAAGTTTGACAAGGAGACAGGTTTATCTGAACCAGACTTCCCAGCCCCGCACACAATTTTAGCTCACGGTATAATTACCCTCGTTACCATCCTTATTTCTACAGCAACTGGTTGGGATGTGAGAAGCTGAGGATGGTGGATTCCAGGTGAAAAACAAACAAGAGGAGCAAAGGCACCCTTACATAATTGCACGTGACAACCTCCTTTCCTTTCCTGCTTGTGTGATGTGGCTCTTTCCCATGCATGGAGGTAACACATACGGAACGGTGTTTGATCAGCTTTCATCTGAAAGCTGAATCCACTCTGCCGGCTTCTGCGAGAAATCAGCCCAAGGTTTCTTCCTGCTGATTTGTCCAGCTCGTGCCAGGACTTGTGTATTCCAGGCACTGCGTGGAGCTGAGCTAGAGTGCAGCGTCTGTAACGCACTGCAGTGGAGCTGAAGCAGTTAGTATGCGGCGGGATCTGCCTCTTCTCTGCCATCCCTGGCTGATTCATTAGGCTCAGACTATTTAAAAGGTTGGAAATTAAATTTAGGTCAGAAATGCATTTAGAAAAGAAAACCCCTGTTGCAGTTACGCGATGACTCTGGGTGCGCTGCCATCACAACAGCGCGGACCTGCAGAATCATGCTGCCTGCCATCCTCAGGCCGGTTTTACAGCCTAGGAGTTCCCCAAAGCTGCTTTTTGTAAATATTATTCTTTTCACATGAAGCTCCTTCTCTTTCAAATTAACTCTGATAAATAGTTAATTTATCAGCCTTCTGATAAATTAACTATTAATTTAGGTGGCTCTGTTCATTGAAGCATCCAAACAGGAAAAAGCTAGGACTCCTCTATACCACAGATGTCAAACTTACCCCAGGCCAGACCTGAACCATGCAGCATCTCCTAGGCCCAATCTGCAGGGACAGCGGCAGCTGTCCTGGATCTGGCATTGGTGGCAGGGCCGAGGGGTGGTGGTAGGTGTCTAGGGGCAGAAGTGGGAGCCTGGAAACCATAGGGTGAGCGAGCCCTAGATTATGGGCAGAACAAGGAGCAGTGGTCTCAAGTTGCAGCAAGGGAAGTTTAGGTTAGATATCGGGAACAAATTTCTCGGAGGGTAGTAAAGCACTGGCACAGGTTACCCAGAGAGGTGGAAGCTCCATGCTTGGAGGCTTTTAAGACCTGGCTAGATAAAATCTCGGCTGGGTTGATCTAGTTGGGGCTGGTCCTGCTTTGAGCAGGGGTTGGGACAAGATGACCTCCTGAGGTCCCTCCCAACCCTCATTTTCTGTGAGTCTATGGGTCTGAAAAGGAAAAACCCAAGCCAACCCTGAAACACAAGGTCACGTTGCTGGAGATGTTTGGAACAAGTTGCTGACACGCTGACTGGCCAGGATCGGACGTGGCAATGGGGTCGGAGGGTGGTGAGGTGGCCTTTCCACCAGTGTTGGGGGTCACACGTCAGCCAGGCAGTTTTAGGCCTGTGGGTGCTGTCCCACTGAAGTCAGGGCCTTGCCTTGATGCTTCTTCCACAGGGGCTGGTGAAAACCATCAGTTTCCAGGGGACTCCTAAAGAAAATGACACTCCGTTGGCAGACTGGTTTTACTGATGAACTGCTTGGCCATTATAATTATCGACTACCTCCCATTCCAGAAAAGGAGCTCAGCAGGCGCAGGCTGCTCTTCACCTTCTTCCAAGGGCTGAAGGGAGAGGAGCGAATGCAAGCTTTCCCTGCAGCATAGGTGGCAACTCCAGGGCGTTCCCCCCACACCTTTTGCCTCATGCCTCCCGGCGCATCCTCAGGCCACATTGTTTTCCTCTTTTTTCACAACTAGATTACAGCTCTAGACAGGGGTGGGAGTGGAGGACGCTGGGCTCTGCTGCTCCTTTCCGTGCCCGGGTTGAGATGCTCACACATCGTTGGCAGTTAACAACCACATTCATGCTACCAAGCCTGCCCTGGGTGTAAAAATACGGGTCTTCAGGAGACTGTAGAGCAGTGTGAGGCGCTCCCCTCAGTTTTAGGGATTAGCTCCCTCACAACACTACAGTTCTGCCCAGGTAGGTTGCAAGAGATTGGGATGCCGGCCCAGGGCAGTCAACAGCTCTGGCACTCATCCCGCTTCAGTGGCCTGCTTGATGGAGCATTTTAAGCAAAGAAAATCCAAGTGCATTACCTCCCAGCTGAAGCGTGGGTGGTCCAGCTTACTCCCTCCTACCCCTGCTGTAAACTTTCCATTTCATTGATAAAAGCAGCCTGTTTTATGCTTCATCTGTTCCCTGCGACTTCCTCCTCCCTAAAGGGGTCAGCAGGAGAGAGAAGCAAGAGCTTAGCTTTTTGCTTTCCCCGCACCAGGCCCTGTCAAACATCTCAGCAGCAAGCCCTGCGCCTCCAGGCATCATGGAGTTGAGGTTCTTAGATCTTTCAGGGAGGGGGTAACTCTATTCTTCCGCCCTTCCTCCAGGAGATCTCCAACTTTCTTGGCTCTAGCTGAGCAGCAATCTGCTTCAGTAGAACCTGCTCGAAGAAAACAGCAGCACGGGGAAAGATAAGAGAGAGGGACAGGCACCGATTCCAGTCCACGTAGCTGCTGCTTGGGACGTCTTGTGAAATAAATCCAAATACTCCTCCATTCCCAAGTGATGGTACCACCTCGCTGAATAGAAAGCCAGCGTGGTTGCTTTGCTTAGGCCTGCGATTAGCCTGTCTGAGGGAGGCAAGTTAATTTTAAGCTGGGAAGGCAGCACTTATCTGTGATGAAAATGTCGCTTTCCCAGAGTGTGACAGCTGGGACTGGCGTTTTTTTTTTTTTTACTGGTCTTATGATAGTCTGTACATCAGAACAAAAATGATACAGGCAGCTCTTCAACTAACAGACAAATTTCCAAAGCTTTGGTACTCTAATGACTGGCTGCATAAGTACCAAATAAAATAGATTTATTTCCCTCTCCTTCTCAATGTGAGGTTCACTATGGCCGGGAATTCATCAACTGAGACTAAACCATGTTAAGAAGAGGAGACTCAGTTTGGGTGCAGTAGATTTTCAAGGGGCATTTGTGCAGGGTGCTCATGTAAGTAGGTGACAAGTGACAGAGTGCAGCAAATTGTGAATAATGAGCGTGTCCAGTTGATAGACGCGAGTTTGGGGGTTTAAATCCTGTCCTTGTCCTCATTTTGTTTATGGCAGCCTGTGGTCTCCCATTCAGCTGCAGCTCTTCCTACCACTCCTGCTGCTGTTGGGGAAGGAGGACCAGGTTGGGGTAGGGCAGGGTCCCTCAGCTGCTCAGAAGTTGAACAGGTCTAGCTTAAAGGTCTCCCAGCTACTACTGGCTGGCGTGTAACTCTCAGCAATGGTTTGTGTGTATAACCTTCCTACAAGTAGTACATTTTTAAAAATGCCATCAGCTCTATCCTCCGATTCATTAGAACATTTCCCACAACAGGGCAATAACTGCTCAGTGTTACTGTGCAGGAGTCCCGAGCTAGCTGGGATGCAGCTGCTGCTAGAAGAACGAAGACAAGTCTGTATGCTGACTCCCATGCTCACACATCCTGTTTCCAGCTTTCTAGCAGCATGGCCCCTCCACTGGTGGGCCAGAAATGCCAGGAGCATCCCCTAAGCCACCAGACTAATTCCCTGTTGTCAGTCTGCTGCTACTATGATTGGGATATCTTGCTGAAAGCCATGAAATTGTAGATTAAAAAAAAAAAATCTTTATTTCCTTACCATCCATCATTAGCTGTAGTGACATACGCTAAGTCTAATCTGCTTTTATGGACTGCTGCATGCTTTTTGCTTGATGTCGTAAAGGAACACAAAGTTCCTTCACTAACACGTTAACCATCATGGGCCCTTTGTCTGCGAACGCTGAAAGCTTAATGGAAGCTTCTTCAATGAGTTGTGGGCATGAGACGTTCAGACCCTTCAAGGCCGGATCTGCAGTTTCTAGCAGTGGTCCCCACCACATATAATTGCTTATATTCAATATCAGCCTTGTATTCTATCCTGCTGAAATCTGTATAGCTCCGTTCTCTCAGCTATTTGGTATGACTTGACATCACTTCAGTTTGATATCCATGTCTTGCTCCATATTCTATGTAATACAGTCATTTAAACTGGCAGTGAGAAAACTGTAGGAGGGCCACCATTTCATCAGTATGCACCTTCCTCAGTGCAGAAGGAAAAAAAATAGGAGTGCTGACCACAGACTGCCTGATAAAAGAAACCAGCCATGGCTTCAGACCAATGAGACGCTACAGAAACTGGGGCAAAGGATTCTGGGAGGCACTGGAGGAATAGCTGCTGACGAGGGACTGATGCGAGGCTACAGTTTGGAAGAAGCTGGAAGCCTTTCCAAGAGTACAACTTAGCCTGATCTTAAATTAGTCATCTTCTCCTAAATAAACATATCAGAAAACACAGCGCAAACTACCAGCCCCAGCAATTCCAGTCGAGTGACCAATAGAGCGAAGAGGAGACAACTGTGAAGAGATCCATCATTTTATTAGCTCCTTTTTTAAATGGCCTAGACAGAAGCAAATTTAAAAACACTATTTTTAAAGGGAGTAAAATATCAAGAGGCTGAAAATAAAACCACAAAGGAGGTGTCACAGGGCTCACAAAACATGAAGCAGTCAGTAAAAAAACAGTTCTACTGCTTAAGCTCTCAGCAAAGCTGTACCATCCCCGCCAGTTGAACAGCACTTGATACAGCCTCTAAAGCTCTGCAGCACAAACTCCTTTCATCACTCTGTCTTACAGTAGCACTGGATAAGAAAAACACAACAATTAAAAAAGCAACACTTGAAAGATAAAACATTACAAATATGATATTGCTAGAGAGGCACTGGTAAAATGGTTTTTATTTGACTAGCGAGTGCCATGCTAAACATCAGGATTCACATCTCGGCATAATTCCTTTTACAATTATTATTCAACCCCTTAGATCTGGGTGAAAATAAACCTAGTGATACTGGTTCCCTGGTGCTGTCTGGCTGTGAGCTCAGTCTGCAGTGCTGGGGCTTGGACTAGGGCAGAGAGCAGTGACAGTATATATTCAAGGTATTCTCTCGGCGAGTCAGTGCTTGGATCCTTGGAAGGGTTTTGTTACACTGACAATGAGCAAATGTGTGCCTGAGCCAAGACTGTCACAACTGGGCGCTTCAAGTTACGCCTGACCTTGAAGTGCTGAGAACCAATGGCATCCGGTGAATAGCTAGGAAAGCACCTCAGAACATCAGGTCACTTTTAAGGTGTTTACCCTGAGGTCCCCATGGCCTCCCTGTGTGCACAAGTTGTGTCTGTCTAGGGAGGATGGGGGCAGGTGAAAAAGGGAGAGCAACACGGACAGGCTGGTCCTTCCAAAGAAAGGACTAAATTCTCTGATCTTTAAAACAAGAGATTGGAAACCCAAGATCTTTACCCAAGTTTCAGCAGAGAAGGGTCAATTCCTTTCCAGAGCCTTTGCCTTCCACTCTTTTCCTGTGAATCTGCAGTCTCCCATTTGCACCCTCAGACAACTACAGCGTCGTAGCTGAGTTGGGCGTCTGCTCCTGGGCTCCTAGTTGTGTTGGGAAACCATCTTAAACACAACTTGGCCAAAATACATGGTTGGGCCTGAGTTGCATGGCTGAGTCACAGTAAGTTATGGCTACATACCCAGTCAAAAAGTTGTGCTAGAGGCCTGTTAGGAGGGCACAGGATGGAAGGAAAGAGACATACAGTTGTTCTGAAATAGACCCATCGGTGCATGACTGTCACCAGCAATGGGGTCACTACCTCACTATGCCGGTTTTATAAGCCAAGTCATGTTCAACTAACTGCCTGTTCACACACCCCTGCATCTAGAGCCTCTTGCAGCATTCACAGCCTTGTCATGACTCACTCTCCTCTTTACAATGCTGAGGAGAGACGCCTCACTGGACACAGAGCGCTCCAATCCTCCAAGAGCACGGACCTAGATTTCTTCAGGCTAGGCTCCCCGGCTTGTTGTAAAGAATAGGCCGAAGGCTCTCAGGGGGAGGAGGTAGCTGTTGGGCCAGGGGGCAGAGGCAGAGCAGCAGCCAGTTTGGGTCGCCCTGAAGAGGAATTTCATTTTGCAAACTTTCTCATTCAACCTATGCACTCTCTCTCACACACATACACATACACACACATGCACCCACCATGGCCCTGTCCCTTTTTGACATACACAGTTTTAAGTCCCACGTCAGTGGGCAAGATGCCTGAGATGAGCTGTTCCAAGCCCCCCAGCCCCTACATGACCAACTCTGCAGGGGAGGGAGAGATGCAGTTTGGTCTTCTGTTTCGCTATGGAGTCTCTTATTAAAATCTGTCTTTTTAAAAGCTGCCTTGGCAGGAAAGGGTTAATCAAACATGTCCTCGAACACACGCCGCCCCATGGCTATATACACCTCTTTCTCCTCTGGGGTCATTTGGGCCACCAGCTCGGGGCGCTGGCTCACTTGAATGTATGAGTACGGACGTCCTGCCACCATGAGCATGGGGTCCTCTGTCACCTCCTCAAACTCCTCATCATCCTCTTCATCCTCCAGCCCATACACTGTTGTGGCAACAGGCTGGCGGGGTGGGGTCTCCTCTTCTGATTCACTTGTCTCGCTCTCAGAGTCGCTGGCGTTGGCACTGGAGATGGCAGCACCACCTCCCACTGCGGCAGCTGAAGCAGAGGGGGTTTTCTTTTCATGGATGAGCAGGGCACGCATCACCTCCTCGTTATCGTCCAGAGCTGCTCGGCCATCCTCACGCTCCTGGAATGTGTCCAGATCCCGACCACCTGCAAAAGACCAGGAAAGAATGGTTGGCTCTCAGTGCTATCACAGTAATAACAGAGGGTCTGGGAGAGACAGACATCTGCCCCCAGGTAGTAGAGCTTCGGGAAAGCTCAATGGAAAGTTACTCGTGGGCTCTGAAACTTGGCTTCCAAATTCCAGGCCCATGAGCCTCAATAGCTTAGCGCCAGTGCTAGCTGCCCCAAGAGGAAGATCCAATGGAAGTGTTGTCAGTCTGAGCAACATCATCTCAATGCATAAATGGTTGCTATTGCACATCGTTCAACAGGTAATCGCCAGACCACTTCTCCAATCCCATCCTTGAACTGGTAACAGCAGTGCTTCAAAGGAAATGCAATGGCTGGAAATGCAAAGGATTCTGGAGGGGTTTAGGTTGTTTCGGATTCTGGATGCACCCAAGACACCACATGGAAACCCATGAACAAGGGGAATGGAGAGTAGGGCAGGCAGAGGCTTCTCTTTTAGAGAAGGGAAGTTCAGGGCTGAGCGCTACAATTACTATAATATTCCGGCAGCCTAAATTTATGGCTCCCTAGACTTCAGGATCACCTGACAGAGAAAAGTAAGGATAGTTTTAATGTTAAAAACAAATAAATATAAACGTATACACATAAAAACATGGCTCTTTTGGCCTTTTATTTCTAGTTATTTGCTATGAATAATCATAGTGCATCCAAGCATTGGTCCGTGCTGCATGCTACAAAAAAAGGAAACAAAAATGACAGTAGCTCCCACAGAGCTCACAATCTGACTATCAGACAGAAGAGTTCAGACAACGAGGAAACAACGAGGCAATATTTGTCAGTATGAAAAGCATTAGCGCTACTATGCAGCAAGGGAAAGTTGTCACAGGAACTCAGTGTTATTCAGAGGCATCTATCCTTCAGGGCACATGGAGTTAGGTAGCTCCTTGAAGGCATATGCTGCTGAGCATGCAAAGACTGTATCAAAGGACCACTATTTTCCAAGCTGACATCCTCTGTAAGGGTTGGGCTTACGTCTTGCTTCCTAGCTCTACCTCACTTGAATTGCAGGATTGCACCGCCCCAGCTGAGAGATGTGTGGCTTTGCTGTTCAGTAGCTGAAAGGATTTGACATAGTTTGGATAAGCAGGAACTGTCTACAGTTTAAGGACTCAACTACAACATTCCATTCAAATGAAGGCTTTGCTACAGAAGAGCTCCAAAAAAACCACCGCTTATTAAATTCTGATGCTGGTCGAGAGCTCGAATCCACCCAACACAAATAAACCAATAAATTCATTCCTGCCTTGGCAGGGGGTCAGGCTAGATGATCAGTTCAGGTCCCTCCTGACCCTAGCTACTATGAAACCCCCAGGTAGTCTGGAAAAAAACCCAGAATTATTTTTTTAAAGGATTTTTAAGAACCTTATGTGAAATGAAGGGGACAAAAACTAGGACAAATTCCCCACACCAAATTTATCTTCTTACACCAAGAGACAACGAATACAAATGATCGCTTGAGATGAGCCAACTGGATTCTGTGGTCAAACACTAAAGCCCCTTGGCCTTCCTCCTCAGACAAGCCCCTGATGACCTTTAGACCAATTCTGGCTACTGAAGTTCTACCTCCAGGCCTCACACTAACACTCAACAGCATCCAAAACTGCTTAAAAACCAAATCATGAATTATACTTTGTCCACCCTCTTAGGAGAAAACAGCACTTACCATTGGGTCATCTGTTTTGGGGGTTTTTTGGTATATGGTAAGGAGGAAGGAGTGTTGATTTGTGAAAGAAAATCATTGAGGAAAAACTAAGCTACATGGAGTCTTGGTCACTTCTCTTTTGTGGGACTGAATTCAGATCTGAGCTTCAGCAAAAATCCTGTCTTCTCCACTCGTATCTCAGTCCTTATTTGACTGTTCTCCGTTTGTAAAATAGTGCTGTCAGAAATGGGTCTGCTGAGAGAAGATGCAAGCCTCAGGAAATTAGGGTCAGTCCCATCGATAGTTTTGAGCATCCAAGACACTTCTGGAAGGAACTATTTAGCAGGGAGCCAGTGCAAAGACCAGCACACTATGAGACACACATGGTGTATGGTCTTACTGCAGCGTATGATGGTGTACAACAAACAAGGCTGAAGATCTAAATATATATAATATTTGTGTGGATTTCAGTAGAGTCTGGGTGTTTCCCAGGCAGTTGGAAGTGAAAGAAGGTATTTTTTGCAGCCATGCCTTTTTGAGCAATGTCACTGTAGGCTACCAGTTGGTGTCCTGTGCTCTTTGTGTGGTGTTGATCAGCTTTGTTACAGTAGACGACTCGGGTGTTGTGCACTCATGTTTGCCAGTCAGGGAAGATGGGAAGGGCCTGGACTGTTGTTAGCACTTCCATGACTTGGCAAAGAGGGCATAGTCTCGGGAAGAGGGAATTGTTTACAGCTCTGTGCTCAGCGGCCTGGTCCTGGAGTTCCAGAGGTTTCTTTGTGGCTGCTCTCCAAGCCCAGCTTTACCAAATGGTTTACAACCCGGAAGGGTACTGGTAAAACGTGATGTTGCTGCTTGTATCATTCAGAAGTGAGCTGCCTTTGTCTGCTAAATAGCAGTGGTGTAAGTTTGTAAAAATTCTCTGTGCTAGACAGTATTAGCTAATGTTTTCTGCCAATGAGGTCCAAAATTTCTTCCTTCCTGCCTTTTTCTGCTGCATGTCATTGTCACCCAAGAACCATGGAGATCTGTGTGGGTTGTGTGGTGGGTGAAGGCGCCACGGTGCTAGACTGCTGGTAACAGCAGTCAGGGGCGTAGCTGCAGATCAGGAAGAACAGGCAGTGATACCTACTGTCTGCAAGAGGTGAGCATAGTAACATACCAGACAGTAAAACAGAGGGCATCTTAGCAGTGCTATCTGATAATGAGATGGAAACACAACCTGCACCTGCAGCACTTGTGACTCTCAGCACACCTTGGTCTAAGCAGAGTTCTTCTGGGTCAACCCTTGTACCTCTCATGAAAGAAATACAGGGACTGCAGGAAGCAGTGGACGCTCTTCATCGCATGCACTGAAGCACAATGTTAAGTGAAAGGCAGCTGGAGAGATCGACCTTTTGGATGAGATCTAAACCAAAGCCCTGACCAGTTGTGGAGAGGTCCCAGCGTCTCCCACATCAGAAAAGCAGTGTTAAGTCTGGTACACCTTGGCCACAGTCCAACAGGAAAAACGAAAGATTCTGTTTCCACAAATTCCCCTTACAGCTTTCTCTAGATATGATGAGGCATCATTTGTCCGAACCAGTTGTTCAGCGGCCACATCTACATGAGATGCTAAAGCCTCTGTTCCACAGCCAGACTTAACACTAAACTGACAAGACTCAAAGGAACCCAGTAGGGCTGTGTGAAGCTTTGGTAGCCGATTCGATCCAGAGGAGATTCAGCCCAATTTGGCGGCCAAATCTCTGAATCCGAATCAAATCAGGAGACCAATTAAAAGGTCCGAATCAAATCGGAAGCCTCCGAATTGATTTGGAAAAGATTTGGCGCCAATTCAGAGATTTGGCTGTAGACTAAACAGGCAGCTGTCCCCACCATGCTGGACACAGCTGCCTCTAGCTGGTAAGTCTGTAGTGGTGAGGGGAGAGGGGAGGGACGGGGCACAGGGAGGGCAGATCAACACCTCCACAGCGAGGGAGAGATTGGGGCTGGGACAAGCTGCCCAGCCAGGGTGGGGAGGCACAGGACTCAGGAAGAGGGGCTCCCACCACTATGCACCACTGGTCTGGGAGGGCATGGGAGCAGGCGTGTGCCCCCGGATCTGTGTGGGGCAGGCTGGGCTGGGCTGCGCTGGGCTCCAGGAAGCACCATCGGGCTGCGCAGGGCAGGTGGAGCCAGGGCTGCGCTCTGGGGGGCTAGCCCCAGCCCAGAATGCAGTGGAGCAGGGGCTATGGGGGGGGCTGCAGCCTCCCTAAAATTCCCCATAGCCCCTGCTGCTCGTCCCCGGCCAATCCAAGTGCACACGCCTGATCCCATCCCCTGCTGCTGTTCGTCCAGCCGGGGCAAACCCACAGCTTGTCCAGGAGGTGTGGGGAGGCTGGGCGAGTGGCGGGAGGGCATAGCCCCCATCCCCAATGCCTTCTGTCACCTGTCTGTAGCAGCCCAGCCCACCCCACGCAGATCTGCGGGTACAATCCCACTCCCATGCCCTCCCGGACTAGGTTTTCCTAACAGACTTTGGCACCCGGCCTGTTCACCTGCTCACTTACAACTGCTTTACCCCACCCAGAAAGAGCACGACAACACAACAGATATCTGGGGGGACACAATCGCTCTCTGCACCTGGAAATTGGGTGGCCTTCCTTCCATTTTCATTCCCTTACCATCTTTGATCTCATCAGGGTCATAAGCCCCCTGCACTGTGCTCTCCCGTAGCCAAATGGGTCTCTCCCTGGCCGGCTTCCCTTCATTTGCTGGCCGACTAAGGTCCTCCTTGTCCTCCATACTGATGACAACATTCTGGGTGTACAAGTCCTCATACGATGGCCCTTTTGTAGCCCATGCTTCTCGATGGTGGCCGCCTGCAAGGCCAGCCGCCCCTGCAGCAGCAGCACGTTCTTTGCTGTGTAAAATACAAAGGGAAAAAAGGGAAAAGGAAACAAACACCATCAGTGTAAGCCCATTCCCAGCCAGAGGTAAAGCAGAAGATTCCCACTGGAGATTGCCAAAGGAGGTCTGGGGATTTAGGCACGTGCTTTCTATTAAAGTTAACAATCTTTAATGACCTGTCTTGAGCATCTCAACTCCCATTTCTTAAATGCGATGCAAGGAATTTCTAAGATAAGCATGGGATTTAGGAACAGAGGCATCAAAGCAGCCTGCCAGGACTAACAGAAACTCTGCACATAATTCCCTCAACTACACGATTTCTGGGAGAAATATTAGAAAGCAAGGAAGCCATTAAGCACGGTGTGTGAGAATGTACAGGTAAAAATTATGGGTCATCCTAGTTTCATATTGAAATACTCTGAAACGAAAGTCATAATGATGCAAACATGGCTCCTGAGCAGCAGCTAGCTAGCTGGAAAACTATTTACTGGCTGTTCAGCAACAGTCCTGTACTAAATAAATCACAGTGTTGAGGTCTAACCAAGCAGGCTAACAGGACAGGGGGTATCAGATGCTCAAATCTGAGGATTTGGAGTACTCATGGGGCTCAAAAAGGACCTGACTAATTCTCCTGGAACACAGAAAGCCAGACTAGATGGCCATGGCCAGGGTCCTTGACATGGGTCTGAGGGCAGGGGAAAATCACAGCTGCAGGTCAGGAACAGGATGATACAGTGGAGCAAAGTCTATTGTCCTGGCACTGGAATAGGGTTAGAGTGAAGGGTTTACTGGGCAGAACTGGGAAAGGCTCAGGCCTGGCCTCATAAAGGGCTACTGATCAGAACGTAGCATCAGCTACTATTCTGAATGGAAATTTAGCCAAGTCCAACTCAGGCAGAAGCCTATCTGGTCCAAGAAACTGCAATGCCAGGGATTGATGATTAAAAGACAGAGCTGAATGCCCTCTGCACAGTGCTGGAAACAAGTCCACAATACATCAACTATACAGTCTCCTGGTCTTCTACAGGTATGGACCAGGAAATGCAAGAGGGGTCCTGGAATCTCTCAAATGTATATTAACAACTTTTACAGCAGCAGGACACTGGCCACTGGTGTCCCTCTGTTTTACTTGTGGCCGGTTATGGCACTATGTCTTGTGTCAGAGCTGACTGTGTGGTTTTGCTAAGATGGTGGCTTTGTATCAGATGGTTTGGATAGGGATGATCCTGCCTCAGGTACGGGCTTGGCCTAGATGACCTCTGGAGTTGCCTTCCATCCTGACTTCCCTACAATACTATGAAAAGCAACAGAAGGGAAATGCTGTCGGACTCCACTTGAGGGACACCTAAGCTACAAAAACAGCTACCCAACATACAGACCTGTAAAGGAGGAGACTCAATGAAAAATGAATATTTTTGACCTCAGCAGATCTCCTGCAGACCTTTCAAACACCTTGTTGCAAATGATTTCAAACCCTAGTGATAGGCATCTCCGTATGGGCAACCCACCTTTGGTCCATGACATGATCCACCATGGGTCCTAACACTGCTTCTGTTTCACAACCAGGCTTACTACAAAAACTGACAGACTCAGAGGAATGCAGTACAGTACTTTTCTTTCACAGTCTTCTTAATAACCATTCCTATAGAAGGAGGATCTGATATCTGGTGGTAATGAAGGAATGAGGTGCATTAAGTGATTCTTCATAACAATCACTCAGCTGAATTCAACAGGATTTTGATACTTACATGTTGATTTGGAAAAATGCACACAAGTCTGTCGCCTTCTTATTTCCTCAGCTAGAAAAGACTTAGGTATTCAGACCTCTTGCAGGACCAAGGACTATACAGTATTTTAACAGCCAGTTGCTAACGCCACAATGCACAATATTGTTGTGTGTTTTTGTACACATACGTACATTTACTGTTTGTTTTTCTTCCATGGGCAGCCTAACCAGGAAAACTTTCTAACATACTTGACTTTCTGGGCAAAAGAAAGACTTTTAAGCATGTACATTGCTTATGTAACCCATGGAACCATGCAGAGACCTTTTTCAATCTCTGTTATTTATTTCAAATGTTCATACCTTTCAGGAGTCAAAGAAAAGCATGTGTTCTGTGAAAAGCACCATTCTCCTTCCCACACAATAAATATCGGTAACTATAGCACTACCCTGACAATTTTATGTAATCCACTTTCCCCACAAAGTACACAATGCAAAAAAGTCTCCCTTTGCAGGGCTGCAGTAATGACATCTACATGTTTGGCTGTCATGGAAGGCTATGTCACACCTCTCTATAAGGTTCCCATCTATCAATTCAAAACCTACTTTCTTCCTGTTAAATGCTATAGAGCTGTGATATATTTGCCCAGTGGTATCAAGAACAATTTCAAGAAGCATTAACTCTTAAATAAAATACCCTACCACTGTGGAGCACATGATCACATCTACTGCACTGTGACTGATCTACAGAGAACAGAGGAGTGATTTTAGCTCCTCAATATGCTCCAGGGTAAGCATAAAAGAAAGGGTTTGCATCTACCGTCTGGTCACTGTTAAGCTCAAGGAAAGTAAATCTGGCTCCACTGCCCTCCTTGTTCATACAACAGCATCATCAGTGATGCTGTTAGTTACAAGGTGCAGCCCCTTGAAACTACAGGACTGGGAAATTACCAGCTTCTAGAAAAAAAGTATTCTTATGCAGCATCTCTGCCGTGAAGGAGCAGATTAAACACTAGACTGACAAACCCCAGCATTCAAGCTCATGGACTTGTAGCAGCACAAGGCAGAGATCAGCACCCTTCAGCAGCCTGTCAGCACCACAGGGCCAGTTGGTTCCCTAGCTTCAGGAAGGGATGTGCTAAATTTTGCCTGACTACAACAGATCTGAGGAGCCACTCTGCAGCTGGGAATGGTTGGGACTTAAGCAGCTCTATGGTATAGGGCTGGCTATCCTGGCTCTGCTGTTGTATCAGGAAAATCTCCACATAAAGATTAAGGACACATACACACAAGGGAGGCTGCTCCATCGCACTAAATCCAGTGCATTGGAGCAGACTTGATTAATCAAGGAATCGAGTCTGCCGGAGCATGGAAATTACTGCACTCCAGCAGCCTCCAGTATCATGTGCATCAGCGCCTCACACTAAGAAATGGTGGGGGGGTGCTTTGAACTAAAGTTTGTCGAATAAGCTTTATTTCAAAGTGGGCTACTGCCACTTTTCAGTGCAGGGGCAGTGATACATACGATGCTGGAGTTTCCTGGAGCACAGTAATTACAACACATTGAAGCAACCTCCCTGCATGTGTATAGGAGCCCATTCACAGTAGGAGCCACGAGCCAATAGAAGAAAACTCCGGGGGAGACAAAGAGAGATCAAGAGGGCAGTATTAAGAACCAGTCTGGCATTGTGGTCAGTATGGCACAGAGGCAGGCCGTTATGGTTTTCGTCAGCCGGGTGGCAAAGGAGAGCCTGAGGGACAATTGGGCACTTTTAAATAGCATGGCTTGGCAATTAAAGCACATCCTCCCTCCCCCACCTCCCAGAGCAGGTCTGTAAAGACCATAAGATGAAAAAAACCTGCCTTATGCAGGGCGAGAATGTGGCCCAGAGGAAATCATGAGTACGTATGAAATTATAACAATTTAAACCTAAGTCAAAGTGTGCATCTCAGCTTTTTGTAGAATCTGAAAAAATGCATGGGAAGTAGGTAAACCACTTGCAAGATGAAGTACGTTTACCTTTCTCTCATTTTCTAACAGAGGGGTAAATGGACTCACGGTCTTTGATAGCCCGACTGCAAGAAGTAATTCCATCAGGAAATCCAATGTTACATATGATGCTGCTACATTGAAAAGAGAGGGGGGGGAGAGGAGATTAAAACCAACCTATTTTTAAAGCCACCAGCACTGGTTGAGGACACACAGGCTCTTATTATAAGCTTCGTGTGGGGCAAATTCATGTTTTGCAGAGTTTAGCAAAATGTGTCATTGGAGGCTTCCTAGAACAATTTGAGTAATAATCTGCCCAGCCTTCCTAGATGCATGACTGCTAGACAATTTCCAGTGTTGACAGCTACTGCTAACACTCTCCTGAAAATACATGGAGTTATTTGCTCCTGTGCGAAGGGAAGAGGCAGGGAATTCTAAATATTTTTTGTTTGATCAAATGTCAATTTTGTAAGGATTCTAGCAACTCAAGACCGCAAGAGACAGAGAATATATAACCCCAGGTTTGGAGAATCAATGAAGGAGGAGGAGGAGGAAGGGCAGAGGTTGTTTTGTTTTATGGGTTTTTTAAATCTCACGGTGGCCCTTTTATACAATTAGCTGCCTTAAATTAATAAGAGTTACTAAATAATTAAATTATGCTACGTGCTGAACTAAGTTGCGTTCAAGCAACCATTTAAGAGCTGCCTATTTATTTTGTCAATCCTTGCACAAAGTAATTAATCATTTACAATGATTTTTAAGTATTTAAGAGCCAAGTAAGTGGGTGCTGCTGCTATTTAAGCATTATTCATGGGGCTGCACCAAGGCTTTGCTGTGTTAATTTCCTGCTTGAAGGGATGATGTAGCCCTGGGAAGAGGCTGAAAAAGGCCACTCTTCTCTGCCTCTCACATTTGATGGGGTTATCCCATCTGTGTTATAGCCATTTTCTGCAGTTTGACTAGTGCAGAGTCATTAAACTCTGAAATAAAGAAACTCCAAAAAGGTATCCCTGTGGTGATGGTGACTTGCTATGTGACCTTGCTATGTGACTTCTCTATGGGCCTTCCTTTCTCTATCAGTAAGATGGGGAAAATTAGTTAAATTAGTTGATTAGTTAATCCTTGGCTGGGAGAGAGGATAGACGGGCACGGCATTTGGCCATTAATTAGAAACTGTTTAGCATGAAATATGTGAGAAATGCTCTCCCTCAAGGTTAGCCTGTATAAGAGAAATAGGACCCCCCCCAAATAAAAAGAAAGAAAAATAAAACCAAGAAACCCCACGAGCACTATTTGCAGTGGGGGTGGTTTCACCTGCTCTTGGTGTAACTTAGCTCCTGATGTGTTTATTTTTTGGTATTGAAAGAGAGAAACACACCAGATTTCACTGCAGCTGACGAAATTTGACAGCTCCCTGCATCTTTCTGCATTATTTAAATGTCATCTGTTTTTGTACAGTTAGAAACCTTCTGAAAGATCCTGTGTGGTTTCCCAAGGGGAGGAAATTATTAAAGCATTCTTGACTATAACAGGTTTTTCTTCCCTATAAAGGAAAGGTGTGTCATAAGTGGGAGAAAAGAAGAATAAAAAAAGGTTCTCATTACAGATAATGTCTCTGAACAAGAACTTTGTTATAAATGGGTATGAAAATGCAAAGTGTCTAATGCAGGCAGTTTAGAGTTTCAAAAGCTTGGTAAAGGCAAAAGGAGGAGATGAAAGAGAAAGGTTTGCAGTAGAAAGTTGATGGCAAAACAGCCTTTTGTATCCAAAGTATGGCCTAGAGACCACATACTGAGCACAGAGCTCTGCAAAGCAACTGCAGCCCTTCCCACATTGTCTTGAAAAACAAGGGTTATGTCCACACAGTGCAGGGCAGGGGACTCTATTGCTGAGAGTATCAGACATGGCTGAGAAGAAGGTGTATTAGCCCAAGGGCAGCACTGCACTAATGCAGCTATGCTGCATCCAGTTCCAGAATAGTGCAGGCACAGCTAGGTTAGATATGCCTGCATGATGCTGCCCTGTGCTGCGCAGACTCTGGTACATGAGCTAGAACGCTCATGGCTAGCTTGAGATCTCTCTGCACAGCAAGCACTGCGCCATGGCGGGCAGACAAGCCCCAAATGATTGCAGGGTGCTATGCAACAAGCAGGTATCCACAACGTCCTGTGAGCTGGCAAGCCTTATAAAAAAGACATGAGCAACTTCAGTCTGCTCTATGAAACCTGGTTGCAGCTTTGGGTCTCCTGGCAATAAACACCTTGGGGAGAGGTTTAGTTTTATCAGCGTCTTACACTGTTAGTGCTAAACACCAGAAGGTATGAAGGCACCCAGCTGGCTGCATAAGGCAGAGGTGAACCCTAGCAGTTAAGCCAGACATGTATGCAACAGAAAGGCAGAGTGGCCGGCGAGGACCCTGTGCCTGTGCCCACCTCTGCTTCAGGGCAAGAATCTCCGTGGGCTCTGGCTCGAGTATCTCGTAGGCCAAGTTAACGTCCTCCGTCTCCCGCAGCAGTGCATAGATGGGCTCAATCTGCTCGTTAAACCTCGCCACGAGGGTCCTCGCATCCTTTTTGGGCATCGCCGACTCGTCCTCCTCCACCTCGGTCTGACAGAACGTACAGCGGAAAGTTCCTAAACAGAAAACAAGTTGCTAAGAGCTGGGAGGAAAGCAACAGGCCCAGCTCCTCAGACAGCGTTTTAAACAGAAATATCATGCTGTTCTTGGAGCCTGACACCAAATAGCTTTTCTCCCTATGACAAACCCCTTCCCACACATCACGCACCTGGTTATTATTTTGCCCAGATAACAAAGCAAGCACTTCAGTGTCATCCAGTGATACCTAGCACAGGGTAGGGCTTCTCCCTCCATGCAGCCCTGCAGGTGGAGGCCCCGCTGTTCAGACATCTCCCAGTCTCACACCTCCATCTCCTTGTCACAGATTTTTAATTTAGCCTATGATTGCATGGCAAGAAACAATTTCACAGGCTATTTTTGGATGTTTGAACGTTTCCCATTTTAGGAGCCTGCAGTGTCTGTTTGAGAATGTGGCATTATCTCTTTCTCGAAAATCCTGGGGTTGGGAGATGCTCCTTCTATACTACTGAAGACTTCAGCACTCACGCTGCCAAAACCACAACACACCCCCCTCTCTCTTTTGGTACTCATGGCTTTCTCCAGGAATTTTCTAGGCTTGGCCTCCAACCAAACACAGGAAATTTCCAAATGGAGACAAGGGAAGAGGGGGAGAAGGATGAGGGAGAGAGGGAAAGAGAGAGCTCCTCAGTCACTTTATTGTTGCTTGACTAAAGAAAAAAAAAAAAGAAAAACACTGAACTACTGCATTCCAGTACGCAGCTTTGTGTAGGCAGGACTCAATGAGCTAGGAAACTGCTTTATAGATCTCATTGAGATCTAACAAACCAGCCAAGCAGACAAGTAATTAAACTGGCTCAGCAACACTGAAGTTCTGGATGATCTATTTTTAAACTCTCGCACAGTAGGATTGTGTGTTCAGTTTCATTTGTCCATCTGTGACTAAGAATTCAGGGAAGCACGCAGGCAGAACTTCACTACGTGTTCCAATACTGCAGGAACTGCAAAACATGTTAGTTTAAAGTACACTTGCAATGATGCCTGGGAAATCCAGGACATACTAAATCAGGGGTGTGCAATTATTTCAGCCGGAGGGCCACTTAAAGAGTTTCTGGTGACCTGTCAAGAGCCACTTCCATCTCTCTTGCACTTTCCCTTCTCTTCTCTCTCTCCCTCCAGAACGTGGCCAGAGCCGTAGTTCAACAGGAGCTCTGATGCTCAGCTCTGGACCCAGCCACACTGGGACTTCCACCACAGTGGGCAGGTGGTGGCATCAGCTGTGGACACCGTTAGCAGGTTGCAGAGCCCTGACGTGGAACTTGCCAGTCGTGTGTGCAGTGGACGTCACCACTTAACCAGTGTGGCTGAACCTCCTGCCTGAGTCCACAGCTGATGCTACTGGCAGGGTCCGTAGACTTCATGGACATTAGGGCTGGAAGGGATCAGCATCTTACACTGGGACATTAGGGCTTGCCTACCCCTGTTCTAAATGCTACATGGAGTTCTAAACGCTGCTTGCTTGGAAACTGAATTCAGGGCTGGCAGAAGAGAACCACTGACTTTTCTACCTATTAACTGAGAGCAATACTTTCCCCCCTTACAAACATTTGCAAAACCCTTATAAAGACAGCAAATATTATTTCCATTTTACTAATAGGGAACCTGAGGTTCAGAGACTGGAATTAACTTGCCCAAGGTTAAATTACCAGTGTAAGAGGGTGTACTGGAACTTGTACACCTTCTGGCCCCTGGGCTAATCTATTAGGTTAAAGCACTTCCCATGGGAGGAACTTCCCTCCTGTTTCATTTTCCATTGGGAACTGGGGATACTAACCTGCCCGCATCACTGCAACATCATGCTCAGGGCCCTCTTGCTCAGTGAACAACTTGCACTGTCTTTAAAAGTTGTCTCATTTGTTGGCTTGGCGAGGTAAACTGGAAGTCAATTCATTTCACAAGAGTGCTGCAATCACTACATCACCACCACAGTGTCCACACTCAAAGGAGTGCATGTGGTGGGAGGAAAGTTTTGAAGGGAGATGCATGGATGGAAAGGGGAATAAGAAATGCAGCAATCTCTACCAAAGAGTGCAGGGACAGTCTCCTAAAGTCACTTAACTGCGTGTGAACTGTTGTGCTCTCTCCTTCCAGTTAACAGACTCAGCATGGTACAGGGGTGCTGTAATGGCTAGAAGGAACTGGCTTGTGTGATGCTGATACAGAGCGTGCTGAAGAGAGATCCAAAAGTCAGGACTCCAGGGATTGCACACCTTGCTGCTGATGTAGATTCTTCTGTGGGAGGTCCCTTCCAGCTGTAACGTCTATGAATCTATGAAACTTGGGGCTTAGTCACATCATTTCTTGCTACCTCTGCTTCTTTATCTCCAATACATAAATAATGCTTACCTAACACTATTGGCAGTTGGGAGGTTTAGATAGTGCTCACAATACATACAAAAATAAGAAGTACAGATTGCTACAGGAAGTTGAAATGCTCGGGATCTCACAAAAGCTTGTAAAGTTACTTTGTGCTTGTAAACTCTTCCTCCTTGTGCTACAAATCAAGATGACAGCAGTACCTCCACACACCCCAACTTGAGCTGGCAGGAGCAAGTGTCTTCAATGGAGGCTATGCAAAATGTTCAGTTTTTGTGTTAAAATCTCCCTGCTCCTTCCCCTGCAATGTTTCCTCACCAGAGAATAATTCCAATGGTGTTGGCATCCAAATCTAAATCTTCAGCTTGGGAGTTTGGTATCAGTATGAAATTTGGCAAAACAAGCTGCTCAGACTTTCTTACAAGGCTAATGTTGCCTGGGTGCAACAGCAACAACATTCAGAAGTGGTGATAGCACAAGTCTGGGGTGAGCAGACACACAACAGTCTGCCAGAGACCTTTTTTCCATGCTGTAAAAAACATCACCGCTCAAGTATAAACTGTACATTATATAATGTGTCAGTCCAGTTAAGTTTTAAGTCATAACATTTGATCTCATTCACATTCTACCCCTAGGGCCAGCAGTACTTCCAAATTGATAGAACAACCCAAATAAGTCTAGAATAATTAGTACATTTCAGGTCAGATGATGAAGTTATTGAGGGAGCAGTGGTGAATGGTGAGCCCTGCAGCGGAAGCCCTATGATACAGTGCTCAGGTGGCTCAGGTTTTTTGCACTTCCACGCCAGAGCTTGCATGAGTCTTAAACAAAGTTTAAAAACAGTCTGGACTGCTTCAATTCAAGGACCTAAACATCAGGAAGTTAACGCGGCTCTGAGTTCATGGAGCTCATGAAGGTAAAGCTGATTTACTGCAACTTCTCCACCCCAGGGCTCTTAATCAGCAAACAATAAATGTAAATAGATGAGTTATGTCAGGAATCCAGGAGTGATTTATGTGCCAAGTTTCTGACATGAATGTTCATGGTTCTTACAGTGAGGCAGCACATCACAAGAGGCACCCACATTCAGGAGCAGATTTTAGGGGCTGGTGTTACCTGTTGCCTGTCAGGGCAAATCCTCCACCAGTCTGCTAGGGACCACTTTTTCATACTGTCAAAAGGCCCACCACTCATGTATAAACTACATGTTATATAATCTGTCAGTCCAGTTAACTTAAAGTCAAAGTTTGATCTCATTCACATTCCATCCCCAGAGCCAGCAGTACTTTCAAAATGGAAGTGTGCCCTTAAGTACTTCCAAATCCCAAGTATGCCCTCACTTGGGTCCTCAAAGACGCATCAGGGGCCACCCAGCATCACAGCACATGTCATGCACATGACAACAACACTGATGTAGCAACTCTTTCCAACATGCACAGCAACATGTCATCACAGAGGACTTTGTCCCATCAGACGCACTTTGAATAGTGGCTACCCTCTATGTGATATCGCCTGTTTCTTGAGCACATTGCACCATTAAGACTGCAGTGACAACATATATCCTTCTTCTACCGACACTGACATCATCTCTGACCAACGGCATAAGTGCAGCTTTTGCACTCAGCAATCTTATGCAATCCAAGCTGACCAGATGTCCTAAACCACCAGCAAAAAAGGCTGAGAGATGACTCTTCCGGAACATGGAAACTTCAAATGGGGTACAGATACCCTTCCTCAGCTTCCCCCCAGACACAAAAGCATGCATGATCCACGTTGCCTGGTACTCCATAAGAATCTATGATCTGTGCTGTGTCTGTAAGTACAAGGCACACCATCTGACAAAGACTGGCACAGGCGTTGCTGAATGCAAAGGTGAACATGCTGGCGGTTTCCCTCCCCAAATCCATGCTAAGATTAAGCTGCTGGTCGGGTTTTGGAGCATGCAAGCCTGAAAACTTCGAAGTCATGTAAAATCTTGTTGGTGGGGCCTGAATAAAGAGAAGCAGCCTCCTTGAGTTATTAGACAGGTGAGCATATGCATTACATGGACTGTAACTGTATGGGCACAGGCCTAGAACAAAGGCATAAGAAAAAGTAAGACTGCAAAAGGAAGTACTCAAAAGCAAGGGAACATCAGATATGGAAGATGCTCAGCCTTGCTGCAAATCAGACCTCAGGATCTTGAGACAGGTACATATACAGCCATCACCTGCAAAAAGTTTGGTTTAAAAAATGACTCACCAGAAACTATGCAGTGGAGGTAGGGCACTGTCCAGCTGCCTTGGCCCTATGACCTTGCTTTCTCTTCCTCTCATAAATCTTTTCTACTTCGGCAACAGACAAAGTGGAAGCTCTATGGAGCCCTCCCTCCTGCATTATTCAACCCTGATTCATCTCTAGAGCAGGTCCAGCTTATGTGGTAAATGAAGACAGAGTCTTGTAGAAAAAAAATAGAACTTACCATATAATTAAGGGCCAAATTACAGGTTGCATAGGCAATTTGAATCTGGCATTTCCTACCTTCTGAGTGTTGACTTGACATTAAAAGAAAATTATCGAGGCTGCAGGGGGGTGGGATTGATTGGGTGGGATTAATTCCCTAAGGATTTTTTAAAGGAAAGTGTGCGTGGGGGGGGAAGGAGGGGGGAGGACACATTCAACCATATGTCAGCCTGCTTACACCCACAACATTGCAACCTTTAGCTCCTCTGCAGACCTCCACCACCACCTGATCTAATGGAACAACTAGCTCCTCTGCAGACCTCCACCACCACCTGATCTAATGGAACAACTAACAGGATGACAACCTCTTACTTCTGCCTGGATCAGAGCTGAAGGAAGAAGGACAGATGGCCAGTGGGGTTATTAACTGACAGACTCTGGACTCCTGGCTTCCATTCGGGCCATTCTGGAGAACGTGTAGTAGTGGGAACAGATTCTTCTACCTGTTCTCCCCAAGCTTGGCCTTGCCCATCCTAGCCCCTCCAACCTGTCCCTGCCCTCTCGGGCTTCTCAAACGCTGCCCCCCTTGGGCTCCTCAGCGTTGCCCCCACCCTGGGGCTTGCAGGACCCCCAGTTGAGGATCTCAAACGTTACCCCTCTCGGGCTCCTCACACGTTGCCCCTCTCGAGGGCTCCTTAATGCTGCCCCCTTCCTGGGGCTTGCCGTGTCCATGCCCAGGCTCTTCCTGGGGCTTACTGTGCCCAACTCGGGCTGGGGTCTCCGCACCCCGTACTGCTGCGCCCTCTCTAGCGCCAGACTGCGCCTTCCGCGGTGCTAGGGCCCCACACCCTGTGGGCCCCTATGAGGCCTCCTCCAACCCCTAATAGCCTCACCCAAACCACCAGTCATACATAACAACGCCAACGCAAAACACGAACCCCTAGGCTGTAACTTAAACATAAGCCACCTGGCTATAACCAAAACAGAAGCCCACCGGCCCAAACAATATTCGGTCCTACCAGTGACCCTTCGGCTCTCAGCTGCAGCCCCTGCATCAGGGTTTCCCTCTCTCTCAGGGCAGAGCTCCTTTCTCTCTGGTCGCTGGCAGGGAACTGCCTCTGGTCCCAGCTCATGGGCTTTATAAGGGCCAGGCCCTGCCCCTTTTGGTCAGATGGGCTTCATTGGTTGCCCCGGCAACCCACAGCTGTACTGCTTAGTCACGGCTAGGGCTCCTTCCCTAGCAGTTTTCCCCTCTGCAGACACAGTGCACCCTAGTGCTCTGTGACACCTAGCCATTTCCCCTCGCACGCTCTCCTTTGTTATACCAGGATGTGGGTGACCAGGTCTGGGGCCACTCAGGGATCAAGGCACTGACCAGGGTTGGGATAGGTAAGCAGAATCTGAGGTTGGACTGAGTCAGGAAGCTGGGAGATCAGGCACAGAGTGACGCTAAGGAGCAAGCCACAGGGAACAGCAAACCTGGGTCAGGTTCAGCCTTGTTGCCTGGACACTTCCTTTTCCAGGTCAAGGGTTTATATGCAGGGAGTAAAGGGTTAGTCGACCCCAGCCAGTCACTCCGGTGATGGGAGTGGGTGGAGGGTCAGGCCCTACTGGAGACCTCACACCAGCTTTGACCAGCCTAGAGGGCTAGCTATGGGTGGCAGGCCAAGATAAGCAGCTGAGCTGTCAAGCCAAGGCCCCAGGTTTGAGGCTGTGGCTTGACACCTTAGCTCTCAGGTCTCAACCTTTCACAGTCTGCCTCCCTCCGTGGGTGGTCTCAGTTTCTCACATGCCACCAAATCTCCATGTTTAGCTTATTCTCCCCAGCCTCTGCTTGGTCCCATCTCCTCTGCATTTGTGAAGGTTTCTGCTCCATCAGCAAAGGGAGAATTGAGTTTGGCACAGATTCAGTCCCAGCTCTTCCCTCGAGCTGCTGAACCCAACAAACTCATCAGCAACTCTGAGCTGCAATGATAGAGAAAACCCCACTCAATCTAAGGCTGGTCCCATGTCCCACAAGGACAGAAGCTTCAGGGAACTGAGCTGCAAAAACCAAAAGCCTCAACCAAGCATGTGAGAACAGCACATTTTTGGAAGCTGACAGCTTCACTAAATTTGGGTGCATTTTCATGGGAACAGCAGAAAGCATGTCCTTGATACCGAGGTAAACCACTCTGCCAAATTTCAATTCCCTGCTTCAAAGCACAGGGGTTTTAGATCTGCTCACAAGACATGCCACCAGAATCTTTTAACCTGGGCAAAGGGATGTAATTTCCTCTTACCCTCACTCTTGGGAAAGGACAAATGGTTCCCGCTGGATTTCTCTAAAACAAGTCAGCCAAAGGTAGACATCCAGAATTGAAAATTTCAGTCCAAACATTTGACAAAGTTGTGAGCAACAGAAAACAGAATCTGATCAAATTCCTTAACAGGAGAGCTATAGCACTACCTATAATTAACTTCTTGGCATTTCTCATTGATTTCCAGGATTTAGAGGACCATTTCCCATAGCACCAAATGGCATCTCCCTCCTCACTCACTGAAGATGGGCATTTTGGCTCAGCCAGTCACAATAAATACTAGGTCAGTATTTGCCCATGACGTACAGCAGTTCAGGGCAGTAAATGGTTTGGATCTGGGAACTGGCAGCTAAGACTGCTGGGTCTATTTCCATCTCTAAAACCTGCCTGCTATGTGTCCTTGAAGAAATTAAACCAACATGTCTCAGCCTGGTTTGGAGAGACCATCTGCATGTTTGTAAGCAGTATATCCTTTGGCTTCTCCATTAAGACTGCTGACAAAAGGGGCCAGTTAGTGCTCATTGTTTTGAGGGAAGGGAAACACCTGCCTGCTAGAAACTGGATGAGGAGAAACGGTTGGTTATAGGGAGACTCAGCATCCACAGAGGTATAGCCGAGATGAAAACTCAGGAGCTCCTTTCTTGATCTGGACCATTATGCACTCTGTGAACAACCCCTCAAGCACCTTGAAGAAAAAGCACCACACTAAGTCAAGATGCCCCATTTCAGACTCTTGGCCTGAGAAACAGTGATCTCTACTCCTTCATATAGTAGAGTCTGCACTCGTTTGTGGTGCACCCCATGCCCCAGACACATCTGCATTCCCTATTTCACTTTAAAACCCACATTTCTAAATGCAAAAAAGAAAATATGCCAGGACCTTCTTTTTTTTTCCCAATCACAATCGCCATCATGGCTACAAAAATATTCCAGTTTATTCCAGCATATGCCTTAAAAACAAACAAACAAACAAACAAACAAACAAACAAACAAACAAATTGCAGGGAGCACTCTGTTACATAAACCCTAACAATGCCACATCTCCTCTTTCCAAGATAGGGCTCATGGACCACTGGATCTCAACTCCTGAGGACATCCCACTGCTCACAACTGACTACAACACCAGCTTTTGAAAAGTGACACAGGAAGAACATTTTGGCCTGGGGCTCTAGAAAGTTGTTCAATGGGCGCACTACTGTTACAACTCCCCGCAGTGCAGGCACAAACCCCAGCAGGTGCACAAGAAAGGTTAGCATTTAGGGCACACACGGCCATGCAAAATCCTGCCTGAAACAAAAAGCCACCTTGCAAGTCTCACCTAAAATGCACCAGGTTTCATCTTGACACGTTAAAGTCCTTGTTTTCAGTTTCTCACCCCTGACCAGAGTGAATCACGCCACAGCCAAGATACATGATGTTGGTTGAAAATAGTGACAGAGAGAGGCCAGAACAGGCAGGTGATATCTGAAAATGGGAAGGTAAAAACTGCCCATAAATGTGCTGGTCAAAACAGAGTGTGGAAAGCATGGTGGATTTAGTTCCAAACAGCACAAGCAGTATCTGCAGTGCCTGCTTTTTTGGAGCCACTGCTGGGGCCATATACATCGAGGAAGCTTGCACATTAGCTCTAAGCCACTACAGCAGTAGGCAAGAGTGCTAAAAGCAACCATAATACTCCTCCTGTCCCCGCTCCTCCCACTGCTCTACCAAAGCAGCCAATACTTATTCTTCCTCCTAAGCAGGTACCACCAGATACAGGTGACACATTTAAAACTTACAGGAGAGGTTGGTAGAGCAGACTGTTATTAAGATTCCCAAACCGCCTTCTGATTTCTGCAGCAGATATGACGGGGTGCCAACAGGCAACAGCCTCCTTTCACTGCACAACCCTGACTCATCCCCCAAAGCAGAATGGTCCTATGCACTTTAGGAAGCAGGATCCCATGGACAAACTGGCATGTGATTAAAGGAATCATATGCCTATATAACTTATTATCTACGAAGGGAGCCAAATTAAGGCTGTATCTCCTAACATTTGAACACTTAACTTTGCATTCTTAATGTTCTTTTAATATATATATTTTGCTGTGTAATATAGACTTAGAATATAGAATTGCCCAGTAGGGATTAAACCTTTCATTTAGGACTGAAGCCAGGATTCCAACCAGGTGCATTAATCTATTGCATTACCAAGCCACTATTATTCTGAAATCTATGTAACAGATACTGTATTTAAGGGTGTTTATTCAGTAGAACTATTTCTGACTTGGATGAGGTAATTCTGCCAGAAGTGCATGTTCGGGAGGCACCACAATTGGGGAGGTTTGAAAGAACAATCCCAAATGCATGCAAAGCTAGCAAAATGTGACCTCTACTCTTTTAGATGCAGCTTGTTTTAAACACAAGTAAAATGGCAATACAAATAGATAAAGAGGTGACCTCCCCCCAACCTTCAGTATTAGCAAAACATGGGGAAAAGGTTACTTTTAATTGCTGTTAATCAGAGACTCACTCCAATCAGAGAGAACTTTCAATGAACCAGTACATATGCTCATGTATTATTTATTCTCGCTGAGAGTAATGTGTACGTCTATAAAGGCTGAAGGACTGGCAGTTCTAGAAACAGAAGGTCCCCACTAAGCCACAGTTCAGCACACGTGATTGAAGTAACTCTTTTTTTCTCTTCCAGTTCTGAAAACATCTTTAAAATAGCAAAGAACACATAAAACTATAAATGGTCCCCCACTTCCCCCAAGGAGCCCAAACTGTTTGTGGGTACATATCTGTTTCATGGGTAGGATTTTACCCAAGGATTTTAAATGACTAAACTCAAGGTTACACTATGAAAGTTAACAGCAGAAGGATTTTAAATGACTAAACTCAAGGTTACACTATGAAAGTTAAGAGCAGAAGAGCTTACGATTCCTATGCTTTATGCCCGTTTCCCAAGGACACTGCCTTTGTTGCTGGACGCAGCTCTTAGAACCCCACTGTTAGGACAGAGAGCAGGAGATCCCAGCCCCGACACACGGGCGAGGCTGCTGGTGGTCATCAAGTTTTCGTCTTCCACCAGATGGCCCAAAGATGCCAACTACAATTAGAAAACCTTCCCTTTCAAATTCAGTACAGAACTGATGCAAGGCAACTAAAGCTCCTAAATGGATGAGCTTTCAGCAGAGATCCACTTGGGCCTCCAAGAGAAAACAATGTGGATTACTAAAAACAAATGCAATTCCCTCATTACAATAACCTCCAGGATTTGCATGAAACCCAAAGCTGCATCTACACACTAAGAATCTATTTAAGAACAAAGGAGTGAGGATAAAATGTTCAAATCATGGTCCCAAGGTACCCCTCTGAAAGGCTAATAGGCCAATGTAAAAAGCCTCTATTTCTACACTGGTGCTTCAGTGAGTGGCTGGAAGTCAGGCTGCAGCTGCTGGAAACAGGAGGAGCAAAAATAAGAAAGCAAGGCAGCAAAATCCAAAATAATGCCTTGTTTATTACAACCTGTTTATTGGCATTTCAGGATTGGCTAGCACAAAAAAAAGGAAAAACTTCCCGTTCTTCAACCTCACAATGGTCAAAGTGCAAAGCTCTACTCTCTAAAAAGTTCAGTCCTCAAGGACAGACAAGAAACAGGCTATTCTTCCCATTTTAGGAGCAGGTTTGACCAGTTTTTAGGAAGAATGATGTGGGTTCTTTTAATCAGTGGTTACCTGAAGATGAAGAAATGCCATTCCCAGAACAGACATATGCTATTCTGTCTCTTCAATACTGAAATATACCAGTGGCAAGTCTCACCTGTTATCCTCTTTCTCACATGCACCAGCTCAGACTGTCTATTCCAGATGTTTCAAAAAGTGACTTTAAAAGGCCTGTAATGCAGTCAATGTATGCAATACAGCATCACAAGTTGACATTTCTCTTTGATCATGCTGAAGTGTTCAGTTTATGTTTGGAAATACTAAGGAGGATATTACTTGCTTTTGTTTTTCTAGTGAAGCTCCAGTCTCTAATCTTAGTTAAACAAAAGACCTGACCTTTTCCTGAAACTTATTTGGTGATATCCTTTTGGGAGGAAGTCCTGCAAATTAACAATGTATTATAATCATAGCTACTTTTAAACCTAGAATTAGCTACTTTTTAATCAGGTGCAACTTTATTTTTGTATTCTGTAAGAGGGTAAATGCAAACCTCTAAAACAGCCTCCTCTATACTTTCATGTGAACATGTCACTGCTCATTCTTCTTTCTTGTTAATACTAGGACTCTTAAGTATTTCTTCATAGAGAAATCCTTCCTCTTTCCTTACTCCTACACATGATTTGCTCCCTTTCCCTTCACCCTTAACGTTCCTGGGATCTTTTGCTGGAAATTACTAGATCTGCTGTGTAAGACCCCCTTAAGAAACAAAGACAGACAGACAAAAAAACCCAATCAGACCAACATACCCATGGCCCAGCAAAGCCCTGAAAGCAGGCCAGAGGGCCAGCTGATATATTTTTGTATGCATGGTCAATAAGAACAAGAGTTATTTGGGAACCACGTTGCAAATGCAGGCAGTGAGCCATGTCAGACAGGCAGAGACTGGTAGGACTGACCCCTCCCCACCTTCTCTCAGGAAGTGGAGCAGAAAATGGGAACAGATGGAAAGCCAGAGTCCAAAGGACAGATCTGAGTTCTGAACTGCAGGAAGACGCCAGAATGACTATACAGGGATTGGAGTTTCAGAATGATGCAGTCACTATAGGCTTTGTCTTCAGAACAGGCATGGAGGAAGGAATCTCACTCGTTCAAAGGCAATGAAGTGAAGAGAAAAAGCAAAAGGGATAGAGCTTGAGGAGAGAAGGGCAGGCAGCTGGTGTTGCTGTTCACAATTTGAACCTTATTCACGATTCTGGTGAGAAGCTCTAAAAAAAAAAAAAAAAAAAAAGCTGGGATCAGGCTATGAGAGGTGACCAAGGCAGAGGTGGTCAGTCTAAAAAGATCAGGCCTGGTCAAGAGTTTACTCTGATGCCAAGATCAGGGCTGGGTATCACTCCAAGTCTAGGATATCAAGCTGATGGTTGAAATGAAGTTGAGGTCAGGGGAAGCAACTGATCAGGGCCAGGAGATCCAAGACAAGAATTAGAGCAACAGGAGCAGGCACAAACAGGAGGGTCCAAGACCCAGATCACCCAGTCCTCCAACAAAACCTCATGAGAAGGCCCAAGCTGAGTAGGGTCTGGTGTTTAGTCTGCTGTCTGGTGGTGCTGTGGCCTTGGTTTCTGCCTGTGAACAAAGATCTGGATTTGAATCCCAGAAGCCCTGTGTACACATCTCCCTGCACTGTCTTAGCAAAGAAGCAAAAGTGGAGTTTCAGCTTAGATGTGCTCATGGAGTTTATTGACTTTTAGTGCAAGACTATGTGAGGAGTCTAGGGACTCAAACAGAAGAAAGGAAAAAGGCTGATGTATGTGAAGAGGTAACCTTGCCACTTTTTACCAGCCCCAGAAGCTAAAACAGGGATCTCCCTAGTTTGAAAAGGGGATGCTGAATCCAGTTCTCACTCATCTTGCACAAAGAAAATCCCTCTGCACTTAGGGACCTGCTCTCCTTCCCTGACAATTTCTATCGCATCACCTTCCTAGATAAAAGGTAGTAGGGTAAACAAATGGAAAGAAGTGCACTGCAGGCCGGGCTCTGCGATAAGATTTGATCAGAAAACAAAAAGCATGAAAGTAATGACTCCCATCTTCACAAATGTCCTCTCGGGCAGAGGATTTCTGGCATGCCAGTGGGGCATTCTCCACAGTGAGTAAGAAAACCAAGTAATTAAGAGGCCACACTGTGTAGGGTGAAATAAGGTAATGAAGAGTTGAATAGGATCAGATCAGCTGATTGCAACCTTACAGTCCTCTCTCAAACTCCTATTTAGCAAAGACCATTTGGAGTAAGAGTGTTGAAAGAGTGTAATCTACTCTCCTCCTTGCACTCATGCTCTCTCGCTCTCCAGCAGAAACTGGCATACAGCATCAGGTTATGCTATGTATACCCACAATGTCCCCTCTACATGAAGAGCTCCCCACCCCACACTTCACAGAGGAAACATAAGACTGCAAGGGAGATCTTTCCAAGGCAATATAGCATGAGGGATAAACCACCCTTTCAGGAAATCATGATACATGGGCTGAGGAGACACTGACCACATTCCCCAAGACAAGGTCTGAATATCAACTCCAAGCACACAGAGATCCAAGACTGACCCTCAAGGAGCACAAGGACAGGTCAGGCTTTAAATTGCGCCTTCTCTTCCCCTGCATTGAATTTCAGTGCACCCTTCTCATGAAATTACAGCCAGAGTTGTTTGCAGTGCAGAGGGAAGGCTGCCATGTAAGTACTCTGTATCATTTCATTCTTTAAGAAGCCATTATATATTATGGTCCTAACCTGGTTACAATGTCCTGACTTCTGGATTGAGTCTGTTCCCTTCTCCTGAAAAATACTGAGGATTCTCTCTCTGCTCACCATGAAAGTTAACTTCCTACTCCTATTGAATGTAAAGAGGTGGTTAGCCATTTTACCTTGAAGTCAGGGCACAGTGGCACCTTTGAGACTAACTGGTTCAGAGAGGGATGAGCTTTCATAGACTTTCTTCTTTGCCTCTGACTTCCTTAAGCCCTTAATCAAAACCTTCCTGAGGCAGTCTTCCCTTCTGAAGACCTGAAAATTTAGTTTTTTCCAAATAATCAGCCTTATAGCAGTGACTAAATATGCATGTTACATACCCAATTCTGGGTCCCATATACTTAAAAACGTTCAAACATCAAGCCAAAGTTCCCTGCATCCCACAGTGCTTTGTGGATGTTTCTTATTTAAAGTATTGATGCAATCTAGTTTGCTTGAATGTTAAAATAACAACAACGAGTGTGTAGGTATAGCGGGTTGCTTTTCTTTCCTTTTTTCAATGTAAGCATTCCTCATCAAACATTAGAAATCCAAACTGCTACAGGACTGTGCCACTGCATAAGAGCCAAAGTGAAACTGACTGGAAACAGAGAGGGCAAAGCTAGTTTTATAGTCGAGCCAAACTAAGCAAAAGATAAAAGCACCCGTGATGAAGAGTAGTATGCTTGGTGATTTCTACTTTTGCAACCTGTGCTGGCAGTAACAACAGGAAAGGATACATTAGAGACAGAGGGACTGTCATTAATGGTTCTGGTCCAAAGGTTACCTCTACCATTGATACCTGCTAGCAACTTTTCATATCGTTTGTATGGCTGCAACAGAGATACTGCTGGAACGAATGGCCTCATGGAATAAAAACTAGGTGATGAGATAAAAGCATCATTGACATTTGCAATTTCTGAGCACACGGGGAAACCAGCTCCCTTTGGTTCACTTAATCAATCCCTGTTCTATGCTAATTTCCTCTCACCTCCATGGGCTCAAATCTGGTAAAGGGCTTAAAGGAACAGGGAAACTGTCTCCACCTCATTGTTACACAGACAGGCCTATTTGTTATACAATGACAGTAGGCCTAGGTCCATCAGAAATAATGAGATTCCCTCGTTGGCTCGGTGAAGGGAGGCCACTATATGTATAAGTAATTCTGTGCAACAAAAAGTCCATGCAACAAACAGGAACAGGAGTGCAGGAAACAGGATAACACCAAGGGTGCCAAGGGAAGTCATCAGGCAGAGAGAACTCAGCTAGTGCCCACTGACCCTTGAACGTATCTAAAGAGCAAGCAGATGCTATCCAGTAAAATCTGCTGGGATATGTGCCTGGACAAAGGAAAGAAAGACAGCCCCACAATTACCTGCTTCTTTGGCCAGTGCCTCCTTCTTGGTCTTGTAAATGGAGAGCTTAGCTAGGGCCAGGAAATTTGACCAGATGGGGACTTGGTGGGGTTATATATGGGCGTGTATAAAGTACAAAGTGCCACCAGAACCATAATGAGAGGTTTCTGAGGTGGTGGAATGGGGATGTGGCCCGACACACTCTAGACAGGTATTTGCCAGGACCTCCGCGTGGCTGCAAATGGGACAGGTGTCAGGGAAGTCTGTAAAGCATGCTCAGTACATGTCTGTGCTGAGGGCTCCATGCAGGAGCTACCAACTTAGATTTCCAGTGAGTTGTGGGACTAAGATGGAATAAAAGCTGGTCCACTGGGGATACTCACCAAAGGTGTCCTGCATTTGGTGTGTAGGCAGGACATAAGGATGGGATTGTGAACTGTATGGAACAGGAGTGTGTAGAACTGGAGCTGATAAGCTCTGCTGATATGAATTGGTTTGATATCCCACAGCCTGCTGAGATGGTATAGCAAGGAGTTCTGGGTTGGGGGAGCGGGGGTGCGCCTGGTGAGACAGGGACCCCACAATTGGCACTAGGGGGCTGAGGGATATGAGCGAGGATCAACGTTGTGTTGGATGTAGGCAAGGATCCTGGCAACCTTGACCTCCTGAAATAAGTGGCAAGGAGCACACAGTGTGGTCAGCTCCATGTACTGGGCCATCTCCTCACATTTACACCTGTAAAACAAAGTACAAAAGGAAGACTGGTATCTAAGAAAAGAAGTGAACAGCAGGGATGAAACAGTAACAGAGACCGTCTACTTTTATCTACGTAAGGTAAATGTCACTGGCCTGACAGTCCTGAAGACTGAAATCTTCCATTTATCCCCTGAACATACCCAAGAAGGAACATCAAAACCTTCTTCCAAGCCACACCCAACTAAAATGTGTCTCTGGAGGTCAGGCTTGATGCCTACTGGCAGGATACACTATGGGGGAAGATAACAGACAGTCAGGAAAAAAGCTGAACAGACAGGAAGAAGAATATGGCTTACTGCATATATCTTACTAGGCTGAACAAAAACAGACTTCCCTAGTTTCTTCTCATTGTGCACAACTGAAAATGAACCCCCATTTCTAAATTCCTAATCTGGTTCCATTAACAGTTTTAATAAATCTTTTTAAGGTGTCAAAAAAACAAAAAACAAACAAAAAGGATTAAGAAAATTCTCACAAAATGAGTGAACTCCTCCCTGGGTTTACAACTTTCAGCTGGGGGTAACAGACTGAGCTCAGCATGAGAACTCCTAAATTACAGATGCTTTTGCTCACTTGGGCAAGTCAACCTACATGCTCTTCAGTTTCCCCATCTGTAAAGGGATTATTTATTTACTCACCCCACTGGGTGTGGGAGGGATTAATGTCCATAAAGTGCTTTGAAAACAAGATGTGCCAAGTCTTGTCCTATGATCCAGGACTATGAAAGCAAAATAAATCACTTCCTCCCTCTCCCCATCCCTGCACAGCATGCTACAATACTTCTGGCTCCCCCTGCTTGCAGGAAGGAGGGTCTACCTTTTTAACTAAGACCTCTTCAGAAGCTTTCCAAATTTCAAAGACTTTTTCTTTGTAGCCAAACCAAGAAGAAAACAAACAAGCCTGCCCTTTGTACCTATGTTCAGAACCTGGGTACAGCTGTAGCTACATAAAAAAGGAACATAAAGGCCAACAAGAAAAAGAAATGGGTTTTTAACCATCAGGTCTCCAAAGGCAGTCTTCTCTCATGCTCTAGAAAGCTAACTGTGTTGCTGATCATTTGTTACACAAAGCCATGCCCCTCCTTCTTTCTCTCTTTTTCCCAAGGTGCAACAGTGGTTTTATTCATCTACCACATGCCACAACATTTCTTGATTAATTCTGGGAGGCAACCAGCAGTTAGCTGGCCCACCATCCTCATCATCACTGCCCGAGGAGGCACAATAACCTGCCTCACCATCTGCTCTCAGATTTATTTTTAACTAGTCACTGCTCCCTCCTGTGTAGCATGCAAAGCAGGAACAGCATCTCCCCCTTGGATCCATTCTTCTGTTGGGTGGTGGAAGTGCGCAAGGCAAGGGAGTTCAATCTTGCGTCAATAAGCACTGCAGCGAAGGAGAAACAGCTGTATAAACAGGCACAGAGGAGAAAGAAACTGCTGCTTCTCTGCATGGGCAGTCTATTGATTCATCTCCTCTAGCAAATATCTACTGCATGCTCTACTGCCCCTGCTACTCTTTGGGTAATCTAGATCCTGTTTAATAGTACTGCTTAGGGAGCTTCCAATGCTACTTAGTATCAGACTCCATTTCTTATCACAGCTGCATGGCATCGACTGGATTGCTGCAGAAGGGATCTCTGATGAGCCCTCCCTACTGCCCTAATATGGTGGCTCATGTAAAATCTCCATAAGAAAATACTTTGTGCTCACCTAAGTCCATCTTTGAAAGTGCTTGGAGGGTGAAGAATCTGCTTGGAGGGTGAACATACTTTGTGATTTGCACTGTGTCTTAGAGAAGAAGAGCTCTTGTGGTGGCTCTAGGTTGAAATTCAGTGTCTGATACGGTTGAGGTTGAGCCAATTAGTTGCTTTGAAGATCAGAACCAAGGCTTAAACTAGCACCGCAAAGTAACTGGGAGCTAGCTAAAGGACTTGAGCAGAGATATGATATGATCAGAGGGTTTTTGAAACAGGGAGAAGGCTGGCAGCTTCACTCTGTACCAGCTAGAGACTCTGCATCATCTTCACATTCAGTTCCAGGTACAATGAATTACAAATTCCACCTGGAGGTGAAAAACTCCAGAAAAAAGTAGAAAGGGCCCAGAAGAAAGCAACAATAATGATCGCCACTCTAGATATAGGAGGAAGGGCTGGAAGAACTGGGATTGTTTAGTCAGTCTGGAGAAGGGAAGACCAAGGGGGGGATTTGATAACAGTCCACAAATTTAAAAAAAAGGGTTGTTATAAAGACGGCAGTGATCAATCATTCTCCGTCCCCAAGGACTAGTATAAGAAGTAATAGACTGAAATTGCAACATGGGAGTTTTAGGTTGGGTTTTAGGAAGAACTTTCTAACTATGTGTATGGTTAAACACTGGAACAGATTACCTAGGGAGATTGTGCAACCACTGGAAGTTTTTAAATGCAAGTTAGACTAACATTTTGCCTAGGGTGATTTAAACAGGGTTGATGCTGCTCCAAGCACCAGGTTGGACTAGATGGCTTCCTGAGGTCTCTATCTAGCCAGTTTCTTTGGAAACTGATGCCACTTGGGAAATCCATGCTCAGTAATGAATCAGACTGGACCCTGAGTCTCTGCACAACCGAAGAATGGGACTGTGCACCTTCACTAGGAAGCAGGGGTGTCTTGGTCAGCTCTCTGAAGCAGCTAGCTTCCTTTCTGACCAGCATCACTTTGGTCTTGCCAGCATTTGGCTAGAGGTGGCTATAAGCTGGCTACTCAGAAATATTCCAACATTTCAATGGAGGTAAGCACTGCATTGGTAGAGGATGGGATCTAAAGCAGTTTCACTGGCATACTGTTGTCACCTAAGCCCATGCACATTTCTGTTTCTCCCAGATGTCTCACATAGGTGAGGCATAGGTGTGGATACCATGTTCCCTATGGGACTCCAGGGGTGAGGGACTTCAGAGAAAAGCAGCAGTCATCTCTGCCTTGCGAGTCCAGTGGCTCCAACTATTCCTCCACAGAAGCAGACCAGTCATAGAATCATAGAAAATGAGGGCTGGATGGGACCTCAGGAGGTCATTTAGTCCAGCCCTCTGCTCAAAGCAGGACCAGCCCCAAGTAGATAATCCCAGGCAGGGCTTTGTGTAGCTAGGTCTTAAAAACCTCCAAGGATAGAACTACCACCACCTCTCTGGGTAACCTGTTCCAGTGTTTTATCTCCCTCCTAGTGAGAAAGTTCTTCCTAATATCTAACCTAAACTTCCTTTGCTGCAACTTGAGATCATTGCTCCTTGTTCTCCTGTTCCATGATTAAGTCAACAGTATCCTTTTGGTCCACTGTGTCAGGCTGTAAAGATGCCCAGCCATAGAAGCTTATGGATCATACTTGTGGTCTAAGACAAGAACAGCAGAGGTCCAGGCTCACTGTATTCCTGAAACATCACATCTCCTGCTCTCCAAATGCTCTAGGGAAGAACTGGATTTTGCAGTATACTTGGACAGTTAACAAACTTGGGTTCTGGAAGACAAAAAAGAAGGGGAATATGTTCTGTGATAAAGGGGTCCTTCACTGTTGAGAGTTAAAGACCAGCCAGGAATAGACACATCCCAGAAGGTGAACACATGGCTGGTTACAGTGTGAATAGGAAGGTCTTTCCAATTCTTTGGGTATATAGCAAGTACAAGTCTAATTTGCAGCAACAGACACATACATAAGACAGCAGGAGAACCTGAAGGAGAAGCAATGCTAAAACAGACTGCCTTGGGTTTTATAGGTGTCAAATGTTTTCACTCTGCACTGGCCATTGATTAAAGGACAGGCATTGCATGTCCTGAGCAGAACAGCTCCCTAAATCATGCAAGTGCCTTCTGCAGCCAGTTTCAAATGCTGAATATGCAGGTCTATGTGAAATACCTGACTGACACACTTGGTGAAAAGGCATGAATACCTCTAATAATGTCTACATTTGGGAGGGGCACATTCTTATTACCAAGCACAAACTGGGAGTGACTTGTGTGACTAGGACTGTTACAGAATATCCAAAAGCAATGTCCAATTTAACACCCTCCCTGAGAGCTCTTGTTAGAAATGACAGATGCACACCCCCAGTTAGTGATGATGATATCTTCAAACTTCAGACAGCTTTTCCCCTCCACCCCCCCACCAACACAAAATGTATTAGTCCTCCCTGAGCTGAGTCACAGCTAGCCTTCATTCACTCCCTCATCTCATACACATATGGGGTGATTTGTTTTTTAAATCCAATATGCTTCTAAAAATGCCATACTGAGGGCCAGGTTGCCCTCATCAACGAGGGTGACAGATGACTGTGGAAGGAGCAAAGAAACTGCTTGTAGAAGAGCTGCTCTTGCAAGAGTTAATTGTTACAATCCTCACTCAAAAAAAATCCTCTTTTGAGGTGGACAGTTTCACCACCTGCTGCCCTGTCTGGAATCACCATTTTCAGAGAAGGCTTTTGAAAAGGCAACTCCACTGTTACTGGAAGCTGCTTTGCTGTGTGTTTTTAACCTTCAGTCCATCTGGTTGAAAGCCTACGTACGGATGAACACAACCAGAACAGTCTATGCCTTGGTGACTGGAAAGAAAAAAAAACAAAACGCACAGGAGGATCGTGCTGATCCTTTTCCCTCCAGGAACTGCCTTTGATAATGACTACAATTCACAGAGTAGCTGCGAGGATTGGTATGGAGTAAACCTGGAGCGGCTCTCTGGCTTTGCCTGTACTAAAAGCACACCAGTTTAACTAGATCAATTTAAAAATCAATTTGCTTTAGAAAGGCACAAGCCGTTAACAAAGACGCACTCAAACCAGTTTAACCCTCGTTTAGATGTATCAATTTAGCTTAAGCAGAAGAATTTGCCAGCAGAAGAATGAGGGTTGTGGGCTGAATGTGAAGTGGAAGACATGAAACCATGCCTCCTAACTGAGAAATACAGTGCACTGATGATCATCTGTTCATAAGGTTTGCAACCAAAGGGGTCGGGTTGGAATCTCACTCATCACACCTAAGCATTTTGGGCAGTGGTTCTCAGCTGTTTTAGGCTCAAGGCACCCCTCTGAAAATGCCAGCTCTCAACTTTCATTTGTTTTTTGACTTTGGAAAAATAGCAGAGCAATTCTTCCATTGTACAGAACTCAAAAAGGACAAAAGAGCTCAGAATGTTATTAACACTACGGATTCCTATTTGGTATCTCTGCGTCTAGCTTGTGAATCACGCTTGCACACCTAACAGTCCTAGTATTGTATGGCCCCTGTGGCACACTTGATCTCAAGACACCCCCAAGGTGCTGTGACCCCCTTGTTAAGAATCCCTGGTTTAGACGGCAGAAGAAACTGAAATAACCTTATCTTCTCTTCACTTGACAATGTGGCTTTTCACAATGATCCATGTTTCTGTCACCTCAAGGCTGGATTACTGCTATTTCCTCTGCCTGGGGTTACACTACTTCTGTGCTTCAGTAAGTACTGAATACACCAACACAACCAATTAGCTGGTGTGCCATGCTATGAAAACTGCTGTAATACCTGGAGCCTAGCAGGCCCACCCATGTTGCAAGCCCAACTGTTTGAGTGTAGATGGAAGCTCACAAAGAATTACAATAGGCTTTAACAATGAATGGTAACAGAAAGGGTCAGGAAAAGGAGATGGCGAGGGTGGATTGGCACAGACACAGGAAAGCTACTGAGATGACTTGACAGCCAGGATGAGGTCACAAATCATAAACAGCAGGGGACTAGAAGCAGAAAATAAATGGTCCATATGGTTTTGCCAGAAATTAGTCCTAATTGGCAAACAGGATGATGATTAGATGGGCTATTTTATCACAGCCCTACAGGACCCCTAAAACAAAACAAAAACAAAAGAAAACAAGAAATGACTCTGGAGAGGAGAAGCCTGATTTCCTGAAAGATTCCCTTGGGGAAGTAAGCAGAAGCAGAAGCCAGAGACACTAACAAAGGACAGCATCTCAAGGATCAACAGAGACGCCCAGACCTCAGCACAACGCAGTCACGACAGCTGGCCTTTACCACTAAATCAGCAAGGACCTCGGAGGTAAATACACACAAAGTCCTGCTCTTTTCTCCTGTTCCCTCCCGTTTCTTTTCCACTCCTGCTCTTCCCTCATGCTGCCTTTGACCTGAAGCCTACTGCATTACCGAAGTGCCAAGGACAATGAAATGAGAATACCCACCCAGCAAAAGCCAAAGCAAGAGAGGAACATGACCAGATTGGCCAGACAATGTCCCATAATGGGGAAAAGAGTCAGTCTAGAGCAACAGCTATCACAGACACCTCGCTAGTCCAAATATCCACCTATGACTGACCAGCTGTCTTAAATTCTGGGAACTTCAATGGAAAGCCGAATTTTTCACAGTTTTACTGGTCTCTTATTCCCCGCTTTGGATCTATTTTGCCGAACACAAGCTGGCAGAAAATTTACAGCTGAGTAAAATATCTAGCAGGACTTGCTCTTCCCTACTGAAAGGGAGCTAGCTGATAAAATAAAAAGAGCTCTAAAGAGCTGTCAATGAAAAAGGACCTTGATTAAGTTTGGATTAAGACTATTTTCAATAACCAGTCTTTTACAATATCAACTTCTTGTTTTGGATTCTTTCCCCCCGGTATATGCCAAACAGTACACAAACATTTGGAAAGGGCTTTTACTATGTCTGCCATGACAAGCTGATGTCTCTGTATTCATAACCTTGAACCAGTATTTAACCACTTAAGCCTGTACAGTGGCAGGGCCACGTGAACATCACCAGCTCCCTAGACCCTCTTATTCCATGGGAATTAGCACAACAGTGCCGTACAGGAGTGCTCCACAGTTCAGAAGCCAGTTAGCAGCCAGACTGCTCTAATGGTTTTTTTTCTGATCTGTGGGGTCTGGTGACAGAGATATGCTACTTTTCTCCTTACGTAACATGGGGGCAGTTTCAACCAGCTGAGATGTTAAACTTAACAACCCATCTATGTCATCCCTCCACCCCCAAACTGGTTTAAATGGACAGGGATTACCTGCAAGTCATTTTGAAAAGGTCTCTACTCTAGAACCCTCTGCCATTGATCAAAATTTGTTCATCTCCAGGGCCTGCTATAAGGACTGTGTTTACCCCTCAGATTTCTCTGGGTGGAGAGGGCTCACTGGTGTAAAAAGTGAGCTGAAAAGGAGAGAACTTACTTAAGCTGGCATGGGATGCCGATCAAAGAGATGGGCCAGATTCAGATCCAGATTCTTGGCCCCAGCTGAGACTTTTGGGTCAGCCTCAGGATCGGGGACCTTGGGTTGGATGAAGTTGCTTAAAACTACTTCTGCATCCTAAATACTGGCTGCAGTTTGAGCCTGGACACTTGTGACAATGTTAATAAATCAAAATACAGTCAAATAATTAACAGCTGGTGGAAGGGGACTAGGATAGAGCAGCAAAGGATTTTAAAATTACGATAAAAAAATCTTCTGCCTGTACAGCTGTTGAAGGGCTTTCCTGGACTCAGCTGCTTCACTTGAATAAATTAAATTCAGCAAACATCTAGATACTGTGAGCCTAATTTTCTTACACCAGGTGTTTTTTAGGCTCTCCAATTCTGGAGAACAACAATCAGCATTTAAGTACATAGTACCGATATTCAGATATAGTGTGTGGGGATGGAGCACCACTCGGACCCACGTTTCATTCAAACTGTTGTATTGTTACAGTCTTTTTGTTTTAAAGTAAGCTTCTATCAACTTTAAAAACTGAGGAGACTAATTTGGGCTTCCCTTTAGTTAGATTACCATCCAAATTTGGCTCTTACTCCCATCTTAGCAACATTAACTGATGAAGGTCACTCTACTTTTGTAGTCATTTCACACCATAGTCAGCTAAGCATGTCACAGTCTAAAACCATTTCAGAAATCCTTTGGGGTTTTCTCCTTTGAGAGCAGGGGTCTCTGAGTCAGGATGCTCAAGTTCTATTCCCATCCCTGTCATGAATCTGCTTTGTGACCATGAGTGAGTCACTTCACCTTCCTGCACCTCAATTGTACAAGGAGGTAATGATACCGTTCTACCTCACCTACAGGACTGGAAGGGGTGGGTGGGTGCCAGATGTGAGGCTTAAGTGACCTGAAAATATGTGAGGTACACATATGTAGCACCTCCTTAGTGACACACAGTTAGCCCTTTCCAAGACACTTGGCTCACTTTTCAAGGCTAGCTTTTCTATTGCCAAATACTGCAGTTAGAGCCAACACACCAGGGGTAATAATATTAGTGGCTACTACTCAAAAAGGTCCTATGGCCACAGGGTTACCTACATGCTTCTACAGAACCACACCATAAGGGTCACTGCCAGGAAGTAGTATATTAATGAATATCACTCAGTGAATCAGCCGTTCACAAGAAGTAATGCTGTTCTTTAAGTCTGATGCCTATATAAGCTGGCAAGTTTTCATTCTTACTCTGTTCAAAACATTAGGGCAGTCAGACATACAGTTTGATGCAAACTCTTCACCCAAATTACTTGCATTGTATAAAGGTGGCTTGCAAGGTCCATGTAGAAAAATACCGCATTCATGCTTCTTTTGAGCAGCGGGTGGCCATGTAACTAACAGGTATATTCTGATACATATGCTGAAAGAGGCAGAGCTGATGTTTGTAAATTTTGCAGGGTAGTTCCCCCACCAATCTCAGGAGTTTCCTGATTTTGATCCCTTATGTGCAACCCTCACTAGAAGCCAAAGGCTTCAGTGCCATTCTGATTAGATTCTTACAGTGAGGCCCTCACTGTGATGATATCTGGATGTCTTCACCAACATCCAGAGCAACTAGCACATCAGTAAAATTTCCTCTCCGTTCTCTCCCATCTGTAGGTTGTCTGTCTGCATGCATGTTCCCAGGAAGCTCTTAATACCTATCCTGAGTGCTCTCTTTTTCAGTCCACTCCTTTCCAGAGTGGTACTGTCATATAATTCTCCCCCTATCCTACTTAAATCCCTGCCATTCTTCCACCATTTTTAAAACCCAAGGGTCAGTTGCCCCCTTTCTGACTTACTGCTTCAGTCCTCTTTTTAACCATAAAGTGGGTTCCTTTAAATACACTGACAGCAATCTTGGGAGGTTCACAACAAATCGGGGAATAAGCAATTCATGAATGGCAGAAGCTGTAGTTCACCAAAAATCCCAACATTTAGCTGTGGACCCAGACAGGGACTTCTGCCACAGCAGGCAGATGGCAGTGTCAGCTGCAGGTGCAGCCAGCAGGGTCTGGAGCCCCAGTGCAGAATCTGCTGATGGTTTCTATAGCTGATGCTGCCAGCAGGTTGCGGGTTGGGGCTCTGTACAGGAGCTCCTCCTATGCCATCTGGGTGGCAGCACCAGCTGTGGACACTGCTGGCATGTTCTGTTAGGGCTCCTGAACCTGCTGACAGCCTCCATAGTAGATGCCACTACCCACCCGCTCTAGGAGAAGCTTCCACCTGGATCCATAGCTGATCCCACAATGTGGACAGCTGATGCTTTTGGGAAGAAGCAATCCTGCCCACATGCCCAGCACCACAGTGTCTGGAGCCAGAGCAGCCAGTTGCCTGCAGGCTAGATCCAATGAGTTGACAGCTGGCCACCCACAGGCCAGATCAAATCTGTTGAGGGGCCGGATCCAGTCCACAGGCCATATTTTGCCCACCGTCGATCTAGGGCGAGTCCTTTCTTAGAACCAAGCCTAAAGGAGGCTACCAAAAAAACATAAAACCAACACACCATCTCTGCTAGCACCATACCAGACATCTGCTGCTGTACCAGACAGCACTGAACAGAAAACAGGGAAGTAATTAGCTACTTATTATTAATGAGACCCCACAGTAGAAGTCTCATGACTGTCCGAAAAGAAGAGATGCCTGCATAATTAAGTGGTATCTTTTGTGTTGTCCAAGGACTTTCTTTCAACTGCTTTCAGATATTCAGTCTATCATCTGAATGTCATATTCACCCTGATTTTATCTATTCATTGCCTACATAATGCACATCCAGAGTAAGTCACGAAAAGATGGTAACACCGGTCACAGACAGAATAGAAGTGTCCTTCCTTTCTGTGGAGAGTGTTCTGCACTTAAAAGGAACATGCTCTAGGGTGAAGGAAAGCCAGTTAAGAGATTACAGATGAGCAAGAGACAGTATTCATTTTTCTGACATGACAGAGTTCAAGGTATTTTATTAAAGCTTCTGCAAGTATTCAAAAACAAAAAAAGATACCTTTCAAATTAAAAATAAATACTGTATCCACTTCAGCCATCAAGCAGCAAAACAAAAAAGAGCTCATTAAGAGTAAGAAGAAAGAACTACAAAATAAGGATAACACATTAAAAAAAAACAAGATTGCAACAAACTCAGAAAACTTGTAGGCAGGGGATTTGGGGAAGATGGTCTAAGGATGTATACAAGTGCAAGTGAGCAAGCAGTTACCAAGAGAGAAGGCACAGTACAATCTTTCCCAGTGTGCATAAAAAAAAGGGTATGGTAAGAGACCAAAATGGTTTCATTGGGAGATTAAAAAGGAATCGTATGAAAATGGAAATGAGGGTTTATGACTAACGGCAAGTAGAAAAGAACAGCACTGACCTATAGGAATAAAAATCAGAAACACAATTGTGCAAAGTAAGTTACAATGAGCAAGGAACATAAAAGGCAACAGAGAAAGGTTCTGTAAATACATCAGAAGTAAAAGGAAGTCAGAGAAAAGTATAGTTGAATTACTTAAGGGAATGAATTTAATGGATGACATGGGGAAGAATGAAGTATTCAATGTCTTCTCTGCTTTAGTTTTCAGGAAAAAAAAGATTAATTGTATCTAGTCCCCAAATACTCCTTTTGGGAGAGGGGGTTGCCATCTTAAACCAGAAAAAAAGCCAGAAGTCAAACAGCTACTATATTTTAATTTTATTACAAAAAATATGTCATGATTTGTAGTTGTGTACTGTCTATAGAAGGGATTGCATAATAACTCAAAAATAGTGTCACTCTTTTATATTGTGTTTTTCATGTGTGTATGGTGGGGTGTGGAAGTGTGGGGGGGTTGTGAGAGTGTGGCTGTGTAGGGGGGCATAGGGTATGTTGCGGTGTATGTATATATTGATGGGAGCTGAGGGGGCAGGGTGTGCCCTGCCCTACACACTCCACCCATGGACTGCAGGCGGGGAGGTCCCCCCACATGCTGTGGCCAGAGCCACACCAAGGGAAGGAGCAAAGCCTGCCCTATTGCTGGGTCTCTGCACTACATGCCTGCAGCTCCAGAACTTGCAGTGGGGGAAGCCAGGCACTGGAGCCAGCTGCCTCCCCCGTTCCCTGCTGTGCAGGTCCCTGCACTCAGCAGGGAGTGGAGGGAGTCCTGCCCCCTGCTTCCACATAGAGTCCAGCGCGGGGCTTCCCTGCTGCAAGTGTGGAGCTGCACGCGCACAGCGCAGAGCCCCTGTGATAGAAGCAGCCGGGCAGGCTTTGTGGGGATGTGCTTCTCGCTCTCAGCAGTGCGGACCACCTCTATCCCAGGATCTCTGCACCGTGTGCCTGCAGCTCCACACTTGCAGCACGGAAGCCCTGCGCTGGACTCCACGGGGAAACAGGCGGCAGGGCTCCCTCCACTCCTGGTGGAGTGCAGGGACATGTGCAGAAGGGAGAGGGGGAGGTTGCAGGATCCAGTGCAGGGCTTCCCCCAGTGTGAGTGGTGGAGCTGCAGGCACATGGTACAGAGCCCCAGGGATAGGCAGGCTTCACTCCCTTCCTCAGCACAGCACTAACCAGAGCCGCGCCTGTGCAGGGGAGAAGCGTGCTGACCTCCCTGCCTGCTGCTGCTGCCAGGCAGCAGGGGCTGCGCGTCATGGGGGGAGCATGTGGGGGACCTCTACACCCCCCCACAGCTACACGGTCACAAGCTGGCAGAGGATAGATTCATGCTAGATATCAGGAGGCGCTACTTCACTGTCAAGGTGGCTAGGATCTGGAACCAACTTCCAAAATAAGTGGTGCTGGCTCCTACCCTGGGAGTCTTTAAGGGGAAGCTGGATGAACACCTCGCCAGGGTCATTTGACCCCAGTACTCTTTCCTGCCACGGCAGGGGGTTGGACTTGATGATCTGCTCAGGTCCCTTCCGACCCTATCAACTATGAAACTATACACCCTGCCCGGCTGAGCTCCGCGCTCCCGCTGCCCCTCTGGGTGCAGGCCCCACAGGCCACTCCTTTCCCACGCAGCTGTAACTCCACCCGTCACCACCAGCCCCACCGCTTCCCTACCTGCTGCCCCAAGTGAGCAGGTTCCAGCTGCAGCAGGACCCCCACCTGGAAGCTGCTGGCTGGGCAGAGCCCTTTCACCCAAGACAGTGGGAGGAAGGCCCAATAGGGTATGTTGAGGGATTGTACATGTGGGCGCCTTGCTCCCACCCTCGTGGGTGGGGGTGCAATTCGTTGCAGGGTGATGCGGGCCAGACATAAGTGCCTGGCAGGCCGGATCCGGTCCGCAGGCTGCATTTTGCCCACCCTTGAACTAAGGAGATAGCAGAGCAAGCCAGAACCTGAAAAGAACAGGTTCTTAGGTTAACCTGATATATTCAACTTAACAGGACCCAATTAAAGTGACCTGAACATACTAGCCACCACAATCCTTGAACTGTTACTGATGATCTTCAATAGTTCACAGAGGACAGGGTAGTCCCAAAGAATTAGAGAAGGGGAAGATAGCACATATCTTCAAAAGGAAGGGAAAGAAAACCTAGGAAATGATAGACAGATCAGCCTTGATTAAAAACCCTGACAGATATTAGAACAAGACATTATACTATCATTTTATAAATCTACATAAGAGTTAACACATAAGATGCTAAGAAACAGCCAACGTGGAATTGTCAAGAACAGACCATGTCAAATAAGTGTAGCTTCCTTCTCTTGCTGGATAAGATGGAAACGGGAGGAGAGGAGATGTATCTCGACTTGAGTAAAGCTTCTTACTCTATCCCATATGACCTTCTCATCAGCATCTTCACTGCTTCTTTTAGACTGTTTTCCAAAAATATATTACAATGTCATGAGCAAAATAAAATATGTTCAAAAAAAGAACTACTATAAAGTTCATACACAACTGGCTGAAACCGCATGCAGAGAGCAGTTATGAATGGTTTTATGCTGTACTGGGAGGGCATCTCAAGTGCACCTAGGTTTATTCAATATTTTTATCAATTACTTGAACCACTGACTAGACAGTCCTCTTATCAAATCTGCAGATGACATCAAGCTGGGGAAAGACTGTACATGCTTTGAAGGACAGTGTTGCAATTCAAAATGATCTTTATATGTTGGAGAAATGGTCTGAAACCAGCAAAATTAATGAGGGGAATAAAAATAAACATTTTCTAATATTTAAAAGGTTATTACCAAGCTTGGTGTGGGAAGGGCAAGAAAGGAAATTAGCTTGATTTGCAATAAAAAGCATTTGCTTTGTATATTAGGAAAAACTTTGACTATAAAGCTCCAAAGTACCGGAACAGGCTAATTAGATAGGTTGAGGAAACCTCTGCTTTGGAGATTTTCAAGAACGTGCTAGGCAGACATCTGTTAGGGGTGGCTCAGAAAGGCAGACGAGTCGAATGATATCTTGATGTCTCTTCTAGCCCTACATTTCTATGATTTATATCCCTTGTGGAAACCAAAAAGCTCCAAGAAAAGCAGTTTGGCACAGAATTAATGTTCGTGGCAATTTTATATAATTAATTAATCATGTCTTACCTATCCCCAGGCTGTAGGGCTTACTTCAGAATTAATGTGCAAGTAATATAGCTGGGGGAAAAAACAGATACTGCAGGCTGAAAAACAGATTTTTCAACAATTGTAGGTAAAGAGTCTCAAAAGTTATTTAGGAACACAAGTACCAAAATTACTTAAAAACTAAATTCAGGCACTTGTGAAAATTTTACCTGCTTCAACACTTTGCTGATCCACTACATATAGAAGCAGGGGGCAGATGGGGAATTCAGGAACTGTCAGTACAGAGAAAGACTGAAAGCAAAATACCACCTCCCACCCCTCCATGGTTTCTGTGATCAGGTACCACAGTGATTACAGCCAAACAAGCACTTTGACAGATCAAGCCAGAGAGCTCCAGCTACTTAGGCACCGAATCTTCAGTGATATTCTCTGTAACAAGTTAAGTTCTGGATGAGATGAAGAGAATGAAAAAAAACATACCAATACTCAGCACAAACTTCAGTGTGCTTGAATAGGAAAAGCACATAACAGAAAGCTCAGCAGGATTTCTTCTGAAATCACACAAGCAGTAATCTGACAGCGATTTTTAAATGAAGAGCCAGTACAACAAGCTCATGATCAAAATTCTGACCTTGCAAAATCATGGAATGCATATATTAGCATGCACTGGTGTTCGACAGAAGAGAGCTATTTCCAGTGAGCAGCTTAACAATCAGCAAAATATCGATGTGAACACTTATAATACAAAAGTGTCTCAACAGCTCTGCTGCAGGTAACAGTCCATAAAGAGGAAACTACTGCCAAAATGCATCCTCAGCCACAGCCAAAGCTACTCAAATACTCTTGCTTCCTGCACTCAGAAGCCTACAACATTTCAAAACTCCCATTAAACTTTACAGTAAACAAATATATAGGATAAAATGCAATGCAGTATTATATGGCAAGCACACAATACCGTGTATCCTCTCTCTTCCTACCCTACTTCCCCAAAATACACACTGAAGTTTGGTATCATAAACACTTATCTCAGAGCTAGCAGAATTAACACAAGCCTCAGGAGACCTGTAAACTGCTTTTCCTGCCTCTCAGAAAAAACACAGTTGTGTTTGCCAGTTCACCTTTTATTTATTTTAGTTGGTACTATATTTTAAAAATGATCTAATGCTGGCAATTCAAATGCAAGTGAAAATTGAGCAGGAGAAATAAGTATTAATTCATTCATAGTTGCAGGAAGAGCAGCAGCAGCAATGAGCCTAAGCCTGTCACATAAGCTCATCAGCTTTCTTCTTATGCAGCAGGTCAAAGTATGGCAGATTCCTTTATGCCAGACAAAACTGAATCTCCTTAACTAAAACCAACATCATCAGAAATTAAGACTGGCAAGTCTGAAAGCAGATTATTTAGGTCAGTCTCTTCTAGTTAAAGGTGAATGACAGACAAAAAGTTGGAAAGGAGCTAAACACGGATTGATCAGTTTAATTTTTAATACTAAGGGTCTTTGGTATTTCTAAGGTGTTGGTCTTACTCTTGATTTATATTCCAAGAGCGTCTACAAGGTGATCAGATGAGATCAGAGCTGCAAAGCAATAGACAATGGTGCAAAACACAAAGATTATCCCTGCCTTAAGGAGCTTTCAGTCTGAACTGACAAGCCAGAGGACCTGGGGAAAAAGAGGCATTACCATCCCCTCATTAAAGGTGGGGAACTCAGGCAGAGACAAGTTTAGCTACCTGAACTACAGAAAACCTATGCCAGAGCAGGGACCTGCACCTGAGATTTCTGGAGCTTGCTACCCAGTTCCTTAACCAAAGGAGCTTATTGCACTATGGTATCTACGGTAAATACTAAGGGCAGCAATTTAAGAAGCATTAGAAGCATTCAAAAACAAATCTCTCAACAAATCAAGAGCTCTCCCCTACTCATTTTTATAGGCTTATTCCTACTGGCCACAAGGACACAGGGAAAGTTTGATGAGACCGTGGTTAGACTGCAGCCCAATCAGAGCTTTTCTGATATGTTCTACCACTCGGTCCCATTATCGCAGGGAGTCCTGTTTTGGCCTTCCCCCACTGCACTGGCTCTAGAGTACTACCCTCATGGCAATTCAAAAGCCACGCTCAGAGGTTTTGAACATATGCAGTTCTCTTTGAGTCCAGTGGCTCTGCAGCCCTGGTAAAAATCGAGCTGCCTGTATTTAGACACCTAACCCTGGCTTTGGGAGCACAGGCACCCAACCAGGGAGGCTGCTCCAACATGCTGTAATTACAGTGTGCTGGAGCAGACTTGATTAATCGAATCTGCTGGAGCATGGTAATTACGTGGCAGCCTCCCACGTCTTGTGTATCAATGTCCCCACGCTTCAAAACAGCAGTCAGGATGCTTTATCGAAAGCTCATTCAATAAAAGCTTTCGATAAAGCACCCTGCCACCATTTTGAAGCGCAGGGACACTGATACACGAGACGCTCAGATGATTTAATTAGACCGGCTCCCAGAGCTACTCTAATTAAAGCACCTCCCACACTTGGAGCATGTGTATAAATGTCCACAGATCTAAAAAACTGGGCCTACGTAAGACAGCATGCACAAAGTGAAAGGGAAGAGAAAATTATTTTCCTTCATTCCCTTTCCCTCAGCTGGGCTCTTTCCTAGGATCTGACAAAGCAAGCTGTTATGAAGGCTTTTGTCTCTCTGATTTAGTTAGTCCATAAGGTGCAACTCTGCTGTGCCTTTGCCAGGTTTCAGACTAACACAGCTAGTGTTAAGTAGTCACTAATGTCTGAGACCCTGCAGAAGCAGCATCAGCAGTGGGGGCTGCCCTTCCCCTGAGGGAAGGAACCCAAATTGGGGTTGGGAGGGGGGCAGACAGTGGAAGAAAGATCATGGCATAGCAGGGTAAGCTCCTGCCCCAATCACCCTTAAGTGGCACCAGCCAGATCAGTGATTCTTAGCTTTTAGTCTCAAGGCCCCTCCCCATTTTTCTGAATTTAGATCTAGCTCAGTGATTTTCAACTGGGGTGCTGTGAAATTCAGACATGTTATGGAGGGGCCCTTGAGGCTAAAAGGATTGAAAACCACGGAGTTGCAGTCACTTACCATATACATTTTTCACAGTACTGACTTCCAAATTTTCAAAGGGCAATTCCTCATGTCAGTGGAGCCTCCTTTAAACAAGAAATGCCAGATACTCACCATACCTTTGTCAAAAGGCACAAGGAACTGCTGCATTGCAAGGAATGCTGCAGTTTCTGCTAGACTAAGGCACAATTCACCCTTCTATGACCCATTTGCACTTCTGTCTCACCTATCTTGCCCAGCCCTATATCTGCTGCTTTTCAGGCTTCAAAGCCTTTTCACCAGCACTGCATTCAATCCAATTATTGTACAAACTAAAAAAACAAGCTTAAAGTCTCCTGTTGATACACCACCTTTTCCTGCCACCTGGGAATTTAGTGCCAGAGTAGGGCAGGTGCCTAAGGTCAGGACCCAGAACTTGCCCCCAAGGCAAAGAGTGCACTTAAGTATATTCAACAAGAGTGGTTGAAGGATCAGATTGATTTAACCTCCTCCTCCCCCCATCCCCCCCTTTATCCTGACTTACCCAGTTAGATTCCATAGTTTCTTCCTGATAGGAAAGGTAACATACGAGAAGAAGGCAGAGTGTTTTGGCTCTAATTTCCAGCATGGCCTAATTCAAGCATGTGCACTTAGTCCATAGCAATAAGCAGAGGACATGTAGCTCTTAACACACTTCAGCAGCTGAAGAAGAAAGGACTTTAGAGCATGACAAGAGGAGAGCTTTCCATGGACCCCAGGTAGCTGCAAACTGGCTTTATCCTCATTATTCTTCATTACCAAGCCTTCTCCTGTTTTGCCAAAACAGCTGACTACTTCCTCTCCTGTACCCACATTCCTTCAATCATTTAAAATAGGATGCTGTGTTCTGACGAAATGCCTTTCAGGACCCATCCGTGGTGGAGGGAATTAATAACTGTGCCAATCCTTTTGAAATGCAAATCTTCACAACAAATGGGTTGCATGTCTCTTGCTACTGTTACCTCCGCCTGATGAACACATGTTATGTAGAACAGGGAACTATTTGCTTATCTTTACTTAAAATGTGCATTGCCTGCCCTTGCTGTTCTTAATCACCCATTTTCCTCCTCTTGCCTCCCCTCTACACCCAAGGGTCTTTTGTTTTCCAAGCAAGAAATTTTCTGTTACTTCAGGACAAAAAAAAGCTGATCCTCCTGCAATAGAGTCATTAATTCTCTTATCTGCACAGCCAGCAGGGTTCCACAGAAATGTCTTCCTCCAAACATTAACTGTTCTCTGTTAACTGGAGGGACCTTAAGAGAGTAAACATGTGGACCACTATGCTACTTAACACTGCAACAACAGAGAAGCTGTCCATCCCCTCTCCCACTTTTTTTGGCAAAACGAACAGTTAAGAGAACTACTGTCACAGCTTATGCACAAGGGAGCACTGTCAAAGGGTGGATCCCAGGAGATGGGTCACAGTATCATAGACAGTGAGGGTTGGAAGGGACCTCAGGAGGTCATCTAGTTCAAACTCCTGCTCACAGCAGGACCAGCCCCAACTAGATCATCTCTGCCAGGGCTTAAAAACCTCCAAGGATAGAGCTTCCACCACCTCTCTGGGTAACCTGTTCCAGTGCTTTATCCCCCTCCTACTGAGAAAATCCTTCCTAATATCTAACCTCAACTTCCCTCGCTGCAACTTGAGACCACAGCTTCCTGTTCTGTCATCTGCCACCTCTGACAACCCTCTAGCTGGGCCTTTTTCACTCTTCTGTTTTACAATCTCTCCTAAACATAAGCTGAATAAACTTCAATAGCCTGTAAATGACCAATGTCTGCAGTGCACTTGCCTGACTTGAAGGTGGGAGCAGCGCTTGGATCCATGCTTTGTGGTTCCCAAGAGCTGGGGGGCACAGTGAAGGGCTCTGGTCAAGTAGGGAGTGGAGGACAGGGAGCCCATTGATTAAAATAAATGCAGACAAAAGGAAAAGATGGGGTCAGTGCTGTCTTGGCTATAAACCCAAGTGGCCAGGTGCACCAGTGTCTGGGAGGTGGGAAGGGAGGAGAAGCAAGCCCGTGTGGAAAGCCTGGAGGACAAACCAAACCCATGTCACAGAACACTGCATCCACACGTAACACGGAACCAGTTCACAGTGAAACAGTTCAGAACAGGACTTGGTTTTCCAAGTAGACCTTTGAACCAGTCTAGGCGCATTTAAACCAGTTTAAAAACAAGCTTGTATGTCTGTCTGCTTCAGGTTTGAACTGCATTTAAAACTATTCTAAGTGTTGTGAGTATCCAAGCCATGAGACAGTGGGGACAAGCTTTTTGGCAGGTGTGCCACAAGTTAGTCCTATGGCCTCCCTGAGTGCCTCTCCAATTCCCTCTCCGTGCCTGATTTGCTACTCTGCTTTCTGCTCTCTGTCCTATCTTCCCTGCCTGACCTAGCTGCTCTGTTTCCTATTTCCTGCCCTGTGTTTCCTGCCTGGCCTACAATTTTGCTTCCTTTCCTGTGCTCCCTAACAGATCTGATACTTTGCTTTCTGCTCCCTGAACTATCAGCGGCTTGTGCTCCCTGCTCCTCCCAGATCTGGCACGTTACATAGGCTGGCTACTCCTCCTTGAGACAGCACAAAACAGTAAAGAAGTTGATTGACTAGTTAGCTAAAAAATAGAAAAGTTTTCAATTAACAATAATCATACCTTGGCTTAACCACATTGGCTACGATGCATACTAAACTCAGTTAATTGAGAAAAATATTTTTTTAAATTAAAAAGACCACTCAATGGAACTGCTTTCTTTCCAAGTTCTTCATAAAAAATGAGACTACTTCTCCTGAGCAAAGTAATAACTAGCCCTTTAGTTGCTACCTCCCCACCCTATTTCTTCAGGATTAGGAATAACAAGTAGAAGCTGCCACATTTCAAGACAGCAAGGAATGATCTCCGATTGTGCTTTGTGCCTGTACTAGGCCTCTCCCAACAGGGCAGGAAGATGTCAAGGCCATGAGATTGTCACATATACCAGTAGGATTTCTAAAATGAAAAAAGTTAAAGTCAGAGTGTGTTTCTGCTCAAAAAGGCTATTTTGGCAAAAAGTTAAGCTTAGCAGGACTTTTGTAATTACTGCAAAGCAGAAAAAAAACTTTAATATTTCACAATTCTTCCTATTCTAACTTGATTCCATCTTATTAATCTCTATCCAGCATCCCTGCAAAACGGGATCATTTGCATTATTTTTGTTGTTTCGTAATATAAACAAGAACAACAAAAAATTCTGAGAGCTCATTCTATGCTTTCCAGTACCTTTTGATATAAAAGAATACAAACCTGATTGATAGTTTTTATACCCCAGAAGGAAAGAATCATAGAAAATTAAGGTTGGAAGGGACCTACTTTCACAGTTGGTAGGGTCAGAAGGGACCTGAGCAGATCATCAAGTCCGACCCCCTGCCATAGGCACGAAAAAATGCTGGGGTCAAACGACCCCGGCAAGGCATTCACCCAGTCTCCTTTTGAAGACCCCCAGGGTAGGACCGAGCACCACTTCTCTTGGAAGTTGGTAGCCACCCTGACTGTGAAGTAGTGCCTCCTGTATCTAGCCTGAATCTACTGTCCGTCAACTTATGGCCATTATTCCTTGTTACTCCCAGTAGTGCTCAGAGGAACAGGGACTCTCCCATTGCCTGCTGGGATCCCCAGCATGGCCAGTTTATAGATGGTCACCAGATCCCCTCTCAGCCTTCTCTTGTGGAGGCTGAACAGGTTCATGTCTCGTAGCCTCTCCTCGTAAGGCCTGCCCAGCTGACCCCTGATCATGGAGTGGGCCTTCCTCTGGACCCTCCTGATACTGTTCACATCCCTTCTGAAGTGTGGCGCCCAGAACCGGACGCAGTACTCCAACTGCAGCCTGACCAGTGCTGCATAGAGCGGGAGGATCACCTCCATGGACCTGCTCGTGATGCATCTGTGGATGCACGACAAGGTACAGTTAGCCTTTCTGACTGCATCCCCACATTGGTGGCCCATGTTCACCTTGGAGTCTATAATAACTTCAAGATCCTTTTCCGCCTCTGCTGATGAAAAGGGAGTTCCCCAGCCTGTAGGTCTGCTGCTGATTCTTCCTCCCTAGGTGCTGCACTTATCAGTACTGAATCCCATCTTATTCTCACCCGCCCACCCCATAACCTGTCCAGATCCAATTGCTGCCTGTCCCTTCCTTCGAGCGTGTCCACTTCTCCCCACATCTTAGTGTCATCTGCGAATTTGAACAAGGTGCTTTTCACCCCCTTGTCCAAGTCGCTGATGAAGATGTTGAACAGTGTGGGCTCAGGGACTGAGCCCTGGGGGACCCCACTGCCCACATCCCTCCAGGCTGAGTAAGACCTATCCACCACCACTCTCTGGGTGCAGCCCTCCAGCGAACTGGCGACCCATCTGACTGTGTAGGCATCAACACCAAAATCTCCTAATTTTTTAACAAGAATGGGGTGAGAGACAGTGTTGAAGGCCCTCCTAAAGTCCAGAAAGACTATGTCTACCGCGATACCTGCGTCCAAGGATTTTGTGACCTGGTCACAGAAGGCCACCAGGTTGGTCTGACAGGACCTGCCTGTAATGAACCCATGTTGGTTGCCCCTAAGCATAACACTTCCCTGCTGGCCCCTCGCAGATGTGCACCTAGATAATTTTGTCAAAGAGCTTCCCCAGGACCTAGGTAAGACTAACAGGCCTATAATTTCCTGGGTCCTCCTTCCTCCCTTTTTTTTGAAAATGGGGACCATTGGCCCTTTTCCAGTCCTCTGGCACCTTGCCAGAGCACCATGAGCGCTCGTAAAGCTGTGCCAGGGGTCCTGCAATGACCTCTGCTAATTCCCTCAGCACTCTGGGGTAGAAATCATCAGGACCTGCTGATTTGATTACATGCAGTTCCTCCAGAAGTTCCCTGACTAGGTCCTATCTGACCCTGGGCCTGGCTGCGCCTCCCCGGGAACCATCGGGGATCCCAGCGTGGGGGGATGACCTGATCCCTGCTCAGAAAAATGAAGGCAAAGAAAGGAGGTCTCATCCAACCCCTCTGCTCAAAATAGGACCATCCCTAACTAGATTATCCCAAACAAGGCTTTGCCTAGCCAGGTTTTAAAAAACTTTCAAGGATGGAGGTTCCACCACCTCTCTGGGTAACCTGTTCCAGTGCTTTAGTACTCTCCCGAGTGAGAACATTCTTCCTAATATCTAACCTCAACTTCCCTTGCTGCAACTTGAGACCACTGCTGCTTGTTCTGTCATCTGCCACCACTGAGAACAGTCCTCCGGGAACCTGAAGGGAAGGATCTTTAAGGTCACCCTAAATCTGCCCAGCTGTTGGCTGCTGTCTGAAAAGAATGATCTTTTGGAACCTTCTGTTGGAGAAGGGACTCGAGGGAAGAGAGGAGGCTCTCTTACTTCCAAACAGAAATTTTCTTTCCACCTTCATGCTTCCCTCTCCACCTCTTATTTCAGGCTTTTTGCTGTTGTAGGAGCAGTGTGTGATAGCAGCCAGTCAAGGTCCATCTCCTAGGAATGCTTTGGTCGGTCAGTCACTCAGACCATTTTTGTCTCTTCCGCTTCTTTCCCTACACCCTGCTCCCCTCTGCTACCCAGTACTGGTACTGTGTATGGAACTAAAGAAATCTCCAGAAATTTTCCATTTACCATCACAACCCAGATTCCTAGTAGACCCAGCTTTCTACAGAGTTTAATTTAAATTCCCAGTTAAGGGCAAAAACAGGTAAGAAATATAATTATTGTAAGTGCAACAGAAGTGCTTAGGCACAGTGGTTCTCAACCATTTTAGACTCATAGCACCCTGGATAGACCTGAGGCACCCGTCTGAAAATGGCAGCTCTTAGTTTTCACTCTTATTTTGAGTGCATAAAAACAATACAGCAGTTTTCTGTTGCAAAACATTCAAAAACCACAATTATGGATTTTGATTTGAAATCTCTAGGTCTATCTTGTGACTCATGTTTGTATACCTAACACTGCTAACATTGTGTGACATCCCAAAGCACCCCTGAAAGGATCTCAAGGCACCCTCAGTTGCCATAGCATCCTGGTTCAAAATCACTGGCTTAGGACAATAGAGCAAATCTCCTGACAGCCACACTGTTTAGACGACAGGACTGTCTCCCAAGGGCAGTGCTGCAAGCTACCTCCAGCCCTTAATCATGCAGGACACTAAAACTGGGACTCTGAAAGACACCAGAAAGGTAATTGTGCCTGAAACCTTGCTAAGAATTTTTTTCCAACTACTCAGTTGGTCTAATAAAAGACATCACATCTACTCAAAGAACCTCGCCTGCCAGAAAAATGTGCATTTGTGAATCACTCTATGCTGAAAGGAAGAAGAGTATATCTGGGGATCTTTCCTTTCTTTAGCTATTATTCTAACAATAGAAAAGAGGGAGTAGCATTGCTTATCTATGTAACTCTTCTTAGAAGCATCAACAATGTATGAAACCCTACTGGTCAGTTTTTCAACTAATTCAGGAACAAAAATTTTATGCTCCCCTCTTGCTAGCACGGAGGTGGAACGGGATCTTGGCGTCATTGTTGACACCAAGATGAACATGAGCCGCCAATGTCAGACGGTGGTTGGGAAGG
>JAGPOW010003648.1:117547851-117570013 GCA_030014935.1 Caiman crocodilus | reverse complement strand
GGGTCCTGTGACCCTGGCACTCATTCCTGCCATTGGCGGGGGGTCAGACTAGATGGCCTGCTCTAGGCCCCTTCTGACCCTAGATACTACGATACTATGCTGAGAACCTCATGGTGATGGGTGGCACCTTGCTCAGTAATGCACATCCTTCCTGGCTTTATGATGCAATGGGACATTAAAAAAAAACCAGACAATGATTATGTTGATTCCATGCATGCTATGCATCAAATATATTTCTCAAAAATGTGATTAGTAGGGAATGGAAAGGAAAACATAAGTAAATCATTTTTAATCATCCAGCACCTCTGACATGCACAAATCTGCTACTGAAGAGTAAGAATGTCATTAGCACCTGCATTTTCATGTAGGTACAGCTCTGGCACAGTCAATGGCTTTCATTTGTGTTGGACACTGAAATGCTGAAGTGTATCTGAGGACAACTGCACTTCTGATTGGGTGAAGGTTCTTAACTCTTATCTTTAGAAATCATGCAATAGTCTTTATTGTCCTGGAAGGGCAGGCTGTCACATAGTGACATTTGATACTTGAAACTGGGATCACTTGCCCCAGCAGACTTCCTGCCTATGGCAGGGATGTTGGACTTGATCTCACAAGGTCCCTTCCAGCCCCTTATGTCTATGAATCTATGAAGCAAGTCAAAATCAATCAGGAATTCCTGATTCTAATCCTCATTCTAGCTCTGAAATAGTCTGGGCTAGTCACTGAAGTTCTGTGCCTTTAGCTTCTCATACTGAAGACAAAAAGTAACCTACAACACAGAAGGGTTCAATGGCTTCACAGATGTTTGCCATCACTTTAAGAACTGTGTGACATGAGGTGGAAGAGCTCATCCTGACTGGTCCTTGGGACTGCCATATTCTCTACCAAGATCTGTTCAAAATGCTCCTAGCCCCAGACTATTGCTGATGACCTCAACTTCAGTCTTGCAAACTCAAGATTGAGTCTGGCTGGGGAAACAATAGTTTCTCTTCCTGTAAATGAAGAGAGGCAGATTTTATGATTTGGCAGGCCCTTTGGAGATGGCAATTGCAATGAGTGAACTTGGTGTGTAGGATGGTAGCATCATTGTCAGCTGCTGAGCATTTCGTCATGGCACCTGCTGCATTTTCATTTGGCATGTCATTACAAGCAACTTCAGTCCTAAGGTTCCTGGTTATTTTGTATATCAGCTAGCAGAAACTGTATTTTTCAATTATCTCTTTGGAATCCCTGCAGCACAATTGATTAGATGGCCCTCAAAAATCCCTCGTCTCTCACACCCTCATTCATGCAACTGATATTCTGTTTGTAAGCTGGAACACTTAATGGAACTGTACAGACACTGGAACAAAAAGGACATCTTAAATGTTGCAAGAACCAAGGCTTTCAATTTCTTGGAAGACATCACAGCTAGATTAGTGGAAAAGGATATTTGTTAAAGCACATGGCTGAGTTTCAAAAATGAGTTTCTTAAATACAGATTAGGGTGACCAAATCTGAAAGTTCTGACCTAGTTTCTAACAGACATCGCAAAAAAGAAATAATTTGCTTTGGACTGTAAACAAAACAAAAAATTTTGCAAGCTAATCCAGAAGAGGGCTTTCTAAAGCTAGCAAGAAAATAAAACTCCTTCCATTCCCTGAGGACATAGTGGCCACCATTCTGATATTATCCATTCCATAAGGTTCTGCTTTTTAAATGCCAGGTATGTGAAACAGAAATGGAAGGAGAAGAGATTACAACTCCAAACATACCACAAGCTGGGTTCTCCTGAAAGGCACAGCTCACTAAAAGCAACAGAGCTTGAGAAACATGTTTCACCTGAACTAAAGACGCTGGGAGCATATACATGAGCACCAAGGCTTCTCCGACATGCTGGAATTCCAGCCAGCATTAATAGTCTGCTAGAGCATGGCAATTGCTGCGCTCCAGCAGCCTCCTGCCTCTCATGCTTCAACATGGTGGTGAGGGCCCTTGAACTAAAGCTCGTCATACTAAAGCTCATCGAATGGCAGAAGGGACACTTGAAATAAAGCTCTACCAGACACTTTAATTAAAGTGCTGCCCTCCTCTACTACCAGAGCACATGTAAAAGTGCCCGTTCTGATTATGACCGCCATTCCAAAGCCAAGCAACCATCTATAGATATATACAGAACCTCTTTCATCTAAAGATCACAAGATCCTTTTCAAAATACTGCTAATTCCAACCATTTAAAAATCCCAGGTCAAGCCCTCAACAAGCACATAACTGCTTAATTAAAAAAAATAAAGACTGGGTTCTTTATATTCTTTCAATGGTATGGTACACTTAGGTAACATTTTCAGCTTTTTTCCCCACAACCACGAAGACTAGAACTTCTTTCTTTTTCCTATTAAAGCTAAAATACGCATTATCATACCACGCTAGTAGCTCAGACACTAAAAACAATCAAGTACTATGACATTTGCAATACAATTTTTGAGGTTTAGAAAGCAACATGAACACAACTTCCACTGAAACTACAATTTCCTCCTGAGTGTAACACAAACCATACAAAATTTTAGGGAAGTAGGGAAAATGAATCCCAAAATTAAAACAAAAGGGATAAATGGGGCAACTTCAGGGTAGCAGAATGCAAGTAGTTAAACTTGGATTCCACTTAGAACTCAAAATTAAATACCCCAAAATGTGCCATGGGAACTTTAGTGACTAAAGAGCCAGGACCTCAGCTTTATATCTCATCGGAAAACAAGCATTTTGTTCATCCCTCAAAACTGGAGACATAAAAGCCAATCTGACTATAAATATTTTTATGCCACCCCCCCCTTAAACTTTATAAATAGTTTATACTAAAGCTGACCAAAGTTATAGAATAAAACTGTAAAACCTTTTTTTTTTTTTTTATAAAAGCTAGAGTTGTTGCCTATTTCTTAGTATTAAAAAAACTATTTATGGACTCATTAAGGATTAATGCAAATGCCTGTTATATTTCCAAAGCAATCTCACTGTAATGCATTGTTCCCAACTACTAACAGTATTATCACCAGCTGCCTACCAACACAGAAAATACACTGGCTCTGTCTGGCATGTGGACGTATACGAGAAGGTATAATTTAGTGCAGTAAGCAGACTCAAACTTTTGACTCCATTAAACTGGTGATGCTTAAAGAGAAAGCAGTCCTTTGTCTATTACGCCTCTAGTGATGCTTTTTAACATCCATCAGTCTTGGTCTTTCTGGTTCAAGAGGCAAACTTGCTGTGCCAAGATAGTCCACAGACCACAAATGGAAATTAAAAAAAAAAAATCTCTGTGGTCCCCACAGCCCAGCAAGGAAGACAGACAGAGAATGGTCAGAGCTATGCAACGGGTGGACTAGGCAAGGAGCTAAGGGGCTATAGTGGGAAAAGGACAGTAACTCCTCTGAGCAGTACCATCTCACAGCAGACCTGCTCCCAAGCCTCCAGGAGAAGCCACAGATAGAAAATGTTTCTCCACATCCCCTAACAATGAGAGACCAAACTGACATCTCAGCATTCTGGCTTTTAAAAAAAAAAAGAAAAACAAAGGGAAGAGAAGGGAGATTGCATGGTGCTCATGTATATGTGATCAGTGTCTTTAGTTCAGTTGAAACATGCAGAGTCCACAAGCAAATAGTAGCAAAAAGAAGTCTTTCTTTGCAGGCTTTCTGGCACGCACACCCTTCATCAGGCTGAGGAGAAATCAAAGATTGTAAAAGCCCTCTTAGGTAGAAAGTCTACCTAGATTCTAAATAGTTTCTAGATTCCAGGTAGACTTTCTACCTAGGACTTTTACAATCTTTGATTTCTCCTCAGCCTGATGAAGGGTGTGTGAGCCCGAAAGCTAGCAAAAAAAGTCTTTCTTTGCAACTATTTAGTTGGATCTAATAAAGGATATCCCTTCAAACGAAGAGTTCTGTGCATCTCTTTTTTTCTCAGACCAACACGGCTATACAACAGATCCCTGAAACATGGAAGATATCATATTTTAGCCATTTGGAAAAATAAATTTCATTGTTAAACAAGAAAGAAAGATTTTTTTCACCTTCTCGACTGCCTCTGACCTCGGACACCTCCAGGGAAGAAGACAGCCTAATCTGCACATCACAGAGCCACACTCTCACACAAGGACTCTCAGATTCCCAGGCCAATACACTTCTTGGTTCTCTATTTTCTATCGAGGAGGACTTTTACAATCCCTGATTTCTCCTCAGCCTGATGAAGGGTATGTGTGCCTGAAAGCTTACAAAGAAAGAATTTTTTTGCTGATACTTAGTTGATCTAATAAAAGATATCACCTCTGAACCAAGAGCTTTGTGAGTCCACAAGCAACACATTCATCTTGTGACCAAAGGAAAGTTTTCTTCATATTATACTTACCCTAACCAGCTATGAGCAGGCCCTAGTTCCAACACTAACTAACATCTTTTAAAAGTATGTTTCTGAAAGTGTAAAGGAGCATGGCATGGGAAGAGTGAAGAGTGGCATGGCCTCCAGCTGAACCTCCTCCACACAGATGGAGCAGAATGGAGAAGATGAGCCCCATAGGTCTCATAGGGTGCTGACTAGGGGTTCACCGATAAAGATTTTTTTGGCCAATACCGACGGCCGATTACTAACCAGCCATATCGGCTAATACCGATCCGATAGCTGATATGCAGCCTGGAAGTTTGGAGAGCAGTGTCCGGCTGATAAGTTTGCAGGACAGAAGGGGCATGGGGGAGAGATTGAGGCTGCCATGGTGAGGAAGGAAATGGGGCTGGGGCACAGGGGCTCATGTGGGGCAGTGCAGGAAGTGAGGAGGACGGGTGGCTCCTTGCTGCCAAATGCACCCCCAGGAAAGACATGGGGAGCGTGTCCTCCTAAATTTGCGCATGGGGCAAGGGCGGGCTGTGCTGGCCTCTTTCTGGTGGGGGAAAAGTAGCCCACACCATAGCCCCTCCCCCAGCACCACCATTGCTAGGCTCAAGTGCACCCTGAGCTGGGCAGCACCTGACCCTACCCCTCACTGCTGACAGGACGGGGGGCCCACCCCTCACCAAGGGGATGTCTTGTATTCTGGGGATGCATCAGTGGCCACCCTAGTAGTGTTGACAGATGTACAGATCCCCACTCTAACTCATGGCACTTTGTGTGAAGTGCCATGACAGACAGCACCCCCATAATCCACAACGTTTGCCTGTTTTGTGGGGTGGAGGGGAAAGCAAGCCAATGAGTTGCTCTCCCCAGCTGAAGAGCCGTAACTCTCCCCAGCCCTGTCCCCACTCTCCTTCCAGCTCCTGGGCTGTCATCAGGGAGGCAGGAGGTAGGGGCAGGCCAGCAGCAGCAAGCTGCTGCTTCCGCAGACTGTCAGCTTACACGGCCTAAGCTGAAGGGTCTAAGAATGGATCAGAGCACCCCCAACCCCTCCCCCGACAGGCCTGGCCTAGATCCCTTCAGTACCCCAGCTGCATGAGTAAAAGCCCAGCTCCAATCACACAAAAAATTAACCCTAGGGAACACAAGTTCCCTAAGGTGCTCTAAAGTAGAGCACCTGCATCTGATACCTCATTTGAGGAGAGTTAATTTTTTGCTTGATCGGCCGCCTTAACAGCACTCTGCAGCCATGCATGTACCATAGCATAGCTATAGAGCACTTTCAATCATCTGATCGCATGAAAAACATAACTTCTGTGTGTGCCCACACAGCCTGTTCTCAGAGAGTCTAAGGCAGGGGTGTGCAATAATTTGGGCCCATGGGCCATATAGGGAGTTTTGATAAGCTGCCATGAGCTGGGTCAGCACCCTTCCCCACCCACCTACTAACCAAAACTCCCTATGGGGCTTTGGCTGGCCAGGAAGCAGTGTTTGGGAGCAGGATGCATGTGATCCACTCCCTGTCCTGGGGAAAGAGGGGATGTATGGGGGTGTGTGGACAGCAGAGCTGCTTGGGAGCCAGGCAGGGTTAAGGGAGAGGAGGGGGAGGCAGGAGGCACATGCAGCAGAGCTCACTCAGTCCATGGCTGCCCCTGTGCTGCTCCACATGGGGTTGAGCCCCACCTGTGGCAACCCATGCCATGCTCCCTGCCTATACCTGCTGGCCTTATCCAGGCCATAGACAGCAAACAGCTTTTGATGGGGCTGTTCCTGGTGTAGCTCCAGCTGGCCAGGTGTTGCTATCCTCTCCCTACCCTCCCCCCGCAGGAGCTCCTGGGTTGAAATTTCCCCCCAACCATTCTCCAAGAGCAGCGCAGTAGGGGCAGGAGCGGGACGAGGAACTGCCAGTGGAGGCAAGGGAAGTAGAGCAGCACCCAACTGGTTTCAGCTGCACTGGGAATAGTCCCACTGGGGCCTGGCCACCAGGCACAAGGTACAGACTGTCCTAATGGTAGCAGGTGGGGCTCGGCCCTACGGGGGCAGCCATATGTCGGATCCAGTCACTTGCTGGGCCACATGCAGCACACAGACTATATTTTGCCTACCCCTGGCCTAAGATGAACTGGATAAGTATAGCGGCTGGGCACAGCAAGTTTGCAGCAGTAATGGGAAAGACTTTTCTTTGAAACAGAGTAGGCTGACTTTTTGTTTTAAAACTTCCCTAAAAATAAAGAGCCTGTTACAGCCCACTAAATCAGGGGTTCTCAAACTGTGAGTGGCGATCCCCTGGGGGGTCATGAGCAACTTAAAAGGGAGTCACAAACTTCCCAGGGGGTACGCATAGTGGCGCAGGAAAACGGTGCTTGGTGGTGGCATGGAGAGGTGGGTGGCAGCAGTGGCTACCATGTGCGAGCTCCCCATTCCCCGCCACCGCCATCCAACGCTTGGGGACACAGTATCACAAAGTTTGAGAGCCCCTGCACTACGTGATAAGCAGTATTGTCCAACCCAATCTTATTCATGTCTTCAATACCATTGCAAAACAGCAGCTTGATTGTAGCCTGCAATCTATACACAAAGCTGTTCAGATACATTTATTACCTACGCACACTTTATGTAACACCCAAGAGCATTTGCAGAATGTGTCAACCAAATGGGCACATACTACTCACAGATGATGTTGGTCTCTGTTTGGTGCAACAATTTCCCTTCCTGTTTATTGGGGCCTGTAATTCATTAAAGAAGGGAAAAATTTTATCATTTAAGACAAAAAAAAGTCTCCAAACAGCTTGCTATTACCTAGAAAAGCACAGCGACCTCCATTCTTCCCAATTCTGGCTGAACAAATACAAAACGCCACAGAAGTTTTGAGGGTACAAAAAAAATACTTCTCTCCTGTGGAAAAAATGCAGGCCAAACAGGGACAGACAGAGTTACTGATGCTTAGCAAATACACAATTTTTTCATCTGCCTTCAGTATAAGTTTAGGCAAAGAGGACAAAAACCTGGACTCAGACCTTTTCTTTCTGCATATAAGGAGCTTTGGGCTCCCACTATTATGAGCAACAGTGGCAACCATGCGTTTATGTTATAAGTTACGTCAACAAGATGCTTTTAAAAGAAAAATTAATTTTAGCTCTTAAAGCTATAAGCATTTAAGTCTGCATATCTACTGAAATCAATGGTACCTTTTCTGAGTTACACACTTCGCTTAAGTTCTTGAAGGAACAAGGTTTTCATGCTTTTTCTGTGAGTCCCTTTTACAAAATTCAAATCCTCTACCAATGCTGATACTTAAAGCATTTATAATTTTTTCATAGCATTTTATCTAGAGTTTCAGGATTGCGTATTTTGAAATTCATTTTACAATGTGAGCCTGATTCAAATGATTTAAAAAATAAAAATCAAGCAATTTAATCACTGCACTTTCCTTTATGCAGACAAGCACCTCATTTTTTCTGCCCCTAGAGAACTTACTATGTCATCTCTTTCCTCAATTTATGATGTTGCCCACTTACTCATCCTAATTCAGCGCACCCACACTGGGAGAGAGGGAAGACTTACCATAGCTGCAAAAGTTGCCCATTAAGAAAATTTTGAATCCAAGATATAGGTAACTGACAGCAATAAATTCAAAAGCATCTGTGAGACTAAGCAGCAATTTCACTGACTTCAACCTGAAAACTGATGGAAGAAGTGTAGCCTAGCATTCTGATTTCCTGACCTGCTGACAGTCAACATATCAGAAGGTGGTGGTGGTTTCAAACACAGCACAGGATATCAGTTTGCATTTTAACAGGGGTCTGGATATGTTCTTCATCAAATATTTCATAAAATGTTCCTCTATGAAAGTTCTTAGAAGAATTTGAGGTTCAACTAAAACTTTTCCCTACTTATGGTTAGGAAACTGAATAGGAACAAGTACCTGTCTGTTTTAATAATTCGAAGTTACAAAACTGAGAACCAAATATAGAATTACTACTTTGGTAATAAAAATAAATAAATTGGTACTTTGATTTTTATAAAAAACTGACCCTCCACTTCTTATAAATAGGGGTCTACCTAACTTGTAGCGGAAGTCTGTGGAGCAGTAGCGCCTTTAATCTCTCTCTTTTTGCTGCCCTCTCCACCTCTCTCCCACCTGCTGCTGAGTGGCTGAGAGGCAAAAACCATAACATCAATTGCCTCTCAGCCACTCAGCAGTAGCGGGGCCACGCAGCAAAAAAGCAAGATCAAAGGCACGGCTGTGCCATGAACTTCTGCCACAATTAAGGTAAGTCCCTACCCATAAAAGGTAAGAGCTTTTGAGGACCTTGGGTCAATGCAACAAAACAGCAGTCTGCCTGAAACTCTCTTAGACTGATTAAATCACTCAGTAGAAAGACTGTGGCCTCTTGACCTGAGAGATGCAGTAGGGTAGGGCAGGGCATGGATTGTTTTTTTTTAATTAGAAACTCAGACCCCTAGTGATGGGTGAATTGGAAATATCCAGGCAAATGGGCTGAGCAAAATCTTTGACAACTTTAATATTCATAAGAAGTGCCACCCTGACAGGCCTGGAGAATGAAGCCCTCTGTTCATCCACAAACTTCTGTGCATTGCATGACAGCAGGCAGGCTTCACCAGAGTCAACCTTTGAGTGCTTTAGGAGCACTCTTGATTGCTCTGTATGTAAAAGAGCTGTATGATTGCTCAGAGCTCCAGTATGAAACTAGAGACAGGCCTGTTGAAAGTCTCTGGGTTAAGGTCAGAGAGGAGAGCAACAAGGGTGATGTTGTGGTGGGTGTCTCCTATGGACCACCCAACAAGGAGGATGAGAGTTTCTTCAAACCGCTAGCAGAACTTTCCTGATCACAGGCCATGGTTCTCATGATGGACTTCAATAACTCTGGCATCTGCTGAGAGGGACTGACTGGCTAAGCAACAGCTCTGCAGAAAAGGGCCTGGGGGATACAGTAGACAAGAAGCTGAACATGAACCAACAGTGTGCCCCTGTTGTGAAGAAGGCTGACTGCATATTGGGCTGCATTTGTAGGAAGGAAGTGAATCTTTCCCTCTATCTGACACTAGTGAGGCCACATCTGGAGTACTGTACAGTTTTGGGCTCCCCAGTACAGAAAAGATGTAGACAAACTGCAGAGAGTCCAGTGAAAATGGTTTAGGGGCTGGGGCACATGACTTCTAAGGAGAGGCTGATGGAACTGGGCTTATTTAGTCAGGAAGAGAGAAGACTGAGGCGGGATTTTAATAGCAGCCTTCAACTACCTAGAGAGGGGTTCGAAAGAGGATGGAACAGGACTGTTCTCAGTGGTGGCAGATGAAGGAACAAGGAGCAACGGTTTCAAGTTGCATATAGAAGGCTAAGATTTTTTGGCCAGGTCTGCATGCCATAACTTTAAATATGAATCCAATGGCACAAGCTACTGCAACAGGTTATAGGATTCCAGGTGTGTTCTTGATTTGACATCTAAACAAATGCCCATGCCTAAATGGATGACACACTTGGGAGATGGTAATACCAGGCATGCACCTTCAAAAGAACAGAAAGTCAGCAGAATAAGAAAAAGCAGGAATGCTATCGAAGAAGTTGTTTTACTAAAGTAGAAAAGATTTAGTAATATTCTCAAAGAAGCTAGAAAACATTTCCACATCCATTTATTGGCTTTACAAACCCAGAGATGTCCCTCTAATAGCCCTTATTTATACGGGCAAGTATTTTTTGTCCACCAGACCCCTAGCTGGGGTCATCTGACTCCAGCGCTCTTTCCTGCGCAGGGCAGGGGGTTGGACTTGATGATCTACTAAAGTTCCTTCCGACCCTGAAAATCTAAGGAGTCTAGCTATAAGGTATAAAACACTGTAGAAGAAGGCATGAGAAAGTTACCTGATGCTTGTTGCCAGAGTCAGATACACGTACCAGAAGTTAATTCAACATTTAAAAGAATGGCCACCGAAGTGGCAACAACTCCAGTAACTCAAAAGATTTTTAAGGCCAAACAAGATAATTATTGTTGCGTAGTTGAATATACTGCCCAGCCCAGACGGTTACATTTCACTCAAGACATCCTGCAGCAAGCTCAACTTGTGGTTGAACTGAGGCATATCTTTTACCAAGGCAACAAATCTTAACTGAACAATTTCAAGTAACAGAAAATCCACGTAATCCCCCGATAAATGATTCTAAAGGTCTCATTTGCTATTAAAAGTGTACTTTTTTTTCTAGTTCAAATTTCTCCATTTGCCTTTGGTTGTAGCACAGAGCTTTGTCAAACTGAAGCAGAGTGGAACTGACATGATTACCATATTATTTCTGACACAGTTCTGGAGACCAGCGCTGAAATTGAGCAGCATCTGGTCAGTTTTACCCTGCTGCTGCTTGCCAAAGCTTTGAGCAGTAGCAAAGACACCAAAGTTAACATTACAATTACACCTGGAAAGCTATCTTCCCATGCACAAAGATGAGAAACTTACTAGATGATGAAGTTCTTCGCTTGCTTTGAAACCTTTTCTTTCCAAGGAGAATTTCTGATGTCAGGATGAGTGGATTTTTCAAGTCCAGTTTTGAGCTTTTATGTTTTTAAATCGCAGTTTTGGCAACAGATGTATGCGAGTATCATAAAATAGATAAAACTCAGATTTCCCAGGCCAGAGCCCATGTAGCTTAAGGACATAAATTGATACTGCATAGAACAGAGAAGAGTAGATACATACCTTGACTGCTTCATGGACCATGTGCTTCCTAGTAACTGTTTGAAAGCGGAAAGGGATGAAAGATGTATGAAAAGACATGGAATCAGATGGGGACAAAGAAGATAGAAAGACAAATAAGTTATGTGGGAATAGAGAGTTAGTGAGAGTAAGAAGAAAAATGTAAGGCAAGACATAGGTGAGGCTAGCTAACAGCCTTAGAAGTGAGAGCAAGTAATCTGGACTTGACACTGAAGACCCAAGGCTAGTGCAGGACCTGATCAAGGAAGTGGGGAGACTAAGCTGTGAGAGAAGGCAGATGCTTCTGCCAGATGCGCCTGGAGTAGTCCAGAGTGAAGGGAGAAGCTGGGCACCCAGAAAAGATGTGGTGGTTACAGAGATCAACATACAAAATCTAGGCATAAATCAGAAGTTTGGCCCAAACCCTCTATTTGCAACCGCCCAGTCCAGAGCAAAGTTGCATAGACAGTGCTCTACCTTGGCCCAGAGTACTTTGAGACAGTTGGGGTTGGAGAATGGTATTTAGGAAAACCAAACTCTAAACGTAAAAAATTCTGCTGTCAAGAGACAAGAATGGGTTGTGCAGGACTGAAGCTTCAGAGAAAATTTATTTTAATATTTCTGCTTCCTGGGCCAGTTTAAACTTCACACCATGCAGCAGACAAAAAGAGGAAGGGGGTAGGGGGAGATTCAGATCAACAACACGCTACTACTACATGGCATCCCTGGAAACCAGCATGATGAAAAAAAAGTCCGCTTGAGTGGCACCAGAGGTCATTTCCCAAAACAAGAATGATGAAATGAAGAGGGGGAAAATTAGCTACTTCTGATTTCATCAACCAGGAAAATCTGATGTTCCTTTGGATAACTTTAGGACACATACTCCATCTCCTTGCCAATTCAATCCTATCTCCACAGTACCCTGCTTAGTGTCTTCTCCAATATAATTTTAGGATGAATCATTGTTCACTCTTTGGACATACTGCATCCTTCTTTACTAGGAACTAGGAATAAATGCAATGTAATATGTATCTTCATATTTTTCCCATAATAATAAAAATAAAAAGCAGAGTAGAAAAATAGGAGAGAGTTGTATGGAGGTGATACACGCACTCGGAGGAAAAGAAGGAAAAACCTCCCAAAATTTTTCATCTACCACAGTTAACCTTATAAGTTTTCTCCTAGCTTGAGTATCAGATTTGTATGGTACCCTGGTAAGTACTCTGATTCAAAGTTTACTTTTTCGGTAAAAATGAAATGTCTTAATTAAGTGCCATAAATAACAAAGCCTAATACAAGTCTGCTTAATCCTCTGTTGGATCTCTCACGCTCCCCCTCACCTCAGCCCACCCTCCCTTTCAATTACTAGTCCTGACATTTTTCTTTCCGATTGACCTTGACTCTGACTATGAAATGTAGTACTCAACCAGGTTTAAAAATATGATTAGGCTGTGAGAAGGGAAAGGAAACACCAAAGCCCTAACACCCAACTGGACATACAATTAGCCAAGCTACAGAAAACAAAGCAATGAGAAAGCTTTCTATTCTGGTTGAAGTTAATGACTGCTGCCTAGAGAAAGAACAGTGGAGCTCCCTCTACCAGATAGTGAGTTGCAGCTTGTCCTCTCTCACACGGCACATAGCTGGCCTGCATGAACAGACAAAAGTACTTGGGGATATTTGACTGCCTGTGTTTTTCTTAAGTCCTAAAAATAAATCCATTTAAAGAGATGGTATTGAGTTATTTAGATTGCTGCAAGGTTGCCAGAATTTGTCTCCTGAAAGTATATTTCTGCAGACTGCATGGTTTTAAAGCACAGAGAACAAAAATCTTTGCCAGAGACCTCTGGCAAATGAAGTACTGCACTGTTCACCATCTCCAGCTGTACATAAAGTGACTTTCAATCTAAGACACTTGTATACCCGATGCCCCTGATGTTCCATTGTCTACAAACATCTGGGGATTGTAAGTGCTCTGCAGCATTATTTGCAAAGTTGATTTAACATCTGACTTTTTTTTTTACTGACATTCAACTAAGCTCCTTCTCACAGCAGCCCTCCCTGCTTTGCTAGCTCCTTTCCTGCTTAAAGGAACAGCTGTAGTCTCCCCAGCTGCATGAAAACTTCACAGAATGGCAATTGGAAACATTTTCTAGCATAAATACATGACGAGTAAAGCAGCAGTGAAAAAACCGAAAATCCACACACCCATCAATCTGCAGATGCTGATGCAAGAGAGCTGTGAGAACTGCTATCTTGACTGAGATGATAGGGCCTCCAAGAAAAAAATGTTGAATTTCTTTTTGCCTTTAGTAAGCCCATCTGAAAAACCTATATAATAATGTTTTTTCACATTCACAATGTTTTAGGTCTGTTATCTCAGAGCATTCACAAAGGCAGATGCATACGGCTGTAACCAAAAACCCAGCAAATTACCAGTGCTGTCTTCTGCAGCTGTGGTCCCCTGAGAATCAAGCTGATAATGCACCTCTCAGAGGTAGTCACTTAAGATGACCCTGAACTGAAGCTGTGAAATGAAGTCTTAATCATGCTCCTCAATGGAGCAGGTAGACTTGTGCACAGCTTGCCTAGGCCTAGGAGGCATTTTGGTTGGACACACAGAAGAAAAAGTCATTTGATCAGATTTTAGAATTTCCTTTCACTTCTTAATAGCAGCTGAGCAAATGGAGCTGTTTTTGTTACTGGATTTCCCTCTTTCACTGATTAACAATGTCTTTAACATTTTTACTATTCCCACCCTTAAACCTTGCGCTGGTGCTAATTGGACATGCCAGTCTTCCTATGTTTCCAATTTTGAGAAACTGAGAGGAGGTTTTTTTCTCTCTTTTGTTTAAGGGCAGAGAAATGGACATATACATTACAAAGCTTACAAAACCTACAAGCTTTAAATCTCAGGTCACACATTTGATTCAAGTTTTTAATCTACTCTAGCTTTTAATGTGACTTACTCTTAAAACTTGAGAAAACATCAAGCTCTCTCTCCCCTTTTCTTGTTTTAGTGTTTATAAAAGGGATTATAATCAGGCTTATATAAGAGGATCCTGGCTTCAACCTTGATTACAGACAGGCTACAGCCTCTCCATGATAAACCACGCACATGCATGCAGAGCCAGGACTAGAGCTTTCGTTCCAAAACCATAAGCCTCTACCACCTGGAACTAAATGGAAAATTTTTGCGCTTGCTGTAACCTAGTGAGGGATCCTTCTATTTTTCCTAAACTATAATGCACTGGTAGAAAGAAGCCTGATTGCACATTCACCCCACAGTCCTGGAGCCTTTGAAATCTTTGCCTGTCCTTCAGGAAGAGTATTTTTTCTTAAACTGAATGACATTCAGTAACATTCTCTTGAGCACTAAAAATTCCTATTCTCAATGAAATCAATGGCAAAAATCCCTCTCACTTCAACAGGAGAAGGATTCGGTTCAATACTATCCAAAAAAGGTTCTTTTCTTGTAACAATTACACTTCATTTTCTCCAAATACAGCATGCGAACCAACAAGCCATTTGAGCTAGAATATAATATGTAAATGCTCAACCAAACATTGAAATGTCTAATTGTCTTACTTTCAGAGTAAATCTAGCATTTTTCAGACCAAAGCATCTTTCCAATATGGAGGTGCAGAGCTTTCATAAAGGCAGCAGGTTGCTACTGTGATATCAACCCTATTATAGAAAAATATAATAGGGTTGCTGCAACCTGAAGAAAGAAAAAAAAAAGACACCCTGACAAAACCGTCCTTCTCTTAGGCATAGTCACAAAAAAGAAAGAATTAACTTTTGTTTCCACTTCTGTCATCAAGGTAGGCCATTTTGTCTGGGCTGGCAAATTTCCCAAGACTTAAGTGACACATACAAATCTTTTAATTAAGTCATAACAGCCCTTGTAGTCCAGCAAGCAAGCTTGCTGACTTTCTCAAATACATCTTCTAATTAAGTTGGACCAATCAGTTTGACTACCAGACGCACACATCAATCCACACCTCGATACACACTGAAAACCTGCCCTCACTACCATCCATTATTTTCTCTCAGTGGACACATTTCCAGTCTTCAAAAACTTTAAACATGACATCTTCTGATGAAGAAACAAACACCTCAGTTTCTTTCAAAATTTCTCACAAGTGGAAAACACACAGCTGAAATAAACCCTCCATTTGACAGCCTGTCACCTATATGAAACAGACCTGCTGAAGCTGAGAGACAGACACAGATGCTGTGGTAACAATTCAAGAGCACTACACATTTAAACCATGGATAGCCTCTTCACAAATATCCGTGTCATTAATTCACAAATGGTTGTGGCATGGTTAGATGCAAGGGTGGAGCCTGGAGCAATGCCTTTATCTTGAGTGAAGGGGAAATCATAACCCTTCTGGGACTGCTTGCCATGTGTTCAGGCCCTCCATTCGACAGTGGCAACCCAACAGGTAGAAGGATTCATTTGGGAGCAGGGAAGACTAGTGCACAAAATATCTTAACTACTCACATCGCTGTATGTCAGGGAAACTGAAGAAGTGAAGAAATGTGTAGTGAGATACACAGTCTTTCACCACTTGGGCAGCCAGTTTGAATCCAGACTTGGCGGTTATTAGGTAGCGCTTGTTCTACCACCATTTCCTTTACCTGTTCTGTGGATGCGGGGTGGGATTCAGCCAGGAGGCAAATTAATTCAGCACATTCTATTACAAAATTCACATACAAGTACCAGTGTTATCAACTTTCCACCTTTCTATTGGTAGTCAAGCAGCTGTGAGCTTGGGTGAGCATAAGATTCCTGTGCAGAGCTGAGGACAGAAATTGTTTTTGGAAAAAGAAGAGCTAGTTACTTTCCTTAACTGTGGTTCTTCAAGGTGCCCTATCCACATCCGTTCCACTCTTGCCAGACATGTGCTTAAGATCAGACTTGGTCAGCAGCATCCGCTGCTGTGGGGCTACACCTGCATCCTAGATGTACAAGTGTCTCCCGCTATAAAGGCAAACAAGATTCTTTGGGTAAATCCGGTATCTTTTATTAAACCAACTCAAATTGTTGGAAGAATTCTTATTAGCAAGCTTTTGGGCATAAACACTCTTAATCAGGATGAAGAAGCATCTGCAGATGGTCATGATATCAGTCCTGACTTCAGCACCAAGACCTGCCCTAGTCTTGAAGCTTACAATAATCAGTAAACCCTTCCAGTATTGGGATTTACTGTAAAGCAGTGCTGTCAAAGTCTTTGACCCCCCACGGGCCAGATGAGCCAGTTTGGGCCCATGTACCCACCCTTTCACCTCCGCCGTGCTGGATTCAGCACCTGTGGCACCCACTCTGGGTCCCATGTTGCACATAGCAGCTGCCCTGGCTCATCTGGGATCCACATCATGTGCAGTGTGGGTCCTGAAGTGGGCACCATGTGCAGCACACATCCTGGACCAAAAGGATATTTGTATCTGAAAGCTTGAAAAGAAGAATTATTAAACAAACTCAAGTACTTGGAAAAAAAAGATACCCAAAGAACCTTGTCTACCTGTGTCCTTAGGCTACCATTGCTATAACCTATCCTCTTATAAAGGGCATAAGGGATGGAGCGGACCCAAGAGTTCTTCAATTGTTTTGCCAATATGGAAGCCTAAAGGAACAGGACCATGGAAGCCATGTGGTCAATGCACCTCAGAGTCACAGTCACTGCAGGGCAAGTCATTATTCCCTCTTTGTATGATGCCAATCTGTGTTTCACTCTGAATGACTAAACAAGCTGTTGTGTTTGGAGGTGTGTACAAGGAGTCTTACCTTAAACAACAGCTGCAGAATTGCCCTCCCAAAACTGGCATCTGGACTGAAAGCCTTTCAAAAAGGACAGTGTCTTATAAAAGTATGGACTGTGCTCTACAGCTACAATACAGAATGACAGAACAGGGACATTCTTCAACAAGTGTCTGAGGCTATGTAAGAGAACTGAGCTCTAATGTGCTTATCACGAATACAGGTTTCCCTTTCTTTATGCGGGTTCGGTATGTGTGAATTCGCTCTTATGAGATGACCCTTTTTATACCATAAATTGGTTATATGCAAAGTAAATTCACTCTTATGCGATCAGTATGGTGGAAGCCCGCAGTCAGCTGCTTTGTGCGAAGCATTGTGGGAGTGATGCGCACCAAAATATAGTCTCCTGCGTGAATCTGTGCTCCTTGCTCGCTGTCTGTAACGTGTTTCTGTAGTTGTCATCTCCATTGTGGATTCTAAGCATCTCTTACCCCTCTCTGCTGTTGGTGAGTACCAAAATTGTCTTGTAAAAGTGATAGAAATGGGTCTGGGGGTCAGTACAGTTGAGGTCTTAAAACACATCCCTATTTGTTACATTGTAAAGTGGGTTCCCTTTATGAAAATTTGAGTTATGCACCGTTATGCATAATTTGAGTTATGCACCCAGGAACGCGCGTGCAACATAAAGCGAGGGAAACCTATATAACTTGATTAGCTCCTTACACGTTTCTATACAGTCGGAAACTGCATGGATATTTGCCTGACCCTTAACCCCATCAGAACAAACTTGTTTATATTCTGACCACAGAGGTAATACAATAGGATCCTTACTACATCAAACATACTATGTTGAGCTTCCCCAAGAGTTATGCAAAGCTTGGGAAAGAACACAGGGAGGAGACGCACATGGTTCACGTACAGCACCTTTAGGCAAGGATGCAATAAGAAGCCCAAACGTAACCCTGTCCTCAGAGAACGATGCTTAAGGGGTATTCACTGGGGGATCCACAAGGGCTGGAACTGGAATTTCGAGCTGATATAATGGCTACGTACAAGCCAATTTTCATTGGTAGGTGGTGCAGGGAACAGGTTGCTAAGGGAGACAGCTGGTACCGCAATGCCCATATGTAAAGCTAAGTGAAAGAGGTTTTCTAATGCAGTCTAGTCAAAGCTTTCCTGCTCTGGAGCAGAATGTTCCGAACGCCAGCTGAACAGCTTTTCAGCCAGTATCCAGGCTGATGAAATATAAAAGCTGGGTCCAGGTATAGGCTGACCGACGCCGTGAAAGCCTACATGAAGGCATCAGAACTGTACTCAGGTCGGACCCAAATGTTCAAGCTGCCTGATGCACACTAGGGCTATCATGATCCTTGATCCAGCATCTCATCTCAGTTTCCTCAGGCCTCTCAAGAGTCTCAGAGAAAGCAATACCATGAGGGCGAGAAAGGAATTGGGAGGGGGGGGACCTGTGTTACCTCTGACAGCTCTGATACAGTGAAGGGGGCAAAGGGAAGGGGCACCAATTTAAAGGAGCCATTTTAAATTGCTGCTTGAATGCAGATGCTTTAAAGGGACTGCATTCACACAGACACTGTGGCCTCCTACTCTGTGCCTTCAGTTCCTCATGGTTTTGGGTGGCACGCAATAAGTGGAAGGAGAAGCATAGAGCAGGGAGGGAATCAGAGCAGCAGAGGACCAACTGTGGGAGTGGTGGCTCGGTAGCCCACCACTCTCTTAAAGAATTACAACCCCTGCTGCACAGTATTGGGTTCCTGAAGGACCACACATAATTAGAAAGTTTAAAAAAAAAAAGAAAAGATGTAATGCCAGTGATGTAATCCAGTAACAGATTCACATAGTCCAGAGATGAATGGCTTCCAGACAGGGCAGAGATTACCTTGGTTGCTCCTTCCCAAGCCATGGTGCTATCTGTTAGCATTACGAGTGGATCCCTGGAGTGGAGCAGGAATGCACTGCAGTGCCTGATAGCTCCAAAGTGACTATATGCCAACATTTCCTCAGGAGACCATTTTATCCCTGAGTTTGAAGGTGATATGGATAAATGACCCAATTCCCTCCCTCAAACACGTGAAAAGGCACCTGCACCAAAGCTGCACAGGTCTCAGGTGAAGTCAGGCAATAATGTAAGTGATGTAATGCAAGTTCATATGTCACAGCTGGTTTTGATTCTTCCACTCAGTAATGACTGAAGCCAGAAGACACTATCATCTGGCAGGAAAGCCCTCTCTACCATGAAATCTATCCTAGGCCAAAATAACTCGATCTGTGATGTGCCGCTACCACAACAACACATTTTGCAAAGACTTGGTGCTGTGGAGCGTGCAAAAGACAGAACCTTGTACTGGTAATGATTTTGCCCCACTAAAAAAGTGGTGCTAAGGACAGGTCAGGTGGTTACAGCTAGGGAGAGGCGACACATAGGAGGTGCACGTGCACCTTGAGCATGGCGGTGCATGCCCTGCAGCACTCACCACATCCCCTGTTCACTCCCCTGCTGCCAGTGCTGGCAGCATCTGCAGGAGCTCCCAGCTTACCACTGCCAGCACAGCTGTGCCCCCTCCAGCTGCTAGGGGCATGCGCCATTCATGGAGCTAGGATCTGTACCACGTCAGTTACGAACTTCCCTTAAAGGTCACTTCCCTTAAAGCAGGGTCTCAAAAATATGGCCCATGGGCTGGATGTAGCCTGTGGAGCCCTATCACCTGGCCTCTGGGTCTCTGGACCAGCTCCATGTGCCACACGCAGGACCCCACAGCACATGATTCAGGTGCTCCAGAATCCGTGCCACATGTGATGCCTGCTCCAGTCACTCTGCAATCTGTGCCACCCATTTCAGCTGGTCCAGGATGTGTGCTGCATGTGATGCCCACTCCAGGACCCACGCTGCATGCGATGTGGAACTCAGACAAGCCAGGACAACTGCTGTGGGCAACGTGGGACCCAGAGTGGGTGCCACAGGTGCTGGATCCAGTCTGAGGGATGTGAAGGGTGGGTAGACAGACCTAATTACACTTGTCTGGCCTGTGGGGGTCAGATGACTTTGATATTACTGCTTTAAAGCAAATTCCAATACTGGAAGGGCTTACTGATTATTGCAAGCTTCAAGACCAGGGCAGGTCTTGGTGCTGAAGTCAGGACTGATATCATGATGTTCTGTGCCATTTTTTTTGTTGGTGCCTTACTCCCTGACCTCCATGCCAACGTGGACTTGGAAGATGCATCTTTAGTGGGATATTTCAGGCCTTCCTTGTGGGAGGGATCTGCCACTTTCACTGAGGTACAAATGCGGGTCAGTTGCTTGACACATTGCCAACTTCAACAAGCAAGTACCAGCTCTTGTTCTGTTGGGATTTGTGTTGACATGTTCAAAAGCAAAGGCATTGATGAAGACAGTCTGAGGGCTGTCAGTCCTGAAGAACTTGAAAGAGGGATGTGGATAACCTTGACAGGGGTTCAGAGGCTGGCTACTCGTATGGCTGAGGGCCTGCAGGTAAGATCCTATGAAGTCAGACTGAGGGACCTGAATTTCTTCAGCCTCCACAAGAGAAGGCTGAGAGGTGATCTTGTGGCTGGCTAGAAACTCATCATGGGGGGTCAGCAGGGAATAAGGGATACTCTATTTCTAATAACCCCAAGGGGCGCCCTAGTAAATAAAGGAGAGTAGTTCTAGATTGGATATCAGGAAAAAAATTTTTGCAGTGAGGGTTGCCAAAATATGGAATGGGCTTCAAAGCAGGTGGTGCTCTCCTCTACCTTGGAGGTGTTCAAGAAAAGATTAGACAGGCACCTACCTGGGGTTATTTAAGGGCACTGGGAAAGTGCCCTTTCCTGCCTAGAGCAGGGGGTCAGATTCAGTGATCTACGAGGTCCCTTCTGACTCTAGAAATCTATGAATCAGTATTGTTGGCTTTGAAATGACATCTCCTGGCCATTCAAACTATGGGAAAAGCATCGTGTTTGAATGCCAGGACCCTTGGCATCAATGACCTGCTTCACTCTGACCTCGTGGATCTTTCCTCTGTCACCATCGGTGACTTGGGCGAGGAGGTAAAAAGCACCCTGTTCAAATTTGCTGACAACACCAAGATGTGGGGGGAAGTAGGCATGCTAGAAAGGAGGAACAGGCTGCAATCGGACCTAGGCAGGTTACAGGGGTGGGCAGTGTTGGGGCCGACTATAGCCGGTGGGGCTGCTGGTACTTCGACCGATGGAATAGAATTAGGCACAGACGCATGTTGGTTGAATTGAAAATAACTTTACTCACAATACTGAAGTACAGGGCCTCGCGTCGATGTACACAGAGTAGGCACCTTCCGTAGAGTTACACCGGGGAGCACATAAATGCTCTATTCACACTTCCGTGCCGGCAGTTCCCTTTACAACAACTTCAAAACCAAACCTACGGGGAACTCAAGAGCTCTTCGCCCACCCGAATGATGTATTTAGCCGTGACGGGAGCATCCGGGGGGAAAGGGAGCCGTGGACGCAGGACCTTCGGTGAGGGTGATTAGGCCTCTCCGATGTTGTGTGGGTCCCATCTGGTTCCACAAATTTCTCCCCTTTTATAAGCTAGAGAGCCAATCAGAATGTGCCCTGTGTGTCAGCTGACTTTCAGTCAGGCGACCGTGACTGCCGGCCGTGCAGACACACGCCTCATTAACACTGCGATCATAACTCCCTCACACTTTTTACATCGGACTGGCGTTTGGTCACCTTTTCTTTACCACAGGCCGATGGGAACAGGATGGGTTTCAACACGGACAAGTGCAAGGTGCTGCACCTGGGGAGGAAGACCCAGCAGCAGACCTACAGGCTGGGGAACTCCCTCCTCATCAGCGCAGAGGCAGAAAAGGATCTTGGGAGTCATTATTGATGCCAAAATGAACATGGGCCGGCAGTGTGGGGATGCGGTCAGGAAGGCCAACCATGCCTTGTCACACATCCACAGATGCATCACGAGCAGGCCCAAGGAGGTGATCCTCCCCCTCTGTGCAGCACTGGTCAGGCCTTGGTTGGAGTATTGCGTCCAGTTCTGGGTGCCGCACTTCAGGAGGGATGTGGACAACGTGGAGAGGGTCCAGAGGAGGGCCACTCGCATGATCGGGAGCAGCAGGGCAGGCCCTATGAGGAGAGGCTACGGGACCTGAACCTGTTAAGCCTCCACAAGAGAAGGCTGAGGGGGATCTAGTGGCCTGTTACAAACCAGTCAGAGGGGACCAGCAGGCACTGGGGGAGTCCCTGTTCCCCTGAGCACTACCAGGAGTGACTAGAAATAACGGTCACAAGCTGGCAGAGGGTAGATTCAGACTA
>JAGPOW010003648.1:117475448-117547751 GCA_030014935.1 Caiman crocodilus | reverse complement strand
GGACCAGCAGGCACTGGGGGAGTCCCTGTTCCCCTGAGCACTACCAGGAGTGACTAGAAATAACGGTCACAAGCTGGCAGAGGGTAGATTCAGACTAGATATCAGGAGGCGCTACTTTACCATCAGGGTGGCTAGGATCTGGAACCAACTTGCAAGTGAAGTGGTGCTGGCTCCTACCCTGGGGGTATTTAAGAGGAGGGTAGACAAACACCTTGCTGGGGTCGTTTGAGCCCACTACTTTTTCCTGCCATGGCACGGGGTTGGACTTGATGATCTGGTCAGGTCCCTTCCGACCCTACCAACTATTAAACTATGAAACCATGTATGACTTCCAAAGATTGTGGCAGTAGATATAATATGAACCTTACATATTGTATTTTGGTACAGGATGAGAAAGAACACCAGCTGAATGCTCATCAGGAGCATGCCCTTCTTCAAGGCAAAGAAGGCCGCTGCAATGCTCAATGATCAAGAACATAGGACCACCATCTGACAAACTTACCCTCAACCATGTACACAACAACTATTGTAAAAAACATTGCCCTGCTGCACAGGAGGCTCTCCCCTTGATTTTTCCCCCCGTCATTGATTTTCCTCATATTAAAGTTCGGCTACATAGAAACAAAGAGAGATTTCCTCACAAAAGCTAACTTGAATGCGTTTGAGACTCACAGGAGAGTAGCAGATTGAAAACTCAGCATGTTCCATCTCACTGCCAAGGGCAGTGAGTGGGAACTGAGGGAGGATTGAGGCCATCAATGTCCTTCAAAGAGGAGGATGAGGGTGCTTGTGCAGCCCCAACAGACGCTGTTATTCAGAAATTATTCTGGTTTCATATGCACTATCAGTGGGATGGGTCCTCTGCTGACAGTGGTTTGAAGAATGTTATGTGCTTTCATTCCTGGATAAATCCAACTTTTTTTTTTTTTTTTTTGCTTTAAACAGGTGTTTGATACTTGACAGTAATGTACCTCCTAACTTTTACACTGACTGCTCTCCATGGTTTTCCTACTTCCTCAGGAGAAAAAAGTTGTGTAGTGTAATGAAAGAATTTAAATAATCAACCCAACAGCTCCCACTTTGTCCCTCTTAAATTAAATCTTAAATAGTAGACTCTCCAAGGGTCCACACTTGTGTTCCTCTCAGCAAATTATCAATAAGCTACATTGTTTACAGGCAAGACCAGGATATGGTGGAAAGCTGCCCAGCCAAGACACATTGCTCTAGTCTCCCCTGAATTTGAATGTGATAATGAGCTTCCATTTCCCCAATGCCTGCCACCCAAACATCTTTACATAGACTTTACAAACACTGTTAATTGCCTCTACAAACCATAGAAATATTGCTCCATCCATTATCACAGTACAACCCCCTTCGAGGCAAAACCCGGCAGCTTTTAACAGTTCACAGCAGAACCACATAGGTCCTTCGTTTTGCATTTCATTCAAACAAGAGCACCAGCAGAAGCACAGTGCCCCCTAGCTCCTACATAGCACAGGACAAAGATTGCAAGTGACTCAGTCCAAGAACATCTGAAATTCTGAAGCCTACATGAAAACAAAACACAAATGTGCAACACTTGCATCTTACCCGTCATAGGATCAAACAGCTGATTGGCCTCTAGGTCTGTGAAGGTGTTAAAGCAACTAGGACATTTGAAGGAGGCACGGTTGGTGGAGTCTCTCTCATCTGTCTCAATCCGCCTCCTCATGTGGTCCAGCTTGTACTTCACCACATTGACCAGGAGGCGGTAGTTGATGAAGTAGTAGTTGTGCCGGGTGGTCTTGCCGTCGGGGGCGGTCTCCACTCTCATCCTGCATTTGATGAACTTGTCCCCCTTGAGTGTGTTGAGGACTGCTCGTAACTGCTTCCGATCAAACTTGAGCAGCTCCAGCATGTCCTCCTCCTTCACGCAGGGGTTGCGGATGAGAATGTCCAGAGCCAACGCATGTTCAATGCCATAAAAACCACGCACCACATACTTGGCGAGGCGCTTCAGAGCCGCCGGGACCTCTGTAAGAACGTCTGGGTCTGTCATATCACATTCAAAAACGACGCCTCATGTATACTGCAGTGAAAACAAACAGATGGACTGTAAATTTCTGACTCAAGAAACAGCTGTCATCCAGGTTACACAAATCTAAAAAGGAAAGACTGCTAAAGGAGGGTAGCTTTTTATTTCCCTGTTCCCAGCCCAAAATCCTCTCTCTAGGCATAAATGATGTAACCAAACATAGCAAAAAACAGAACCGTATTTTCACTGCAAAGTGGAGACCAAATAGTGATTTTTTTAAACAAATCAAGAACATTCAGCAGATTTCAGTTCTACCTTCTCTGAACTAAAGAAGCTGTTACACAAATTCCTTCTGGCACTCAAGTTTCTATAGATCTGTTATTTTCTGAACCTCACAAGTAGAAAGCAGCAGCAAAGGCCTACACTCTTAACTTTAGGGCATCAACAGCTTAAGACCTCTGCTTGATAATGCCTTTAACTCCTAAGCTATTGATGCTTTCCCAAACTATTTAAATGAACAGCAAGTACAGCAGGCTTACTTGTAACTCTTTGTCAGGTACCCTATACTGAGTCTTAACAATTCCCAAGCACTCAAGAGACTCTACTAATACTTGCTAGTTATAATATCACAGAGGGCCTAACCACCCACACACCAGCGTGGCGGATATACCCTTGCAGGAGAAAGACATGTTAAATGAGGGACTAGTCTCTCCTCGCATCATACTTTAACAGATCTAGCATACTAATATCCTATGATAAACAAAACAAAGCGAATGGCATGCAGAACACGTTGAATATGATGGACTGTTTTGTTTAAAAATGTTCAAGAGTGTGAGAAGCATAAGATATCTTCTTCCACACCCTTTAAGTTACTGCAGAAAGCTCTAAAAAGGCTGCAAAACCTTGGTACCACACAAGAACCCACCTCAACTCCATTTTTCTCCACTTTAACCTCCTGCCCACGTCTAGGTCCTACGTCCCACGTACTGGAGAGCGTGTCATGTTTCCTGATAAGCCACAGGAAACACTGTTAGGTGAGGTAGGGAGCTCCCCATGCTGTGATATATGGCATACATGCTGCTGCCAAGAACCAAAGTCTAACAGCAGCCAGCAGAATAACACCCCCTAAAGGAAAGCAGAGCTGTCTAGTGGTTAAAGCACAAAAGTAAATTGAGTTACCTCAGTTCTACACCTTACTGTGAGTGAATCCTGAGCAGGCTTCAGGCAAGTTCCTCTTCCTCTATTTGTTTCAATCTCCCTTTCTTTAAGATAGCAATAATATTTCACATCCCTTCTGGCTTCCTGGTGCAGAAGATCCCCTGGAAGCTTCGAGCACGACAACTGCTTTTGGATGCTGAATCAAGCACTATCTCATTCCTACTGATTTTAAGCCCATCTCTGGGCAGAGTATCACTAGGCAACATCCATTGGCTCCTTGGACCCATTTGAGGGCCAGTGGGTACTGTCCAGTGTGCTGTTTGGTGTCCCCACTTGGCACGCATTTTAATTTTAAACCTCTGACCTTCACTCCCATCCCTGTTGTTTGTTCCAAGCAATAAGTTGCCACTTTCCCAGTACCCTCCCTTTCTGAGGGGGTCTTACAGTTTCAAGTGGTGGGCTTTTCCCCACAAATCCCTAAAGTGGCAAATAGGCCTGTGTCACACTGGGGCAGAAAGTGGATGCTAAAAAGGAGAAGGAACTGGGTACAACCAGGGTTTTTTCAACTGTTCCCATCTTCCTTGCAGCCTGTAGCATTTAAGGACTAGGAAGTTCTAATTCAGAGGCTGCATCCCTAACTCCTGTGCTCAAGAGCTACTGATGCACCTTTCCTCTAAGAATTTGTCCAGGCCCTTTTTGAATCTAGCTAAATGGTCAGCTTTCTACACTTGAAGTTCTACACTTGAATTACACTCCGTGTGAAGTTCCTCCTGTTAGTTTTAAACTTACTGCCCACTAGTTTCACTTTGTGACCCCTAGTTCTTACAAGGCGAGAGACAGTAAATAATAAATCTTTATCTACTTTCTCTTGACCAGTTAGTATTCTGTAAACCGTTATCATGTCCCCCGGTTCAAGCGTCTCTTTTCTAAACGTAATACTTCCCTTCACCACCCTTGCCCCCACAAACACAATTTAGTTGGCAAACAGCTATACCAGTAGTTCTCAACATTTTTTAACTTAAGGCACCTCTTGGAAATGCCAGCTTAGTTTTCACTTGTCTTTTGACTATAGAAAAGAACTACAGAGCCATTCTTCCACTTCCAAAGAACTCAGAAAAACTGCAATAGGTCAGAATGTTTTTGATAAAATGGGTTCCTATTTGAAATCTACGAGTTTGTGAATCAAGTTTACATACCTAACAGTGCTAACATTGCGTGGCACTCTGCAACACCCTTGAAAGGATCTCAAGGCACTCCAGGGTATGCTGGCATCCTGACTGAGAATTACTGTCCTATACAGAAGCCCTCCCCAACTGGAGAGAGTGCTGCATTTATTCCTTACATCCAGGAAACTAAGATGAAGTATCACAGTTAAGGTTACAGATAAGGTAAAATCCTGTCAATTGCAATATTCACTTCCATGAATTCTCTCACCTCCACCTCCCCAACAAACCAAAACCACAAGGCAAGGAGAAGAAGAGCAGGGGAAGGAATCTGTCCCAATATAATCTGCCCCTATTGTCTTTGTTAGTATCACAATGCTAGGTTCTTCCAGAGACTAGAATCCAAAACCACACACTTCAAAGCTGAAAGGCACCACCATCAATCACTCCTAGAAGCAAGGAGGGTTCCAGTAATCTTCATTTAAAGCACACTAATAAAGCCATCACTGTACACTCATCAAGTGCTGGGTGTGACTCAGCAGCTGCTGACTCACTCCCATCAGCTGAGATCACTTCGGTTTTTGCTAGCCATCATTTATATAATGATCACCTGCTGTGCAGCACAACAGAAGCCTGCAAATAGTGCATTCACGGAGCCTGACATATGCACAATCCTCCTCTCCCTCACGGTGACAGATGTCTTTCTGCCATGACCAACTTTAGCTTTGCCTCTTTTCAATCCCTCTCCAAACCCTATAATATACTTTTCCTCTCGTCTCTTTCCTGAGACTGGAAAAGATTATATTCCTCTCAGGTGCCTGACCTATCTATTTCAGTGTCTGTATACTTCAGCTTTGTAAGGCATAGATAGGTAAACAATAAGTAAAACTAGCCTGGTTCTCTCTCTTTCCCCTCAATGTATAAAGAAGAAAAACCTTGTTTCACCATTCTCCCATGACAACCTCCACCTTGCTGTTTTCCTCACCTGGGGCTGTGTATTACCCTTAGCCCATCTGTTGAGACCTTTCCAGTGTAAACTGGTTTGCAGGCTGCAAAAAGGCCCTGAGAAGGCAGTTCTTGGACATCATCACAAACTTCACTGAGAAAAGCAATACCAAGAAGTAACTGTCATGCTACAGATCACAGTGGCTGGGCACTATGATAGCCATTTAACTGGTACCTTCATGTACCAACAAGAAAGCCCATCTACTTACCAGGGATACAAACCTTGTACTATTCCACCAGAGTTAGCATGAACGAACTATGCACGAATAAACGATGAATCTTTTTAACATGTTGTGTAGGTTAGTGCTGACCTGAGCAGAGCCACAGGATACTTAAAAGAAGTTGCATGTGTCAATGAATAAGTTTTAGACAGAGTCACAGTGCCTCAGAACCATTTTGGACCTAAATTCTGCTTCTGGCTGAACCTATCAAGGATGTTCTCAAGCCAAGTGAGCACATGAAGCCAGAATCTGTCCATAGACTGTTACTGGTTCAGAATTCACTAAATGTGATTATTCAAGCTGGGCACAGTATAACATTAATGCAAAGATCATACACTATCTAAAGCACATCAGGTCCAAATGAGTAGAATTCACTACGTTTCAGAAGAACATTTGTTCCATAAACTATATGTTTGACCTCAAGCATTCTGTCTCTCAACCAGCCCTCATTCCATCCCACCAGAGCAAGGACATTTCTCCTACAATACCCTGCCACACAGCAAAAATGGAAAGAAGCATTTTCTCTGCAAGGACTTCCTTGACCAGTTAGCTGCAGACTTTTGCATTGGTTTTAAAGAACAGCCTTATGCAGAATGCATTAAGTCCCTTTAACTCAGAACTGACAACGGCCTAAATAATCTTACAAGTACAGATGACAAATATATGTGACAGACCGCTACTTCAGCACCTAGTAACAACCAGTGATCTAAGACAATCTCTTATATTATGAACAGTGGAAGCATATTATTTCAGCTAGTGGGGGCCAGGATTCTTGCAACATTTCCTTTTCCTATTTCCCCACACCTAGCAAAGACACTTAAGACTCACGCAAAGTTAACCTGCTTCTACACTCCAAATATAAACATACAAATGGCAGGTTGTTTCAAAGCAGTATTTGTCTTTTTCAGCAGAGAACTATAAATTATAGAGATGTAATTATATCAAAGTCACTGCAAACCATACTCTCTCCTTAACAATCACCCATTTAAAAATGATTAGTGAGAAGAGTATGTAGCTCAAGTTCTGCAATAGACAGAAGCATCCCTGTGTGTTTCACCCACAAAAGGAAGAAAGCACAGAAGAGTGGCCTTATGAGTCCTTATCAGGCCTTGTGGATGAATACTGAAGACAGCTAATGGATCTTTAAAAAACAAAAAAAAATCAGCACAAGCAGCGGATATTTATCCAGGCAAAAGCCAAACTGGCCAAAGACAGGTAGATTCTTCAGGTCCCTATAACTGGAGTTATTTTGACATAGATTTCTCAATAATCTCACCCCCAAATAATTCAACTGATAAAGAACAGTAGTTAAAGGACAACCATCATACTACAAGAATTCACTGCACAAGGGGATAACCAGTGGTTCCCAAAATGAGGTTGTGGTGAGCAGTCCTCAGGTGGTCCAAAGTTCATATCAGACAGTGTACCTTTTTAGTGTTTAAAGGTTGATGATAAGGATGCATGACAGGCATGAAGAATTTTGAATTGACAGTGGCCTGCTGGTCCAAAAACTCAGAACCACTGCTGTAGCAAGCCACTCTCTTTAGAGCAGGTGGTATCTTGCCCTTCTCATTTCCAGCAGCAATCCCCAACAACTCTTTCTAGCCTTCCATCAGTGAGGATGAACACGAATTAAACTCATAAATGGTAACTCATGCAACCCTATTATATCCAAAGTCTTGTCATCATACTCTAGAAAGGGGGCTCTACAGTCGTTTTCTTGAGGAATGATTTTACTCCCACAGAAGCAGTAAGCTAAGTCTGAATTCAGGTTATGTGCAGAGAAACCTGTCTCATAACAAACTTAATGGATTTGGACATTAATTTAGAATTGGGAATGTTGATCTGGTTATTAGGCAGGTTAACTGTATAAATACATTGGGGGTTAGTAACAGGGACATCCTCAGGAATATCAAGCAAGAAGGATAACAATGGCTAGAGAATAGCCACCCCTTGGTAAATATGGCTTTTAACAAACAATAGTCAGGAAAAATACTCTGGAACATAAGACAACCACCATGACATAATTATCAGTTTAAAGAGGGACTCATTCAAGAGAAAGAGAAGCAATTGTTTGGAAGCTGTTTGAGAAATCAGAGTGCCATATACACCTGGAATGACTGAAACAGCCATGTCTGCCCAGGTTATGATTAGGGGATAACATGCCTTTGCTTAGACATATATGTGGGCTGTTTCTTGTTTTAAAAAACCTCTTTATTCTACCTGCTTTATTTCTACAGCAAAAATAAATAACAGCTGAGTTGAAGACCATCTGGTCACCATGTGCTGCACTGATCACTGAAGAAAAGGGCCACAGGTACAAGAGTAAAGGCATGAGGACTCACACTAGGCATTTTTCGAGACAGCACAAAGGCGGTTGGCAGAAGTAGTGGTAGCCACGTAACTGACAATAAGCAACACGTAAACTGACACGAAGAGTGACCAGAGTTTAAACTAAATGGAATAATGCCACAAGTCAGGATTGTGCTGATGTAATGATGGAGGCAAAGGAAGTTTGCTTCACTACATATACAGCCACAAAAGGAACTTGCTGCTGAACTCTGATCAAGATCTCTGCCAATGTTATTTGATCTATCGTTTTACCCAATTTACCCGAGTATCACAATAATCCATGAAGACAGTGATGTTTATTGTATGAATGGGATAGCAATCACAGTATGGATGACTTGGGAACTCCAATTTGTCAGCGACATCAGAGGTCTTAAATAAAAGGATGATAGCCATTTTTTTTAATTGATGCTTATAAGTACTACACAAGCAGCAGGCTAATGGAAGGCAACCTACTGAATGCCATTCAATATGGTTTTATTACTGGAAGGTCTTGCCTGATCAGCCTCATTTATTTCTATGACCAGGTGACGCATTGCCTGGACAAGGGAGACGGGGTTGATGTCATTTATCTGGATTTCAGGAAGGCCTTTGACTTGGTCTCCCATGATGTTCTCATGACCAAGGTGGGGAACTGTGGCCTCCACCATTTTACTGGTCCGATGGCTGGGCAACTGGCTCCGGGGTCAGACTTAAAAGGTATTAGTTGATGGCACAAGGTTACCACCCCAGGCCCTACACTTTGTGGGGGGTCCACAGACAATGCTGTACAGGCCCTGCTGCCGCCGTCACATACTGCTGCCACTGAGCACTGCCAGCTCCAGCCCACAGCAGAAGGGGGGGCCTATCGGGGCTCAGCACCCCCAAAACAGAGGGCAGCAGCAGACATAGCCACAAGCTGCTCTAGCAGAGGGGAGGAGCGGTACACTCAGATACCCTGCACTCACAGCCAGCACCACAGCTGGCCCAGCTGCACGCAGACAGGTAAGTTTCTTTTAATCTTCTTTATCACCCTGGGCTGGGGGAGGCACAGATCAAGACCCCCACAATGCAGGGGACAGCAGGGTAGGGGAAGGGCGAATCATTCACCCCTGCCCCTGCCTGCTGCACTTTGGAGATTGTCCCATGACCTGGCCTGGCCAGGGCCCCATACATCGTGACTGGGGCGGGTCGTGGGACAGTCGGAGCCCAGCAGCTCCTCCAGGGGCGCAGGCTGGCAGCTCTCACCATTGTGTGCACCACGGGGAGCCAAAGTGTGGAGGGAGGGTGAATTTCACCCCCCCTTCCGGCTCCCCTGTGACGCGCCCATGGACAAGCCACCAGGCTCCGACTGCCCCACAACAGGCCTAGCTGGGGGCCCAGTCACGGGGAATCAGGCCCTGGCTGGGCTGGGTCGTGGGATGATAATCGGAGGTGCGGCACTGGGCAGCCAAGGGGTGGGGGAACTACCCCAGACCCCTGCTTTTTGCACAGGGCAAGCAGGCCACAGATGAGCTCTGCTCCGCACCTCCATGTCTCACTGCTGCTCCTTCAAAAGTAGTGTGGTATAGCACCGTGTGCCTCACTGCCTGGCCTGCCCAACGGCAGAACGCACATGGCGGCGCCCGCTACTTTCCAAGTAGCGGCAGTAAGGAAGTGCGGAGGCAAGAGCCTTCGGACCCACCGGTCTAGCCAAGGCTGGCCCCACCCCAGCCCCCATCTCTGGGCCCCCCCGGGCGGTATGCAGCTAGGGCCGGGGCCAGGAGGCAGCCAGGACCAGCACGGCACTGTGCCAGGCAATGCTGCACCCCACATGGCCCTTTCCCCTCCCTCAGACTTTTCCATGGTGTGTGCACTGCACATGCGCATTCAGCCCTCACCCCCATTTCTTTTTCTTCTTCCACCTATGCCACTCACCACCTACCCTGCAGCTGCCGCACACCCCTAGGGACGGCTCTGATTGCTCTGCTATTTTTCTGCAGTCAAAAAACAAGCAAAAACTCAGAGCTGGCATTTTACAACTGGTGCCTCAAGTCCATTGAGGGGTGCCTTAAGTCTCGAAGGGTTGAAAACCCAGTGGGTTAAATGAACTATAAGTAACTCGGTCAAGGATTACAAGTAGAAAAGACCTCCATAAATCCTCTGAACCTTTCCCAGCTTGGAAGAAGAAGTGAGAGCAGGAGACGAAGGGTCACCTGCAGGAACAGACGTTCTAGTTATACAAAGAGCTTTGGCTGGGGAAAAAGACTGATTCATGCAGAGTTTGTTTATGATTTTTTTTCTTTTTTTCCAATTTAAAATGGATCTTTGGGGTTTTGTTTGTTTGTTTGCTGGGGGGGTGGAGTTGTTAAATCCATTCCAGCAGGTCTCACTGGGTTGCCTGGGTAATCTTATTTCATTATTCTACCACAGATCCAAGACAGAGAGAAGAAATATCTTGCTGAAATTGCACAGAAGGCCACAGGTGAAAAATAAAATTGAACCAAAGTCCCAACTAGTCTTTAACTGCTTTTTCTATTTTATGTATCTCTTGCATTCAAGTTTTTGGTTCAATTAATTCAGATCATAAATTCGCAGGCTAGCAACCATGTCTCTAAGGATCTCTAAAATGCCACACAGTTATGGCAAGACCCAGATAACAACACACAATCCTGTTTGTATTGCATCCTACCTACTCCTTGAGCCCTATTAAATTTAGCAATAGTCTTCCAATGGATATTGAAGGGGGGGAACCACAGAACTGCTTTCCAATCTTCCTTAGCTATGAAGTATAAAAAGAAAAATAAGCAGATTCTAAGGAGCTGCAGTGGGAGAAAGTCCATCATGATTTGGCGAGTTGTCTAAGAAGCATCTTCAATACGTTGTCCACTAGCTCGTATCTCCAACAGCTCCCTACCTATTTCAGAAGCAATAAAAGATCTTCTTTTCTAGTCTCTACACTACTCTACCTCTTTTCACCACAGTTAGCTGCTGATCCATCTAACAAAGGGGTCGGCAATCTAAAGCTCTCCAGCAATGAAGAGACTGGATCTCCTTGGTGGCAGATCTGGGTAGGAATATGCAGCATGCTCCAGCCAGGGCAGCGGAAGTGTTCTCTGGGTCCTACCACCTGCCCTGTTCTGTATCTCCTACACAGCAACTGCTGAATGCTTTAAGGATGCACCGTCTTGCAGCCTGCAGCAGGAGCTAGGTTGCAAACAGCAGCCAGGTTGCAACAAGAGGGTGCCATCCCCTTATCTAACATGTTTTTAACCATATGTATCTGTCTCTACAGCCAAATAGTTTCAAACCCCATGTCTCCCGAAATACTTCCTAAAGCATCCTGAATCCCACTGCGTAGAGATCCAGTAATCTCTGGACTCAACAACACATGGTTGCTGTGCCTTTTTTCTCTGGAGAGCATGACATGCCAGGTATTTTTACTAGTGGAGATACCCCACAGCAATGGAGAATGGAGAGAAAATATTATGTTCTTGTTAAAAATTGAATTATCACTTTTATGTCATCCCCTGAAATAAAAGCAAGTGGTTACTAAGTTAATGGTGTGAAATTTTAAAGAAAAGAAAAGAGGCATTTTCGCAAAGTGTGTACAGCAGGGGTGTCAAACTCATCTGTCCCAGTAATGAGGAACTGGTCAACAGGCTGGATTGGACCCACAGACCCTCCCCTCCCCCATCCATGCTAGATCCACTACATACAGTGCTCATTCATGCTGCTCCAGGATCTGTGCTGCACATGGTACCCCCTGGCTGGTCCAGAACTGTGACAGATGACGCTCACTCCAGGCAGGGGCTGAGGGAGAAGGGGGCACCATATGCGGCAAAGATCACAGAGCAGCTAGAAAGGCTGCCCCACGCAGCATACATCTTGGAATCTGCCCATGAGGCCAGGCCCCATAAGGGTCAACTTAGATCCCCCACTTAGGGGATCACCCGTGTTGGATCTTGTCCTGACCAACAGGGAAGAACTGGTGGTAGATGTCAAGGTGATAGGTAACTTGGGTGGAAGTGATCATGACACAATAGAATTTCAGATCCTGAGACAGGGAAAGCATGAGGTCAACAAAATTAGGAGGCTGAATTTCAAAAAGGCAGATTTCATCTGACTCAGGCATGATGTCATGGAAGGACAGATTGAAGGAAAAAAGTGACCAGGAGAGCTGCAAACTTTTAAGGTACACAGTATTGCAAGCCCAGCAAGAAACTGTCCCAACATGATAGAACCACAAGAAGAATGACAAGAGAATAATGCGGCTGCAAAAGGAACTTCTAAAATGTCTCAAATGCAAAAGGAAATCATACAGGCAAGGGAAGAATGGGCAGGTCACCAAGGATGCATACCTGGAAATAGCCAGAGCCTGCAGGGACAAAATCAAGAATGCAAAGATAAAGAATGAGCTGCAACTGGCAAAAGAGGTTAAGGACAAGAAGAGATTCTTTAAGTATGTTGGCCAAAAAAGGACCAAGGAAGCTGAGAGTCCTATATTAATAAATCAGAAGGAACTCCTAACCGGAGACGCAACAACAAAACTACTCAACAGCTACTTTGCCTCAGTTGTCACAAAAAAAGAAAGCTGCCGCCAGATAGATACCTAATAAGAATTATTAGGCTAAAGAAGAGGTCAAACTGAGGAAGGAGATAACAAAAGAGACAGTCAGAGAGGGTTTTTTTGGATCTGAATGAATTGAAGGTCAGCAGAGTTGAATGAACTTCACGCTAGGGTACTGAAGGAACTGGTGAAGGAGATCTGGGAGCCCTAGGCAATGATTTCCATGAAGTCATAGGAGACAGGCCGGATGACAGAGGACTTGAAAAGAGCCAATGTAGTGCCCTTCTTCAAAAAAGACAAGGAGGATGTGGGAAACTACAGGTAAGTTAGCCTCTCAATACCTAGGAAGCTACTGGAACATACTAAGGAAACCATTTGCAAGTATCTGGAGGAGAAAGGGCTGATTGCAAGCAGCCAGCACAGATTTAGAAAAACAAATTATGTCAAGCAAACCTGATCTCCTTTGGCAAAGTAACTATTTGGTTGAATAAAGGGAATGCTGTAGATATAGTGTATCTGGAGTTGAGAAAGGCTTTTGGCTAGGTCCCACATGACCTATTCATAAACAAACTGGAGAAATGCGGGCTGAATAAATATAATACTATGGTGGGCCAGCCACATCATCCAAATGTGCAACTTCAGACTCCCAAAGCAAGTCTTATTCTCCCAGCTTTGTCAAGATATATGCTCAAGAAGAGGGCAAAAAAAGTGTTTCAAGGACATCCTCAAGGCTAACTTGAAAAAAAGTAACATTGACATCAACTCTATGGAAAGGATTTGGGAGTCTTGGCAGACCACAGACTCAGTACGAGTTTGCAGTGTGATGCAGCTGCACCAAAGGCCAATACAGCTTTAGGCTGCATCAACAGAAGCATTAGATGCAAGACACAGGAGGCGATAGTATCTCTCTACTCAGCACTGGTTAGGCCTCATCTGGAGTACTGTGCAGTATTCTGGGATCCCCATTTTAAAAAGAATACATAAAAAGTTCAAGGCGAGTAATAAAGATGATGAAGGGCTTGAAAAGCAAGTAATATAAAAACAAGCTGAAGAAGCTAGGCAAGTTCAGCTTGCCGAAAGGGCGCTCAAGAGGGGACATGATAAGTCTTCAAATACTTAAATGGATGCCATAAAGAAGGACAGCACCTTTTCTTTCTTGCTGCAGAGAGAAGGACAGGGAGGCGAGGGCTTGGAGTTGCAGCAAAGTTTAGACTGCGTATCCAGAAAAACTTTTTCACTGTTAGGACAATAAGGCAGTGGAACAGACTGCCTAGGAAAGTTGTGGACTCTCCCTCGCTGGAGCTGTTCAAGAAAAGGCTGGATAGCCATTGGTTAGGGATGATCTAGGTAGAGCTATCCCTATGTTCTACAATGGGTATTTCCCATGCTTCTGGGATTTGCTGGTCCACCCCACACTCCCTTGTATCAGGGTGTTTCTAAGCCTCCCTCAGAGGCTACGGCCAAGGCTGGGGATTTAGATTGGAGTGTGCCAGTACTCCCGCTGGGACCAAAGCCAGAGGTTCCTGACTAGAGTCTCTTGGCAAGCCTCTCTGCTCAGGGCCAAAACAATTACTGTATTTGGGGTCAGGAAGGAATCTTACCCTATGGTCAGGTTGATATGGACTGTGGGGTTTTTGCCTGTCCCTGTAGCAGGGGGTGAGGCCCTCTTCAATGTATATTGACATTTTATAGAAGCATGAACTGGCTGCCATGGTTCTCCTGCTTTACCTGTAGCAGGTTAAGGGGTTAGGTTTATGTTGTCATGGTTGAATGAAGTCTTACAAAGAGTTTAGATTATGGTTGTATGAGATGGTTTGGATAGGGGTGATCCTACCTCAGGCAATGGGGTTGGACTAGATCTCTGGAGGTCCCTTCCAGCCCGACTTCTCTGAGACTCTATGACCCAGAGCTAGCATAGGGGCCAGACCACAGGCCTCCAGAGAGATCCTGGCCTACGGGCATTACCATCCTTGATACCATTCTGTGGTAGAAACTCTGTGAGATTTGCTAAAGGAAACGTCCGAAATCAAGGTGCAGTTTTACTACTTTTGCAAACAATGTTTGGGAGCCGTAAGTAGTAAGAGCAGAAGTGACACAAAGTTCTGTGTTTCAAGATAGAAGCTGAACAATGTAAGGTCAGGATGCAATGTTCTCTCACGTTCACACACAACCCCATTTACCGTCAGTAGAAGTTAGCAAGGATGGATGGCACTTTTATATCACAAAGCTGTTTCACATAAGAATTATTACCTTCTTTTATATAGATGTGGATAATCACAGAAAATGCAATTAGCTGTAGATCACATTGATTTAGCTGGAAGAATCAGGGACAGAAACAATCTGTTTTCTCATTCCTACACTGATGTTCCTGTTACTAGCATGTACAGATGACCAAAATGCATGGCTGGGGATGTTGACTTGTCAAGCATCAACACCTGGCAGTCACTAACGACAGGTTATCCGACATAGCAAGAGAAGACATACCCTGCTAAGATTTTATCGCTCCAAAGCAGCGATACTCAACCAGGGTGCCATGGCACTTGATATCCTTTCAAGGGTTCTGCAACGTGCTGCACAACATTAACACTATTAGGTATGTAAACAGGATTTGCAATAAACATAAAATTCCAAATAAGAATTCATAGTATTCAAAGCATTCCAACATGTTATAGACTTTGCAATAAAAGAAGGCATTTTCTGAAGGGTGCCTTGACCCTGTAAAGGTTAAGAACCGTTGCTCAACAGGAACCTCAAGGTGTACAGTCCCAGCAGAAGCATTTCTTTGATCAGAAAGCATTCCCAGGGATCAGACTGGAATAACATAGTCACTGCAAACAGTGGATAGGAATCACTTCCAATGATAACTGGTTGTTGATAGGTCCTTTTGAACAGAGGCATCTCTTACAAACCTCAATCTACTCTAATGGCTCATCATGTCACTCTCAGGATGTGACACTTTCTAAGCTTTAGATCAAAGTGCCAAAATGCCCAGCTGAAGTGCTCAACCTATACAGATGCTGAGGAGGCAAATCAAACTAACATACTTTCTCTTCCAGTAAACTGTTGGGTTTTTTTCCACAAGTGTCAGTGTTGCATGTCTGTCAACGCCAGGGCAGTGGGGTGGCCACCCTAAGTGTACCCTGCCCACCTGTTCCTGCCAACATGCTCCAAACCTGGAAAATACCAGTGAAGACAGAATTGTGTCTCCAACAGAATTGAGGACAGCTGATCAAAACAGCTCCTTGGAGAAGCCTTATGAAGCACAGGAGCAGGCAAGCAGGGCATGCTTGGAACCACTCTGGATGGGACATGCTGCCAGCATGTTGTAAGCAACCTTTCAAGGGTTCCCAGAAAGATAATGACAAAAGGGTTTGGAGGAAGGAAAATTTCAGTTCACAGAAGAGCAACCAGATAAATCAAGATGGAAGGACAGAGTTGGTGTACAAAAGAAGATCTGGCTAATGTCATATTTAGGGAGGCTAAGTCACAAAAGGAGTAAAATAGGGGCTGGAGATGTGAACTTATGCCCTTTAGATGTAAGCACTAATATGGAAGACCTGAGATGGCTGGAACAGTAGGCAGTTAATCTTGATTTCATAGGAAATCCTCCCTGTCATATCTCAAGGGACTCATGTTAGGGAATCCTGAACACCCATCACCCCTTTTTACTGTGCTGGGTCTGCCACTACATTCCTCTTCCCAGATCCTCCAATCCCTTCAGTCTGAATCATGACATGAGTCCTTTTTGCAAAGATTAACAGCATACTGGGCTGGATTAGTAGTAACATGCCAGCGGATCAAGGGATGCGATTCTTTCCTTTATTCAGCAATGAGGAGCCCACATCTGGAGTACAGTGTACAGTTTTGGGCTCCCCACTACACAGTGACATACTGTAGGTCTCATGCACAAATTAGAAAGAGTCTAGCAGGGAGCAACAAAAATGATTAGGGGGCTGTGGAACATCACTTATGAGGAGAGGCTGAAGAAACTGGACAGTTTGGAGAAGAGAAGACTGAAAGGGGATTTAATAGCAGCTACCAAAAGAGGTTGGAGCTGGATTCCTCTGATCTCCATCCAGTAGAGGTACACTGAAACATCAGTCCCATATCAAATTGGCACCAAAATAAGGAAAATCGAGAGCATCAGCAATTGACTTTTTTTGGCTGATAAGTGGCCTGTGTGTGCGCAGACACAGCACAGCAGACAGGTGGCTAGGAGCACAGCCTGGCAGCAAGGACAGCAGCTGGGTCTGGCTGGTAAGTCTATTGTAAGGGAAGGGAAAGGGCTGGGGGAAGGGGGTGCAGATCAAGACCCCTGTGGTGAGGGAGGGTTTGGGGCTAGGGCAGGTGTTGCACAGCTGGACGGAGCAGGGGATGGACCCCTGAGTGGCTCATCTTGGGGCACAGGGAGGGGGTAGCTGCTCCTGCCCCCAGATCTGTGCACAGAGCAAGAGCAAGCTGTTGCTGCGGGCTGGAGCTGGGTCTGAGCCAAGCTCTTTCCAGTTGGGGGCTAGGCCAGGCTGTGCTCAGGGCGGGTGGTGGCAACGCTGGAATGGGAGGTTGGGGGCGAGGGGCATATGCCAAATTCTGGGGTGGATGCAGGGCTCCCCCCAGTCCCTCCCAGCACTGCCGTCACTCACCCCAAGGGCAGTCCAACCACCTGCCAGGAAGAGCCTGGCACCAGTCCCAGCCCACAGCAGTAGCCCACCCAGCCCCACGCACAGGTCCAAAGGCACACGCTTCCCATGACCTATGGCCAATATGACTTGTTAAAAATCGACCATTGAGACTGGCCCCAAAAATCTCTTTTAGTGCACCCCTACTATCCAGGCAGTTTTCTGAAATCTAAACAAATGTCTAGGATTTTGCTCTGTTCCACTGGCAGGAATGGGGGGTCAGGGGGAAGATAATTGGAGGCAGAGAGCACCACATGCAAGTGTGAATGCATATGCATGCCACCAGCATGCAGCCAGGCAGGGTGATGGGAGCAACCTCGGCAGATGAATGCAAATCTATAGAGGGCTGGGGTTGGAGGGCCAGGGCTTGGGAACTGTTGGTGGATATAGAGGGATGGGTGTGTGAGATAGGGGTGGGTGCCTGCTGCCACTGGGGGAAGGTATCCAGGTGCTGGGGCTGTGGCAAGGCAGGAGGAAATCGCCTATCCCTCCAGCAGGGGAGGAGTGCAGCAGAGAGCTCCATGGACAGGCTGGTGGCGGAGGGGCCGATACCCATGCCCACAGGGGCAAGGCACCCAGGAGATGCAGCCAGGAGGAGGGGGGCATGGCCAACCTGTCTGGCTTGGTGCTGGAGCCATGGCCCAAGGCAGGGTGTGCCACAAGCCGCCTTCCTCTTCCCCCCCCCAAAGCTGAGGCTGGACATGCTCCACTGCCGCCCACATGAAGCAGAGTCACCATGATCTGGCCTGGTCAGGACAGGGGCAGTAGGGGGCCCTTCCAGCAAAGCTGGGTGGAGCAGGGGGCTGCGAGTTAGAAGTGAGGGGAACTAGCAGGGCAGCTGGGGGTCGGGGGAGGAAAGGAACAGGATGGGACACTGTGGCTTGGAAGTGAGAGCATAGGGTGGGGTGGCTTTTGGGTTGGCTGTGGGGCACTGGCAGCACTAAAGGGCCACGGGGTTGAGTGTGAAGAGCACTACCATGACCAGAAGGGTCGGGGAGGGAACTGTGGGTCAGCAGCAAAGTTGGAGGGCTGCAGGTCAGGACTGAGGGGTACTGGCAGGGCCAGGGGGCTGTGGGTGGGGAATGAGGTGTCCCCCTGACAGATGTCCTCTTTTTTGGAACTGGACATATGGTAACCCAGGGGTTGGCACGTATGTCAAGCATGGCACACCACAGCCAGCCCCGGCTCTGGCCCAGGATGCTCCCAGCAGGGCTGCAGCATCCCAGCTGCCTGATGTGAGCAACCCAGTCTCCCAGCTGGCAGCAGCTCTCCACAGCTGTGCCAGGCTCTGGCATCAGCTTTGCACTGGCGCATGCACCCACGTATCAGAGTGGGCCTGAGGCAGTGCAACCCTAGTCTCTCCCCGACTCTCAGCACGGAGCTCAGCACAACTGTTTGTAGCCAGCCCAGGCAGCAAGCAGGCTGCAAACAGCTGCACCAGGCTCTATAGCTCTGGCATCAGCTCCGTGCTGGTGGCGACTGCACGTGTACCTCAGGGCAGACAGCGGGGCAGTGCAGCCCACCCCAAGGTCTGCATGTAGTCACTGCCAGCATGGAGCCAATACCAGAGCTGTAGAGCCCGGCGCCGAGCTCCAGAACCCTGCTATTACTTCCATGCCAGGAGCAGGAGACCAGGGCTGGGCTGCCTCAAGCTCCTCCCCCACCACCCACTCTGACACGCAGGTACACGCGCTGATGTGGAGCTGATGCCAAAGCCTGGAGCCTGGCACAACTGTTTGGAGCCTCCTGGGTCTGGGGACCTGCTGTCAGCCAGGAGTCTAGGCTGCTCCCAGCAGACATCTGGGGCACTGCAAGCCCTGCTAGGAACAGCCCAGGCTCCAGCAGCTACCCAGAGCCAAGATAGCTGCTGGCAGCCACAGAGCCCAGGCTGGGGGACAAGGAGCAGCAGGGCTGGGGGGAAGGGGCTTTGGATGAGGGGCGGGGGCAAGGGGCACAACCAGGGCATCCTGCCATGTAACCCTTGCCCACATTTTGTTTTTCTGCCATGCTGGCACTCCAGCACCTTCCGAGGTAGGCATTGTGGGGTTTTTCGGTACTCCGGCCAAAAAACACTGCCCACCCCTGTGGTAACCCTAGCCCTGCTTTGAGCAGGGGGTTAGACTAGATGACCTCCTGAGGTATTTCCTATGATGCTACAAGAAGGCAGATGTTGAGGGATATTTTCAAGGGCACCTGGACACGCAAGGCAGAGATGCACACTCTCTGCTGACAAAGCAAAGTCAGGTCAGGACTCCCTTTCGACAAAGCAAAGCTAAGCAAAGTCAGGTCACAACTAGCCAAGAGATCCTTAAGCAGCAATTACAGACATTTGACCCTGAATGGTCTATACCTCCTCCACACAAACCCATGGGGATGGAAGCCCAGAGCTTGCCTCAGACCACCAAGAGGGATCCCAAGGGGCCCCAGACCTTGCCAACCCCAGGAGCAAGCATGCCTGTGTATTCTCTGCTGTAGGTAACTGCTCTTGATTGTTTAGGTTACATCAGTGTTTCTCAACCCGTGGGTCACGATCCAAAAGTGGGCTGCAAGAATATATGAAAGGGTTGCAAACAAACTTTAAAAATGGATCAACAAACTTTTAAAACGGTGACAAATGTAGGAAACAGTGGGTTTTCCCTTGCAGGCTGTCAGAGATCGAGTCTGCGAGGGGCTGCTTGGGGCCCCCCATTGCCCTACAAACTGGGGAGCTGGGGCCTGGGGGCACTGGATCAGGACTAGCCATCAATGTTTACAAATGGGTGCTGGTACAAAAAGGGTTCAAAACCACTGGGTTAGATACTAGGCAGACAACAGAACAAGGAGCAACGGTCTCAAGTTGCAGCGAGGGAAGTTCAGGTTAGCTATTAGGAAGAATTTTCTCAGTAGACCGTGGCGAAGCACTGGGACAGGTTACCCAGAGAGGCCGTAGAAACTCCATCCTTGGAAGTTTTTAAGACCCAGCTCGACAAAGCCTTGGCTGGGATGATCTAGTTGGGGCTGGTCCTGCTTTGAGCAAGGCTTTGGACTAGATGACCTCCTGAGGTCCCTTCCAGCCCACGTGGTCTAACTATGACCTACTGTCTATGACCCGAAGGACAATATCGTCATGCACCCGCAGCCAGCGCACGAGGACTGCCCTTGGCTCCTCTCGAGCCCCGTGCTGCGTAAGATAAAAGTCTCCAGGATCGCCCTGGCTGCAATGCTGGACCTGAGGCGCTTTCCCGGTTTCTGTGCAGGGAGCAGCAGCAGCACCCCAGGGCGACGGTGGCCCAGACGAGCAGTGTTGGCACAGAGCAGAGTGCGTGGGGACGGGGGCCAGGCAGATGCACTAGTCCGCGCTGCCTCGGCCCCTCCCCCCACAGCTGCCAACGGACGCGCTCCCCTCCGCCCCCCACTGGCTCCTCAGCCGCCCCCCTCGAGCGGCTCGGGATGCGAGCCCGAGGGACACCACCCCTCTGCCCCCAACCCCGCGCCCACGTGGGCGGTCCGTGCGGCCCGCCGGGGAGGCTCGCGCGCCAGGCACGTGACGCCGGACCCGGACCTCGACCCCGCCGCTGCCCGGCGGGAGGGGCGAGCTCCGGGTGCGCCTGCGCAGTAGCTGGCAGGAGGCCGGGAGCGGAGCGGAGAGCCTGGCGCCGCGCGCACGGGACTGACCTGCCAGCTCCGGGCGGTGCTTGCCGCCCCCTGTCTCCGGCAATGCACGTCACGAATTCTTCGCCGCGCACGCGGGCGGCGTCGCACGGCTGTGACGCAAGCGCCTATTCGGCGTGCCGACGGCAGAGAGGGAGACCCGCGCACCCTCCATCCTGGATGGACAGGAGGAGGGAACCAATCGCTGTCCGCGACAGCAACTTTTGATCCCGCCCCCTCCCCGCCTCGGTGAATGGAAAGCGGAAGAGGCGGAGCCAATGGGTGGAGAGCTAGCTCGTAATTGGGCGGCGTGGTGAGAGGCTGTTGCTAGGCAGGCTAAGATGGCTGCCTTGGACAGGGTCAAGGTGCTGGTGCTGGGGGACTCCGGTGAGTAGTTGGGGGGAAGTTCCCGTTATCACTCTAGGCCTGCGTAGGTACCGGAACCTTCTCCCCCGCGCCGGGCATTGGGGAGGGGGGCGCAGTGACGCACACGGTGACGTGAGCAGGGGGCGGAGCAGGTGTAGAACCCATAGTTGAGATCCACGCTGGGGGCGTAGATGCGGGGGCGGGGCGCTGGGCGAGGGGAGCTCTAGGTGGCTCTGGGCCTCGTTGTGGACCTCTCCCCCCGGGGGGGCTCTAGTTGGCTCAGCCTCGTTCGTGAGCCCACCCCCATGCTCTGGAGGACCGCGTTGGGCAAGACTGACGAAGTCTGTGGGCTGTAGGTTGCCGATCCCCCCCTTTGAGGCACCAGGGAGTGAAGTCATTTTCCTGCGGCCTGAGAAGCATGGCATGAAAAGCACGTGGACATGTTCTTCTAAACCCAGGCCACTGCCAAACCCCTGGAGAGCCCAGCAACAGCCAGGGCTGCTCCACACATGCAGCAGAACCAGCACTTCTCTCCTGCAGTGCCCTAGCTCTACTCCTTCCCCCTAGAGCCCTGCCTGAGAGCTGTGCACTCAGTGAAATGTCTTGGAGAGCTCAAGTGAGTACTCTGAGCAATGACCAGAGATGAACAATGACACGATGGCCCCGGGTGCATATTTACGGCTCTCTGTGTGGTTGTACACTCACCTGTTTGTCACAAGAACTCCCATTGGAGCCACATCCCTGTTGAGGGCTTCCAGTGACCAGCGACACGAGTTTTGAGAGGACTTTTTGTTGGTTAAGTCATGCACTAAAATGATACCTAAATGGAGAATTAAAAAAGACAGGATATAACTTGACATTTCCCTAACCTTTGTATTTGATCCGGAAGCTCTGGAATTAAGAGACAGTTTGGTCTGAAACGTTAGGAGAAGGGATCTGTTGTGTGCTTCTTTAAGTAGCTTAAATGCTAGAAATGATAGCATTTCTACTTAAACACGACCCAAAGCAGGAGCATAGTAGAATCTAGTTTTCTGCCCTCTTCTGTCTTGCAATTTAAAACAACCTCTGTGTATTCCTTTTTTTCCCAAAACTGAGTGAGACCTGAATGCTGTCATTTTCCTGGAAGACCTTGAGCCTGGGAAGGTTGAGGACCATGGCTTTAGATGCTTCAGAGGCAACCTGTCACCATCTCCTCCTCTCAGCAAAACAGCTCCTTGAAGGGGCTTGCCCTCATCTTGCCACTCTTCTCTCATCTAGTCCTCGCCAGCCCACTTACTGCTTTAGTTGTCTTGCATGGTCCTTGCAATTCAGCTGTGCTTTTCTTCCTATGTAGTACCCCAAGCTAGATATAGCAGTCATAACCGAGGGCTGGACTTGGGTTGGGAGCTATGGAGGGGGCTACCACCCCATATTTCACCATAGCCCCCTCCCAGTGCCACCGCACACCTGGTGGATAAGCCATGTTTCAACTTAATAAGACATACAGCCTAAATGGTGGAGGATGCAAGTATTAGAGAGCAATGGGAAAACCCCTAGTCATATCCTGTTCACTCTCCCTTTCAGCCTCCAATCTCTGCCTGTGTGACAAAGGTCTATTTGCTGCCTTAGAAGATACATGGGGCATTTCCCACCAAATAAACTATTAGCCTCCCTTAAACATAGAGTTTACTGGAAAGGCAGCACCTAATTGCTTGGGACAACTAAAGACAACAGGAATGAGAGTGGTCAAAGGTTAATAACTAGTGTGGCAAGGGGGGACACTGAGCAGAGCATACCGGACAGTGCCCATTGGCCCTCAGACAAGTCCGAAGAGCCAGTGGGCACTGCCTGGAGATGGGATTGCACTAGGGACAAGAAAGTCACTCTGCAACCCCTGCTGCCAAGCTTACTTGTTGCCTAAGGAACATGGGGCAGCACCCCCAAAGAAACACTATAAGCGTCCCTTAGAGAGGAAGGCCAGTAGATAGGCAACAACTGGTTTTTGGGGACAACTGAAGACATAACAGGGATAGGAGTGAGATCAAAGGTTTAAAACTAGTGTGCCAAAGAAAGACACCCAGCAGAGCACACCAGACAGTGCCCACTGGCCTTCAATCAAGTCCAAGGCCCAAGTGGACAGTACCCAGTGATACTGTACCTGGAGATGAGCTTGGACCAGGGACAGAAAAAAAGGGTCTACAGTCCTTGCTGTGTAACACAGGATACTGGGCAAGATAGATGTATGGGCTGACCAGTAAATGATAGCTCTTATGTTCTTGTAAATGATGGGCCTCATACAACCCTTCCAACTAAAGTCAGCATGCTGTTAGCTCTTTTTGTATTTCTCACATACCCATCATTAGTACCTTCTTTAAGGCAATTGCACGCTGGAACATTCATTTAAATGTTGGGTTTAATAGTATCACTTGAACCCACTAATTATTGTAGTGCCATTTTTTGGTATGTTAGTAACGGCATACCAAAAAATTAGGAATGCATTGATAGAGATTTCTGGGTCCGATACCAATATCCAATTTTTAAGGAGGCATATCAGCCAATACCAATTGGATTTCCTAGACAGCTTAAAAGAGCTGCCTCGGGCTGGTAAATCTGTTGTGGAAGGGCAGCAGGGGAGGGAAGGGGCATGGGGGGTGTAGATCAATGCCCATGGTGAGGGAGGAGGCAGGGGCAGCCTCTGCCCAGCTGGGACAGGGCAGGGGGCAGAGTCACGGCTTGTTGGGGTGCTCCCACTGCTGTGTGCACCCTGGGAGGGCACGGGGGGTGGAGCCTGTGCCCCCTCCCCTGGGACTGCATGGGGCAGGGCGAATGGACTGCACCTGTGGGCAGAAGTTGAGGCTGTTCTGGGCTCTTCTCACGAGGGCTGGACTTAGGTTGGGAGCTATGGAGGGGGCTACCACTCCATATTTCACCATAGCCCCCTCCCAGTGCCACCGCACACCTGGTGCAGCCCCGGTCCTTCCCAGCACATGGGTGGAGGCTGGGCATTGAGCCAGGGCCGTGCCAGGTGTGTGGTGGTGGCAACACCCCCCCCCTTTGCCCCTTCCACCACAAGAAACTAAGAAACTTACCAGCTGGAGGCAGCTCTCCATGCTGCTACGCTGTGCTCCTTGCTGCCTGAGTGCTGCGCTGCAGCTACACACATACATTGGCATTTATCGACCAAATGATCAGCTGCATTGGGCCGATTTCCGATACAGCCAATTTTCCTTATATCGGTACCAGTCTGATATTGGACCGATATATCTGTGCACCTTTACAAAAAATAGGGTGTTGTGGTGGGAGAAAACGCCCTAGGGTTCATTGTCTAGCTGCATAGGAACCAGACGACACAGGTAAAGTTTTACTGCAGTATATTTGCCTGAGCAATGACCATTAAGCCAGCAAAGAGGCAAAATGGCACCCCCTAAAGGGTGGGGCGATCTTTTATACTTTTTACAACAAGGCAAGACTACAGGGTTAACAAAAGCAATACTTGGGCGGTGCTTTACAGATCTTCATAACAGCATATTTCTATTAAGCTGAACTGGCACTTTTTAAAAGCTAAAAGTTAAGTAATGTTAGCATTATGATATGTTAGCAAGACCTTGCAGTGGTAGATACAGTGATCGTGTCCTTAAGAAGTACTTAGAACAATGGCTTCTTTGTCTTATCTTGTTCCTTGCTGTAGCTGATGTTACAGCACACAGACACAGATCCACTTGCTGCATTTAATTCACAAAATGCTTAACATAGTTAAAATGATTACTTGACACAAGCAAAGGCTTAGCTATCATTCTGCCTTGCGGTCAGCGGCATTGCTAGGCCACAGGTCATGCCTTGTATTCAGCCGCAAAGCTAATACTTCTTAATAATTCAAATTATTGTTAACCTAACAGTATGCTATCAGAAAACTATTCTATTTTAGGGCAATAACAAGCATACTCACTACAGTGTTAATGGCAAATGTAAGGATCTGTGTTGTCTATCATGCAAATTAAATATATGTTTGCTTTCAGGTGTTGGGAAGTCTTCACTTGTTCATCTGTTGTGCCAAAATCAGGTGTTGGGAAATCCATCTTGGACTGTGGGCTGCTCAGTGGATGTGCGAGTAAGTGAACTTCTGGACTTGCAGTGTTGTTTCTGTTGTTATTTCTGATATTGTGGTCACTGCTTTCTGGGCCGCAAGTTTAAATCTGATTCAGAACTAGTTTGGGCCTTCACTTTTCAGATGTCTGTAATTAAGCTTTGGGTGGTCTTTTGAATGATATTTTTAAATACCAAACTCTTGGTTATTTTTCATGAATATTAAATGACCACTGGTGTTTTCTTAAAGAATAGCTTAATTTAGCTAACATCCTTAGTTAAAATTTTATCTTCTTTCATTTATCTGTGATGAGCTGACAGACCCTCTCCACCCCAAAGTCAGGTTCATTTCATTGCTGTTAAACGTCAGAATTCTTTGGGGGAAAAGTGCTAAGAAAAAGTATTATTACTTTAGACTGAATATTTTTACTTACACAAATTAAACTTCACAATGTCACCAGCTACAGAAGCCAAGATACATCTGTCTTTCAAAGCATCACAGCATAGTGACAGTTAATATATACTCACTATGATATTATCCTTATTACTTTTTGGTAAGTGGTCAATTCTGAATCAGAGGATGAATAAACTGAATTCACAATTCCTTGGGAGACCATTACCGTGCTGTTATGTTGCCAGCCAGATGTATTGAAGGAAAAGATTTCATTTGCTTTATTTCATTTAAGGAAGTTCATGAGCAGAATATAAATAAAATCTTGCCTAAGCATAGTTTGTTGAGTTCAGAGTCTGATGTCCAGCAGAGTCTGGGTATTCATGAAGAAGTTTTCAGTTTCAGTAGCAATCTATATGGCATAGTAAAAACAAAACAAAACAAAAAAATCTCCTTTGCCCACTGTGGATAACATCTTTCCAAGATTCTTAGCCTAGGACAAAAGATGCCAATGATTTTTAAATCTTTGAGGGAAACATGTGGTGGTTTGTATTTAGTTTTATAATACAACTGCCTAGTAGATCTTAAAAAGAAAATTGGTGGCTAATTAATTGGTTTTTAAACTTTATAAAGGGTTTAGACGAATAAGGAAATATCATGGCTGGATTCTAGTTCTAGTAACCAATGCTGTTATTCTTAAAATTGGTATGTAATTCTTAACTACAGGAGGAGGTCAGGGCTTTGTCTTTCATCCATTCAGAGTTTACTAGCATCTCAGAAGGACTGTCTCCTCTCAGTCCACTGCAACCTTTTCTTGGAACACTTTGAGTGTTCATTGGCGCTTTCTTGATGTAACCCAAATCTGTTTAGCTAAGAGAGGAGATCATCACAGCACCCTGGGATGTAGTTTTAGTACTGAATTTAAAAGGTACTGGTTCGGCACTGCACATCTTTACTCTTCCAGTTTTTGTATGGATCACTTTTGTAGTTGGCACTGTGCTCATATATGGGTTGAATTTTTCTATCAGATTCATGACTACAAAGAGGGGACCCCAGAAGAGAAGACCTACTACACCGAGTTGTGGGATGTTGGAGGTTCAGTGGGCAGCGCTAGTAGTGTGAAAAGCACACGAGCAGTATTTTACAACTCTGTGAATGGTAAAGTATGTTTAGTGTAAATATGTTTGTCACTGACTGCTTTCTGTGGTAGGACATCTCTGTTCGTTCGGGGGCAGGGTTCACTCGAGCCTTGCTGGGCTCTATAAAGCTGTGTGCACTTGAAGACATGGCACAAAAGGAATTCATAACTTTAAGTCAGACATCTGTGAGGAGCCAGCTATGAGCTGGAAAACCACCCTAGGTAATGATATGCAAATGAACAGTATCTGGCATCTCGCTTCACTTCAGCATTCCAGAACTAGCACAACAGGGAGTTCCTGAAACTGCAGCGGGGTTTCCTCAGGCTGTGCAGGCAGCTATGGAGGCATGTCTCGCCTAATAAAGAAAGGCACAATAAAGATTCTGAGAATTTTTTCTCTCTTTCCTGCTGTCTGATCCCATATTTATGTTAGAAATATTTTTGGTCAGAAAATCCATTTTTAACTAGTCCTGCCAAGTATTTCCTGCTCTTCCATACCAAGAACTACTTCCCCTATAAAATGTCAGTGTTCTGATTGCTGTCTGGCCTTCTTTTCTTTTGCAAAATTATTTTAGCAGCTGAGTCTCAAAATCTACAGGTAAACGTTAATGAAGAGATGATAGCATCTCCAGCTTTGAAATACTGATGGTATAGGTCTGATGGTTCAGGAAAAAGCATACTCTAAAAAGAATTAAGGTTTTGAGGGGGAAGGAAAATTTCAATTAGAATGATGTGGTACTTGATATCAAATCTCTCATAAATCATTGTTGGAAGCAAAGCAGGAGTTCACTGAAAAAGAAAGGTAGGTACCCTCCCACCAGGGATCACTTCTGAAAACTTCTGTCCTAAACAGTATTTTATTAAGGTCCTTACTCCACACATCATTATGGTACTGGAATGTCTTTAAAAAGAGTATTAAGTGGTGCAAAAGTTTTGCTATATTGGTTCTTTTTCCTTCCTCTACCCAGGAGGAAGATATCTGTTTGGATACCTATTTGGATTTAGAAGGGTCAAATATGAAGTTTGCCTAAGAAACATAATTTATGGTTTTAAAGATGGATTGTAATGAAAAATTGGATTTTTGACCATTATTCAATATAAGGAAAGATTTAGTTTCATGTTAGAAAGTCTGAGCTTCTCTCCTTCTATTCTGTGAAGAAATGAAGGACTTAAGATGTTTGCAACAAAGTTAAATCCTATAAAAGTTGCAAAGCCAAGCATATGAAAATTAGGTAACACCAGAAATTAGCATGGCCTTTATCACTTTAACTCAGGCCACTTCTGCATGTGCTTTATGATGCAGTCCTTAGCTCTGCTACTGTTATTGTCACAAGACCCCAGTCTCCTTCACTGCATAGAATGGATAATTCTCACTCATCAAGCAGATGTGCCATACCATATTTTCTGATTATTATTCAGCATGCATCTCCAGTCTTTTTTACTATACATTATTCAAACTCTGCTCTGAAGACAGAAGTATTACTTTCGTTATAGGCTTCTCTATGGATTTCATCTAGGCACTTCCCAAATATTGGACTGTTTTCATAACATTCCTGGAATGTGAAGGTGCATTGTCCCCTTAGGTCTCCATTTATAAAAGATTAATGTTTTTGAGAGCACTTGATATTCCAGATACTCAAAGCACAGATTCATTTTAATTTACTTCAGTTGCAGTGACAAGCGCTCTGTATTTCTTCCAGTCAAAAACTCGTATCCAAAGTCAGGTACCAAAATAATAAGGCCAGGGATCAAATCCAGTTCTCCAGAACTATTGAAATGCCCAAACTGAAACCAGCCTTTCTCCTCTTACAATCCCTTGTTTTAGATTTCTTGTACATCTTTCAGGTTCTGCAGAAAATAAAATGGGCCCTGCAGATGACAGCCTCCTTCCTTATACCACCTTGATTCATCCTTACAGCAGATCCATTTTACACACTTAATGGGATAGAAGCCCTTCTGGAAAAAGCAGTATGTGGTCATGTAGTTAAAGACTCTCTTATAGTGCCTACTTGTCAAGTGGGCCAACTTAAGGTTGTACAGGCAGCCTTAATTCTGACATTTCCTATCCTTTAAGAACTTCACTTTGCAACCTTTCTTTCTTATTTTTGTTTGTTGTTTGTAACCTCCTAGAAAATTGAAAAAAGCAGAAATTCCTCCCTCATACAGAGATATACACAGAGGTCATAGGCAGGACTGGATTTTCCCTACTGATCTCTGCCACTTGAGCTGATGTAATAGCTGTTAGGAGTAGTATCCTGTTTGGATCAGCAGTAGGAGGGAACAAAACACTTCACCAGTGATTTTCCTTGACATTTGCTGACAGCAGAAGAATAGCTCCCAAGTCTCCTTCCTCCCCTCCTTACAGTGCCTAATACCATATTTTTTTCCTTTCTCCCACCATTGCCAGCCTCCAGTCTCTGCCTCCCAACCAGTGCTCTTCCCAGTCTATTCTCACTAGGTCTGGGTTTTATCTCCTTTTCATTTGAATCAAACAGCATACTTCTCCACATGTTGCCTGGTCCCACCAGGAGGATCACTGGAAGTATAGGAGTGGCAGACTCCCTGCTGTCAGTGCAGAGCCTGACCCTGGACTCAGCAGCCCAGAGCAACAATTGCAGGGGAAGTCCTGCTCAGCCCCAGCCTGGCTCATACCTAATTCAGATGAAATTCTTGGGGAATGGAGCTGCATGAATCTAAGGAGTCTCTATGGAGCACAAGTGAACTGTGATATAGTTTTTGATTATGTTGCAGGGGTTGTGTGTATGTATGTTTTTCTTTCTTTATGTTTGTTTGCTTTAAGGCTTATTACTTGGTCAATTCAAGCAAATATTCACGGACAGGCAGAGAACAGCTTCTGGTACAGACTGTCACACTCCCAAATAACAAATCTCTCCATAGCATAGGAGTACTCAAAAGAGAAAGGCAGAGGTGTTTTGTTTTTTTATAACAGGCCAAACCACATCTTTTTTCCTACTTTTGTTCCTGGAGATAACTGAACCATTTTGGTAAAAGTGATACTCTACCAATAACAGGGTCTTCTTAAGGCTGATAATGCTTCCCTTTATAATAGGACTAGTAGCACAGCTTATCATTTAATACAAATGCAATCAAATAAATTGAAAAGGGTAAGGATTTCTAGATGCATCATAATAATTGAAAAAAATTGAAAACTCAAATTGCTAATGAGTAAAAAGAAAAATGCTTTCATTAAAGATGCAACACCCTGTTAATTAATTTCTAAGACCATTCACAAGCCATGTCTCTAGATCCTAGGCACGCCCCCAACAAAGTAAGACGAGACATCAGGCATTCCTGATGATTTTAAGATCATTTTTTAAAGTATGTTAAAAAAAGAAATATATGGAGGTTGTTTTTATTTGTGAGACAGAGGAGGGCAGAAAACTAGATCCTACTATGTTCCTGCTTCAGGTCATATTTAGAAATGCTATCATATTTCCACAATGACAGACTACTTAAAGAAGTACCTAACAGGTCCCTTTTCCTAATGTTTTAGACCAAACTGTCTCTTAATTCCAGAGATTCTGGATCAAATACAAAGGTTAGGGGAAATGTCAAGTTATATCCTGTCTTTTTTTAACTCTCCATTTAGGCATCATTTTGGTGCATGACTTAACCAACAAAAAGTCCTCTCAAAACTTGTATCGCTGGTCACTGGAAGCCCTCAACAGGGATGTGGTTCCAACAGGAGTTCTCATAACAAATGGGTGAGTGTACAAACACATGCACAGCCCTAAATATCATCTGGGTCTGTCATGTCCTTGTTCATATCTGGTCATCACTAAGGACACTTGAACTCTCCAAGACATTTGACTGAGTGAAGAATTCTCGGGCAGGGCTCTAGGGGGGAATGAGAAGAGCCAGGGGACTTCAGAAGAGAAGCACTGTTTCTGTTGCATCTGTAGAGCAGGCCTGGCTGTTGCTAGGCTCTTCAGTTGTCTGGTAGTGGCCTGGATTTAGAAGAATATGTCTGCATGCTTTTCCTGCCATGTTTCTGAGGCCACATGAAAATTATGTAATTCCCTGCTACACTGAAGTAGAGGCTGGTGAACCTATGGCCCATGGTCTGAATCTGTCATGCATCGGTCCATTCCTTCACAAAGCATCCATGGTGGAGATCTGTGTGTTCCAGACACAATGGAGGTGTGAGGGGAGGTGGCAGGGACCACAGTAGAGACTTCTAGCCTACAACCATATGTAGATCACAGGCTCCAATCCATGCCACCAAAAGGCTGCTGACCCCTGTCCTAAAGTCTTGGTGGCTGCTTGTGGCATGCAGGACCATTAAAAACAACAAAGAACACCTTGAGTGTTTGATTGTTTCCATGCCCAGACTGGCTTTTTACTTTGAGAAGAAGTAAAAGTCACTAAATCTGCCAGGTTTCTCTGAAGGATTTTTCTCAAGGACCTTACAAAAATCTATTGGAATACCTGTTTCTAATTAGCTTTGTATCTAATGGAGGATTTGTTCCTATCTTCTCCTATTCTGTTTTTACAATTGTAATTGAAAAGATTTTCAGACCTTTGAGAAATCATGAAAGCAAGGATGGCAGTGAAATGAGGTAGTGTTTGGTGGTAAGAAAGACACAAGTGTGTGTCTACAGACACGTGCTTCTGTTTGTTTTTAAAAACTTGGGGACTGGGGTTCTACAGCCCATATGGTATTGAGCTGCCATCTTGAATTTCTTCCAAATCCAGATTCCCTGCAGCTGTTTTTTATATTGACACTTCTCTTCTATTTAAATAAAAGAACATTAGCAGTGGAAGGGGGTTTTTTTGGTCTTAGGCTTTGATTTTGTGGGCATAAGAATAACTCTTTTGAAGCCTGATGTACCTGAAAATGAAATGAACTTTTGTTAAAGAAAGAAGGGGGAATAGTCTGAGTTAGGGTTTCTGAGTTAACAATGAATCATTGATCTCTTGCATCTGAGCTAGTCTTTCTCTCTCAAAATATATATTTCATTCATTTCATTTGTGTAGGCTATTTCTATTGCCATTTAAATTTTACTTGAAACTTGTCAAAGGTCACAATAGTCACAACCGTTGTCTTTTCCTGCATGTAGTAGTATGAGTCATTTAATGCCCAGCTGATTTAATTGCAACCTCCTTGTTATTTCATAGGAGAGGCTAACATTTCAGGGGAGATATTAATTTCCTTTCTCTTCATGGAGTGTCTTTGTATTAATTTATAATATTCAGGTGCAGCCTTGAAAACAAGGCTGCATTTGAATATTGTGAGAGAGGCTTGAGACTTCATAGCTATCACAGCAGAATTTAACCAAGAATGCTTAAAACTAACCTTTAATTGCAGCTCCCCTGACCCATTTTATAAGATGACATCATACCTTTGGTGTATGTGCAGTAAACCAGCCTGTTACTTGTTCTTCCATTTCTGTTTTTTCCCAGTTAAAGTTGTGTTATCTCACACCTTCCAGTGGATGCTTTCACATAAGAATGCTTATGCATGTTTGGGGTACTAACTGCAAATTCCTTTTCTCTTTTCCCTCTCGATATCCTTCTCTACCATGATTGATGAATCATCATCATACAGAAACCCTCCCCCATAGCCCAGACAAATGTATCTCCTGGCTTTCAGCATACTGGGTATCCAAGTATCCGTTTACCCACCTGGAGTAGAAGGAATAGAACACTGTTTCCCTTTGTCAACTTGTGGAACTGTTTCTCTTGCCTAGGGCTATATTTATTCTGTTTTCATTGCACAGGGACTATGACCGTGAACAGTTTGCTGATAACCAGATTCCCCTACTGGTAATAGGAACCAAACTGGATCAGATCCCAGAGGCTAAGCGCAATGAAGTTTTGACCAGAACAGCTTTCCTGGCTGAGGATTTCAATGCAGAAGAGATTAATTTGGTTAGTATTTCTGTCAACAGTTGTTTTCACTTTGTGTGAAAGATGGTGGTTTTATAGCGGATAAGGATCTAGTTACAGCAACTGGACTGCTGCAGCTTGCTCTCGGTCTCCTAGTTGTTTGCATCATTGTTGTCAGCACTGCATGCTTACCCAGTGGTGAAATATTAACCTTCATTCAGATAAATGAAGATGCTGGAGGTGGGGAGTCAGAGTGCTCTCAGTTTTAAAGCACAGAGTTAGAGTTAGGATTTCTTGATCCTGTTCTTGTTTCTTCCACAAACTCTTTTGAATCCAATAAAGACAACATCTGTTCCCAGATGTACCATTTCCTGGGTGGAATCAACACTTTGCTGTATAGGTAGCTGAAGTAAAGCTGGAGACATAGATACAAAGTTAGACTTTTTACAGGTGTAGAGGCTAGACTTTCTCTTATGCCTAGAGATATGCCTCCAAATCCAGGTTGAGAGACAAATGCAGCACCTGACTAAAAGAAGCTTCTTCTGCTGTACTCTGTGGGCACAGAAGATATCAATCTTAGGAGCTGTCAAGCCAGCACCTTTAGCTTATCTGGGTACTAAGGAAACCATTTTTAACAGGAAAAAGTCAGTGGTCCTAAGGGGTAAATAAAAAAAAATCCTAGCTCATGTTTGCAAAAGGGATGCTTCTGGGCTAGGGTGGCCATCATAGAGGATAGTCCAGTTGTCCTCTATTGATATGAGACCGAACGCCTTTATGTTCTCTATTTTTCTCTTGAAGAGAGAAATATAGGACATAAAGGCATCGAGTTTCATATCAGCAGAGGACAGAGTAGTAGAAAACAGGAATGTCTTCTGTGATGGCCACCCTGTTCTGGACCCTCCAAAAAATTTCCAGCTGATCTTTGTGTGGGGAGACATGACTCAGTTTGCGTCCTCTTCAGAGGCTGATAGCTGAAGAGTTGTGCCATGTACCAGGTGATTCCCAGCAGTTTCCCTGCTCCTTAGTGAAAATTGTGTAACACATTTCCCAACTTTGAGTTGCTTCTTGTGTGTTCCAGGACTGCACCAACCCCCGCTATCTGGCTGCAGGTTCATCCAATGCTGTCAAGCTCAGCAGGTTTTTTGATAAGGTGATGTAGATTCGATTAAGTTGTTCTGCAGTATTTTACGCTAGGAAGCCCATGTGTATTCTAAAAGCTAAGGAAGTGGTCAAGCTAGTTCACTCACCTTCCACTTCCTGAGAGCTGGTTTGGAATCTTGTACATTCAAACCCTGTGATTAGCCCAGGTGCAAGAGTGTGCTCATGTGGCTATACTGCTTCCAGTTCCAGAGGTGGCATAGGCACAGTTTGTGCAGGTACTTCTGCACAGCACTGGCCCTGTGTTACATGCACCAACCGTTCGTTCTCCTGGGAAGGGTGTTGTGAGCCAAGGAATTGCCTTTCCCCTATAGTCCATGCATTGTAAACACCACCATTTGGCTAGGATTTTCTCTTATGGGATGGGCTGCTATATAATTCTGAGCTACCCCTCGGGCTGGACTCCGCTTCCATATCACCCTCCGTCCCAGGCAGCTAAAACCAGGAATTTTCATCATCTTCTAGATGACTATGACTGCAACTCTATTGCACAAGTGTTGATGGTGTTTATAAGGTTAGGTACGTACAATGACTACTAAGACCATTCTCCGATTGCTTTCCCCAGGTCATAGAGAAGAGGTACTTTTTACGAGATGGTAATCAGGTCTGTGCTTCTTTTTTTTCCCATATTTTTCTTGTGTGATGCAAACTCTGGTTTTGTTGGTAGACAAAGCTCTGTCCTTTAGAGTACAGATCTTGGGCCCTCAAGCTGAACACAGATTCAGCATCAATGAATAGTAGTGGAATAATAATTATACTGGAAGGATGCAGGAGAAAAGCAGTGTCGGTTAGTACAAGCTGCATGCACAGTTTGGGATGTGTTGACTTAAAAAAAACAAAAAACAAAAGCAGGTGAAATAGTAAATATTAATACCATTTCAAAATGATGTCAGGGTTGAGGATTGGATAATGTGGAAAAGAAAACAATCTACAGAAAGCAATGGAGCCACCAGAGCAATGGCACAGGATGGCACATGGTTCATAAATTAGTCTTTTCAAATTTGTAAAGAACTAGGTAGAATTGGGGACTGGGTAAGTCACTTCACCCCTCTGTTCTTTGCAGGATGTCCCTAATGAAAACGGGTCAGGGGGAAATAATACCAACCTGCTTCACGCGTTACAAGAATTTAGTGAGATATATGTTTGGGTGGTGTGCTCACATTGATACAAACAATAAAAAAAATGTAGGTCTACTAACCAGACCTGTGCTGAAAGCTTCATAGGGAGGGTGAGAAAGTGTAAGGCAAATCAGTGTATGCTATAGTTTCCCTAGTGGGTTTTTTTGCCTAAGTTAATTCTATTTTTGGTTGGTTGTTTAAAAAAAAAATCTGCTTTCTCCTGTTTCAATTCTACAAAGGCATTTTTGCCTGTACGCTAATAAGAAAAAATGTCCATTCCAAGAAGATAATAATTTAAAGCAACTGCCTTCAAGTTGTTTGACTGGTTGGGTATGACACTGTGATGTAAGATCTGTTTATTCATATGAATGGTTTTAGGGGGTAACCAAAGGTTATCTTTGACTGTGAGCTAAAGATTAGGGCACACTGCTGACTATTTTGATCTGCTCTCTCAGTAACAGCCCAGATATCTGATACAAAATTAAAAGCAAGTCACCGTATATACTGTAAAGACAAAACCCAACAGAGACACCAGGGCTTCAGTACAACTATACTGTTACTGCCTGAAGTGACCTGTTCCACATAAACAGGTGTGGTATTTGCAGCAGGCTCTGTTCTGCCCATCTGCGAGCTGGGAAACTTACATTTGTATATCTCAAAGCATGGATGGAAGAACAGTCCTTAAACATAATACCAGTCAGATCGCAGCATACGATCAGATCATCAAGTGCTTGGTGGGAGGCTCCCAAAAAATAGAGGATCCTGTAGGAAACATTGCTAGTGAATGTGTTGAAATTGCTGTGTGAAATTGCTAGTGAATGTGTTGCCTCTCCCCTCAGAGCCAACATTGGACTAGTACCCAAGAGTGGTGCCAGGGAGTGCTGTGCTGCTGGACATATAATTTTTCAAATAAAGGAATAAGGCATAAAACTAAGGTTCTGCTCATTTGTGGTTTTTAAGGATTGCTGAGATTTTTACAACAGTACAGTAGCTAGCTCTGGTGTGCTGTTACATTTGAACTGTTCCACTTAACCTGCTCCCCATCCCCAGGCAGTTTCAGGTAGCTACATTATTTGTAACTTTGTAAAGTTGCCTTGTTTCTTTTCAGAGCTGACTGAATTTGTGCAGTATATCTGTGGGCATGAAATATATCTATGGGCACGTCTGTAAGGCCTCCATTCTGATCCTGGATCTGCTGCCAATAAATAAGCCCTACCCACTTGCTCCTGCTCAGGCACACCAGAGACTGGTAGCTAGGCTGAATAGACAGCTTGCAGCAGCCCTGAGTGTCCCCCCTGGAGCTGTACTCGAGCTCTGTCATAGGATAGCCTGACAGCAATGCTGGGGGAATGATGAGAGGTGCTCGGGCCCACTTCAGTCCACTCCTGAGCAGTCTGGACTAATTGCCTGTCCCTAACGCGCTGCAGTGGGACTGGGCACGGCTTATTCTCTCAGCAGGGAGGCGACATAATTGCACCCTGTGGGCACATCCAGATGAGCATGGACATGTGGTTTGCAACACCTTAAAGCTGGGATCCTGGTGCCAAAAAAAAATGTCACAAAGAAAAGTGACACTGTGCACCAACAGACAAAGGCTAGGTCCTCCAGGCAGATGTTTTGGCTGCTGGCCAGAGCATCTTCCCTCCTCTAGTTGTTCCCTGGCTCCTCCGACGCACCATCAGGGAAATAGCCATTTTCCCAAAGTGGGGCATTTTGCCCCTTACCAAACTCCACGTGCAGAGATGTGCGCTGCAGCAAATGCATGCCCCTGCACATGCACACTTATCAGGATGTGCCCTATTAGTTCACTTTTGCATCAGTTAAGGTTTGTCAAGAATGTTGAGTCAAAAAGCCCCGACTAAACTGACATTTTTGCTAAAATGTGTTACTTTTCTTTATTTACCACAACAGGGCATACTCCTATCAGTCTCTTTTATGTGTTCTAAATTAACATTTGCCCCACCCACATGTATTCACATATGCTGCTTTTGGCCAATTCTGAGATGTCTTTCCTCTTTACATTGTGATACTGCTGCTATATAACAGATTGAATGAAGGGGGAAGATGGCTATGAAAAGACATGGAGAGAGGCTGCTGCTCTGAAACCTCCCCTGTGCCTCTGTGTAGACAAGTGGGATGAATCCTGAACCATGGTCTTATGGACAGCTACATGAGATGCTGCCATGAGATGCTCTGAAGTGTAAATCTCTTAGAAATGTCTTGAAGCAGAAAACCTGGTGGTGGTTTAGAATAGATCTCCTTAGAGAGAATGGATGGTCAGTGTCAGCACTGTGCATATATGCAGCAGAAAAAGAGTACAAACATTTTACATCATTGCAGTCTGTTTCATCCTGATATCTTCACAAACTGATAAAGGCTGTCATGCCAATGACTGCTGAAGTGCTGTCTCTTCTTGTGGCTGGGACAAACCTCATCCTCTCTCCTAATACAGCACAGTAGGAAAGGAGGTGGTGAAGATTTCTATGTACAGTTGAACTTGCAGGGACCTCAGTAAGGGACTGTGTAACTAACCAAATTGGAATTTGTCTGGAATAGCTGGGCTCATGTTGTGGTGCAACTTTTTCAGAATGCCTCACATAATCTTTAACACCCATGATCAGGATCTCTGTATTGAATCTTGTTCGTTAGACAGTGCCCACTAATAGTATGCCAGAGCATTCCCTCAAGCCCTAGCCTGGAAAAGCAGGAGGAAAAGGCAGTGATGCTGCCCAATAATATGTAATATTATAGGTAATATTCCTGTTCTCAGGGGCTGGAAGACATTCCTGCTGCTTCTGACATAAAATCCTTTATCTTCCCTATCTCCAGATTTCTGGCTTTTCAGATAGAAAAAGATTTGGAGGAAGTGTGCTGAAGAACCTTCATTATGACTGAACACTGCTCACCATCCAGAGATTGAGCAGGAGAGTCATTCTCTCCATTTGCAACGACATTCCTATCCTGTTGGATGCTTCAAGGCAGTGATGCTCATGCCAGGCAGATTAAAGAGTAAGCAGTGCTTTGGCCAGCTCAACTAGTGGAGCTACTGATGCTGATGAAGGCATGGGGGAAAATTCCCCAAACCTGACTTTGGGTCTAGACTCTCCTACGCTCGCAGGCCTTCTGGAAATATGGGATCTTTTGGGATTTGTGCAATATATTTAGTGTCTTCCACACAGCTGTGGAAAGCATTATCATGCACAGCATGTATATATAATTTTTTTCCTCCGTTTTGGAAGATTTATGAACTCTCTACAATGAATTACATTCATTTTACCTCTAGCTGAAAGATGAGACTGAGTGGGCTTTTCATTTGCACTTAAGTAAAGAAAAACAAGGAAAGCAGAGTGAATCTAAATGTCTAAGGAATGGAGTAGGAAATACTAGAATGCTATTATATAAATGAATGGGTGCAGCTTCTTCTGGAACATTGTGTTCATTTCTGCTCAAAAAGGGTGTAACAAAAATAGACAGGTGATGAAGATGATTTAACGCCTGAAAAAAATCTCTCTAGGAAGAGACTGGTGTTTATATTGATGTTTAGATTGAAATTGTTTACCTTGGAGAGGAGAGAGACAGTGAATGTTGTGCTCCTATTTATCTTATTTCATATTTAAAGATCGCCTTATATTTGTATTAACATTTAAAAGGAAAAAAAAGTCACATTTTTGAAAGAAGCAGTTTTATGTGCAGGACACACGAAACTCAATACGATAAGATTATTATTGAGACCAGAAGCATAAGGCAGCTCTGAAGAGGATAAGACAAAAATAAAGGTAAGAATACTTGTGGATAGAAATATAGAAGGGAAATAACACCTATGTGCTTTGGGTTTGGAGGCTGTAAGTGTGGCAGATTGGAAAGTGCATTCCCATGAAGAAGCTACTCTAGCATTGTGAGAAGTAAGATATCAGAGGCCAGTGATTCTTAACCAGGATGCCGCAAGATCCTTTTAAGAGTGCCACACAGTATTACCAGTCTTACATGTACAAACACCTACACATGATTCAGAAGGTAAACCCAGAGATTTCAAGTAGGAATCCATATTGTCAAAAGCAGCTCTGAGGTGCTGCAGTTTTTCTGAGCTTTGCAGCAGAAGAATTGCTGTATTTTTTTTTTTTGTAGTCATAACATGAGTGCAAGCTAAGAACTGGCATTTTTGAGTCAAAGGCCCATTGCACTAGATGAATAGACTGCTTGCTTGGTTGGTTCTGACAGTTTCTGCACTCCCAGATGCAGTGGCTTCTGGATCATTCTTGGGGATATGGAAGAGTGCTTAATGAGGCTATTGGGCATCTCAAAGCCCAATACTGATCCTGCTTTTCTTTCCCTCTTTCCTCACAGTAAAATGGCACTGGCTTGGCCTCTACCAGAGGATGAAAGCCGGAGTTAAATGTAAATCCAGATTAATAATAAATGGGAGGAGGAGAAAATAAAATACAGGAGTAAAATTGACAGTAAATAGAGTTCTGCATTCTCTGTGTTGTATCAGCCTGCAGCTTTTCTTTGGCAGTTGCCTGGAAATAAACTGCCTGTTGCCACTAACAAGGTGCAAGCATGACAGACAGGAATACTGACTTTATGTATTAAAGTATTAACATAAATACTTTATTTCCCTCCCTCCCCTTTCGCTTTCATACAGGCTCTCAGAGCCCTTGACAAATATGGGTAAACTAAGCTTCCAAGAATCTGTGAGGTACAGTGCAAATCAACACCCTTATTTGGCAGTGGAGATTACAAAGGTATCAAGACTTTCAGACCTGCTTAAAATTTTGAATTTTGGGTGCCCGGCACAAGACAAGTGTAGAAGAGTTATCACGGACACCTTAAAAAAAAAACAGTCCTTTTCCCAAGTCCTACCAAAGGGTCAGGAACTGACCCCAGGAATCCTATTTCATAGACTTTTCTGACAAGCATGACACAGTGCTCTCTTAAGAAAAGCAGTGAAGTCCCTGAATAGTTGGTGTCTTATCCTCTTCTACTGCACATGCCAGCATGTAAAAGTTTAGCTCCTCACTGTAACTCTTGTGAGTGATAAGAAGAGAGTCACTTTAGCAGGAGCTTTGACTTTACTTGATGCAGTAGCTCTTGCAGCCTTTCCCCTCAGCAAAGAGAACTCATCTGTCTAACTTGAGTTCCCTGGGGTCATTGCTCCTTTCCAGTTGATGAACTGATGATCTAATTTAGAACAGCAAACCTATGCGCTTACTCCCTGTGCATAATCAGTTTGCAGGGCCAGCTCAGTGAGGAAATATGCCTGAGTGATTACAGCATTAGGCTAGGAGTCAGGAATTAAAGCCATTTCTCCTGCCTCCATCTCTGACTTGCTCTGTGGCCTTGAGTAAATCCTATTTCCTTTTTCCCAACATTTAAAACAGGAGCAGTTCTTCCCTAATGTTAAGATGAATTAGGCTGAGCAGCAAGGAGCACAAACCTGTATAATAGGACAAGACAATTGAGCCTGTCTGCTTCCTGGTTAACTCTTTCCTTCACCCTGTGGATATTTCTCTGGCTTCTTGGGGTGTGGCAAACCAGATGCTAGACTTAGATTGCCTTACTATGCTTATTCTCCTCCTTTTCATGCTGAGAGTGCCACTTACATGTCCATTATTAGACTTCAGCATCAACAGCCCATTGAAATAAAAATTGCTTTTGCCTCTCATACCTATTTTATTAGGCCACCTGCAGCTGAGGATGCCATCAGCACCTTCATGTGGATGTGAAAGGTTTCCTTTACTAACTTACAAGCTAGAGTTTGGTTTATTCAATTTTAAATGAAGGTTCAGAATGTAGAGTGCAAAATGGCAGCTACTATAGGAAAAAGCATCAGTTTGGACAACAGCTGTGAGCTGACCCAAGGTAATCATTCCTTGCAACTTTTTTTTTTTTTTTTTGAGTGTCCTGCACCAGCCCATTGCCTGCTGAATGCAGCATAACTTTGCTGAGCCTCACAGCTGTAAGGGCCAGGCAAACATTGCTCAGGGACCCACCTTTATGAGGGCTGATGCTGCCTGTACCTGGAATAGGTCCCAGGCCTCTGGGAGCTAACCACTCCTCAAGAAGTTGTACAGCTCATTCCTAGAGCAGTGGTGTCAAACTTGCCCTCGCCCCAGGCCTGGCTCTAGGGGCATTTATAGTCACACTCTGGGAGGCGGCAGGGAGGGGAAAAGTGCTTTAATTAGCACAGCTCCGAGAGCCACACTAATTAAAAATGCCTGGAGCATCACATGCATTAGTGTCCCCGCGCTGAAAAATGGTAGCAGGGTGCTTTGAAATAAGCTCATCAAACAAGCTTTAGTTTAAAGCACCCTGCTGCCATGTTCAGCACAGGGATGCTGATACAACGTGACACTGGAGTCGTATGGAGCATAATATTTACCACTTTCCAGCAGACTAGATTAATCTACTCAGATGCACTGTAATTACAGTGCATTGAAGCAGCCTTGTAATTACAGTATGCTGAAGAAGCCTCTAGGAGCTGTGGAGGAACCCTAGATACAATGGGGTAAGTGGAATCTGTTGTAGGGGTTAATGCAGCCATTGCTCACCCCTGGCCACTGGCGTGTCCATAAGGGGAACTCTGTGCCCTAGATTTTGGTGGTGGGCCCTGTTCCCGCATGCTCTATTCTTGAATGTACAGCCACTCTGGGAGCCCTGCAGGACAGATAACAGTTCTAAGGGCCAGATCTTGTCCATGAGCCACATGTTTGACATCTCTGCTCCAAAGGGTTTAAGAACCCAACGCTGGTGCTCCGTTTAGGTGGTTCAGTCAAGAGCATGTGGTCAGGTCATATTAGCTGCATGGTGAGGGGCTCTCTGTCTGAACGGTGAAAACAATTAAAATTATTAGAAGGATGTGTGTTTGTGTGGTTAGCGGCTCTGGCGTAGGTTGATGGTTAATTGAAAAACAGCATATTCTCAGAATGGCAGCCTTTACAGGGTCATCTGTTAATCATTTTAGGCAGTCTAAACTAATTAAAATAGATCCTTTTAGAAATCTCACACCCAGTATCAGGCTTTTCCTCTTGCCCCTTATAACCTGATGCAGAATACCCCAGACTCATTCAGCTTCTCCAACGTGATTAAGTATCTCAGTGTTTGTGGGCCCATGTTAACTCAATTCCAGCATAGCTTTTGTTTGGAAATCTAAACAGAATTTGCAGCAGTCCTCTAGAATGAAGTATGTTAGCAGGAGATTACCATCATCAATGTCTTCAGAAAATCCTTTATACAACTGGAAGGGCAGAAGGGTGAATGTCAGCCTTCTTGCTCAAGCAAATGCCACCAACATTAAAGACATGTTTATATGGCACTGGCTTCATTGAAAAGGACATGTCATAAGGATGCCTGACAACCAGCTCCCAAAACAGGTCTTGCACTGCCAGAAAACTGATGGTCACCGCTCTAGAGGTGAGCAAAAGAAAAATGCAAGCACACCTTGAAGGCCAATCTGAATAAATTCAGTATTAACATTAGTACCTGGGAGACTCAAACATTGAGTTGTCTGCAATGGTGCTGTCATGTATGATGAGGCTTTGATCATGTCACGCAAACTTGTCTCATTATGGTGGTAGATAGACAAGAGAAATAAAGGGAAAGATCCGTGTGCCATATCTGCATTCAAACTTGTGGATCTGGGATTAGTTACCTACATATGGACTCACTGGGCATCTACACATGCTGATTTACTGTGCAGTAACCAAAATTACTGCAGTACGGGCATGTGTCTACAGGTGCAATATGTAGATGCTTTACTGTGCAGTAACCCAGGGGGGCTCCCTGTTGGGTCTGTGCAGCCACTAGGTGGCTGGCCTGAGCCCAGCCCCAGGGCTCCTGGCTGGCCGGCTCTCCTGACTTCAATTTGGGACTAAACTTAGTCCCAAGGGCTGGCAGCCATGTGGCTAGATGCTGGAGCTCCCCCTGGTGGCCACAGGGGTACATGGCAGGCTGCTCTGACCCAGGACTAAATTAAGTCCCAGGTCATCTACATGTGTAGACACTGACCTTTTCCTACTTACACAGTAAATTTAAGCCAGTGTAAATGCATGTGTAGACATACCAATGACTCGCCTATTTACTGGAAGACTGCCATTCTCATCTCAAGGGACTGCTGACAACTATCCCCCCAAAAAGGCCTTGACTGTGGTCACTGAACTTTGTTTTGACTTGTTTCTGCCTCTGCTGTTGAGGTAGCTTGGGCCTGGTTAGGACTAGTCTGGAGTAGCTAGCATTTGTACCTTTCAGCACTGAGGCTTTACTAGGGGGCACAAGTATAGCCTCAGCCTGGAAAAACATCTACGAAGTAAATTCACATCCAGAAGAGATAGAACACAGTGGATTCATTACATGTCTGCTTTTCAGTGTACCTTGCTACTGATGTGAATGCTCGACTTCAGTATCACTGTGTCTGGAGTACTAGTAACAGATTCTCCAGCATGGAGTGCAAAAGAGAATGCAAGCAACGTGGGTGCAGCAAAGAGGATAAATTAGACAAGCTATAGGAGCCATTGTTCTCTGCCATCCTCCAGGTAACCAGTGCCTGAAGTATCCCTTTGATCCAATTCTTCTGGCCCTTCCTAAATTGCAAGTTTCCACAGGAATGCTTCCTAGTTAGGTCACAAGGACTAAAGTCTTAGATAACCTCTGAGGTGGGCCAGCACTCCAGCACCCTTGATTTGTGGAGCAACCCCTGCTTATGGGATGCCACTTCAGACCCTCAGAGTTGGGGGAGGTGGGTATAGACAGTGAGGGGAGAAGCATGGGACAGAAGTGGGAGGGAAAGAGATCTGTAGAGATGACATTGGAGGTAGAAGGCAAAAAAAAATGGTATGAAAGGGAGAGCTGAACAAGAGAATTGAGCTGTAAATGGTGAGGGGGAAATGGGTTTAGAGGAACGGAGGGAGGGATGCGGGAAAGACATTCAAGGGAGAAGGTGAGCAGGAAGGGGAAAGAGGGTGTGGAAGGGGCTGTGGCAGGAGAATGGGGATGCAGTATTAGCAATTCAGGAGTGGGGCCTGCGTGTGATCTCAGCTCCAGGACCCCCATCTGTATTAGGCCCAGCTCAGTTTGTCCTCTCATCCTCACCCACCTGCAAGCCATGAGAACTGGACTTGAACGATCTATTTCTGTCCACTGTTAAAGTGATTCACTGTTTGACCTAAAAAACTACTTCATCACCCAGCAGCCTTGCTGTTCTCATCTGAGTAGTGTATAATGCTTATCCGGGGGTGTAGTTATGATTAATCAATTTATCCATGTACAATGCTTTGAATACATTGGGCATTAAATAGATGGTATTGTTATTGTTCTTCTTATTATTAAACTTAATGAAATGAGGCTTGAGAGCTTGCCAAAATTAGGATGTTTCCATTATATCAACTTAGTCTGAAGCACCCAAATAGCCTTAACTGTGTCCTTTTAGAGACACTTCAAACTTCAGTATAGTTCGAATACAATCTTATGTGTAGGTACAAGTGTTTGCATGTGTGAGAGAGATAAGATTAACACTCACTTCTTTGTAGCTCCTTATTCTTGAAAGATTTTTTCTTCAAAAGAACCCTTAGCTCTGTCCTGCAGTGGCTATGAAAATCCACACAGCTGTGATAAAAGGCATTTTGATGTTTGTGGGTCTAGATGAGAACAAATTGGCTTTCAAAGACATGTTATGTGTTTTAATTTTTCTCCTTTCATAGTGTAAAGAAAGGGCAGAATTGGGGTTGTTTCAATGGCCTGAGGGTGTATTTCCACACAGGATCATGTTTGGATTTTTTTTAATTCAATTTTAACTCTGAATTTCCTTGGTGTTTGAGGTAATTGCAGCATCCTGGCTATTTGGTTTACCTTGGCTATTGACATGAACTCTTAACTCCATTTTAACAGTGTAGATTTGGAATAAATAGGAACAGGTTCTCTAGGAGAGAGTGCAGAAGGAAGCAGTGTGGGCACAGCAAAGAGCAGAAATTGGACAAGCCTTAGGACCCACTGTTCTTGCCCTTCTTCTAACTTTCATCCAGTGCTTTCTGTGCCATTTGATCCAGTTCTCCCCTTCTGAAATCATGCCACCCAACCCATTCTAGCTGCTCTTTCCTGCATCAAGGTTCCTCTACTGGCAAACTGCAGGCTGAGCAGAAGTGGGACTCATCCATGACCATCTCTGTAATATGCTTCCCAGCTGAACTCTTCATCCTGTGGCACTGCCATCTGCCATGGCACAAGGTATTCCAGCAACTGAGTGTTGGCTTAGAGGGCAAAGGCATGAAACCCTAGTCCCTTCCCTCTCGGTGCTACTCCATGGTCCAAGTTCAGCATGGGGATGGAGAACATCTTCCTTCCTACCTGTCCTTTCTAATTATAGGTGCAACCACTATGCATAGAGCAGGACTCAGCCTCACCTGTGCTGTGATGCTTACAAAATGGCTCAGTAGGTGACACACTGTCTGTTTTCCCTCCTTTTCCTACTCCTTCACACAGACAAGCTACCTTATCCCTGCCACACTTCATCTTATATCTACCCAAGGTTTTTGTGGAATCTTCCTTGGGGGTTTTCAAGAAAGGTCTGCATAGTCATTTGTTTGAGATGGTTTAGGACACTAGTGCTCAACCTCTTCTGCTCAACCTCTTCTGCTCCTGCAGGCCAGATGAGCAGCACAGGGCCAGTCTTCAGGCCAGATCCTGTGGGTGGGGTCATTCTGTGGGCCAGATCTAGCATCGAATTAATGCGTGGGGTCAGTCTGTGGGAGTGATCCAGCCCAGCCCTATGTGCCAGATCTGGCCACAAAGATGTCTGGTATGATCTGATGTGCAGGACCATGGCAGCCACCTGGCAGTGCTCCCTGCAGGTCCAGACATTTGATGGTGGGGGTGCGGTAGCAGTGTTAATTGCTGTGTCTCTGGAAGCTACAACAATTAGTGCTGCCACTGCCCCCCACCACCAAATTTCCAGACACATAGGGAGCTCCAGAGGCCAGGTTACGCCAATTAGGTTGGAGGCTGCAATGCTCACCACTGGTTTAGTAATAGTGTTCCTGCATTTGTGCAGGGGTTTGGACTAGATCAATGGGGGCTAATCTTTTTGGCTGGCATGCTACAAATTAGTGTCAGACCCTCCCCAAGTGCCACTCCAGTCCCCTTCCCTTGCCCAGTCTACTGCTCTGCTTCCAGCCCCGATAAGCTGTTCTTCTTTCTTCCCTATCTGTCACTGCATTCCCTGTCCCCTCCCTGGTCTGCCACATGCCCAAGCCAGGCAGGGTCAGGGGAGCAGCACCAGCAGCCGAATGAAGGTAAGTATATGGGGAGAGGGGGTTGGAAGGCCAGGGGTTGGGGACTGTCAGGGTAGTAGGGGAGCAGTGTGTGCATGTGGAGGGGATGGGGGGGGAGCAGATGCCTGCTGGCACTGGCCTGGCATTGAGACTGGCAGAGCAGGGCACTGTGGGTCTGGTACCAGCAGGGCCAGGGGGGTGCAGGTCAAGACAAGCTATCAATCGCTGCAAATGGGTCCCAGTACAAAAAAGGTTGAGAACCACTGTTTTAACATGATCTTAAACAGGAAATGTCTCTTATCTGTGTGATCAGGGCCCTGATTTCACCTGCTGTCTCTAGGGTACATCTGCAGTATAGGCGATTAATTATAATAGGACACCAATCTGGATTAAGCCTGAGTAGTTGACCAAAGATGCAGGGTCTGGCAGCGTGTTCCTGCTAGAATGTGGAGTCAGCTATTTCTGTGGTGCAGTTGTGTTCATATACAAAGAACGCGCAAAGTCCTGTTTTTCTGGAACACGAGGAGTCAAATGAGCCCTCACCCCAGCACCAGACCTCTTTCAGGCTCCCTCTGAAAGCTTTCTCCGCAGGCTTGTCCCCGGGTTGTATTAGCAGCTCCTTGGCCAAGCTGTCTCTCTCTGTCTCTCTGTCTCTCACTGCTCAGCAAAACCATGCCACGTAGATGAGACTTGCACACACTTGTGCTTTGCCCAGTGACAAGCCTAACAGCCTCTGCTAACTCTCACATGAAGGCCCTAGGATATGCCTGCCAAGGATAGGCCAAGGAGGTTTAACTCAACCTGTAACAGGTGCCTTGGATGCTGCAAAGCATAAATAGGAGTTACTGTTATCTCCATTTATTATAAACTGCAGACTAATGTCTCTCAGCCTGCCACCCAGTGCAGCTGTTAGCTGGCACTTTGTTTCTCCACAAATGAGAACCCCAGGTCTGTTCTGCAGACGAAAGAAGCTTTGCTCCTCCCGGTGCTCTCTCCTCCCCACCTCACTTTCCTCCAGCCTAGTGGTTCCCAACCTTTTTTTGTTGCGACCCGCTGTTGGGAGCAGAGGGTGGTGGTGGTGGCGGCCCAGGGGAGCTCCTGGTGCAGCACGGCTCCTCTGTGTGCAGTGTTGCTAGCATTGCCCCCACACTTGGGTCGCAACCTGAGGTTGGGAACTGCTGCTCTAGCCCCTCACCAGACATTACATTCCTCTTTGGCTTCCCTTTCTAAGGGTCTGGTTACTTTGATTCCTGTACAGCACAGACTTGTTTCTGTGGCTCAGAGCACCATTTTCCTTTGACATTAAGACCATTACAGTTATGGATGAACCTATCACCAGTTGACAGGTCACCAGAGGGAGCTTGAAGGTAAGTAAATCCTTCTTAAGTAGGTTCATTCCTGCTGCTGCATCAGATGGATGCTGAGCTTTTGTAAAACAATCATGAACCCCAAGACGAATATATGGAGGAAAGAAAAAAAAAAAACCTCAACAGAATCAAAAGCCTCCCAGGTTTCTTTCACTCCTAAAGTCCAACTACCTGTGAAACGCATTAAATTCAGGCCCGAGTCCACAGAAAAAACATTAGTGAAGAAAACTTAGCCACTGTCATATCAGTTTTATATACTTACCAGGGTGAGTTTGTGCTAAATGTTCTGTGCCATAAGGATGAATAAATAGAGCCTGGAAGGTTTTTGCTCATGGAGTTGGGGATGGAAGGGCTGTTTTGGCTGGACTTGCAGGGAAATGTCAGACACATCAAGCCCTCTCTTTCCTTATTGTTTGGAAAGAGTTGTGGCAGATCCATACACCTTGTGTGAGAGGTTTTAGACAGTCATCCAACCAGGGGCTTCTCAGCCATATAAATTAGCAAGAACCCAACCAAGAAGTCCTATGTTGCTCAGATGTGCTTAAGTACACCAGCTCTGGATAACTCAGTCTCATAGACACAACCAGAATATTTTTGCCTCAGCTGCCTTTAAAAACTTCTCTATAGTTCATGTAAAGGATTATGGGGTCTATTGGGAACAAAAGGAGTCCACTGCATACAATTAAGCTTGAAAAGGGATACCCTTTGTAAGAAGGAAATGAGGTAGGTGATTAGCTCATCAGGGCACGTATGAGAACAAGAATGCAAGTTTTTCATTATGATGTCACATGAAACAAGTCAAATGCCTAGAGCAGTGATTCTCAACCAAGATGCAGGGCCCCCTGGGGTGTCACTAGATCTTCTGAAGGGTGCCCTAAGGTGTAAGGAACTAAGCAGATAAGCTAAGTAGCTAAGCGCCAACTCAGGCTTATCCCTGCTTGGACCATCCCACATCCTCACTGCTCCTAGGAAGTTAGCACTATAATATATAAATTAGTATTTGAAATTGAAATTACCACTCAATTCACACAAGTTATAGAGGGGTGCCTCGAGTCCAGTGAGGGGGCATCCCTTGAGTCCAAACAGATTGAGAACCACCAGCCTTGAGAGCCTAAAGTGCATTATATTACGTCTGTTACACTGATCAGCCAGACATGCAGTCTTGTACAGAAAATCATGATTTTCTCTCTCGAAAGAGAGAGTTTCATAAGATCTACATTTAACAAAGCCACATCGACTGGCATTACTTATATTGTTAGCCACTACTTCTTCAGTGATGGAGTTTTGAATGAACCATTTCACTATTTTGCTCAAGACTGACATCAGGGTAACCAATCTGTAGTTCGGTAGGTCACACTTTTTATATTCTGGAATTTCCCCAGCTTTCCAGGAATGCTCAACTGAAAATTGATATGAGTAGTTGCTAAAGCTCCATAGCTAGTTGCTTGCAGACTCTTGACTGTATCCTGCTCAGGGCTATTAATTTGAAAGCGTTTAATTCTAATAGATTGCTGTTGCTCAAGCAGGCAAATTTAGCCTGGAAAACGTTCTGCTCCACGCACATCATCACATGGAATGGATATAACTACCTGCTTTACTCCAAATACAGAAAGGAAATACACTGAAGGTTTTGATATTTTCTATGCCATTGTTTATGCTTTTTGCCATCTGCATCTAGCAATGAACCTGTGTCTGAGACCAAGGACCCTTTTTGATTCCCAAAGACTGGCATCTGTTTTTAACCCTACTGGCCACTGGGATGGAATTGATTATTTTAGCTTCCCTTCTCAGTTGCCTACATTTTTAAATGTAACATATTCATTGTCATTAAGTTTCATAACTTCTCCTTTTTCTTTTTACCAATCTTTGTTTGGCAGGATGAGGTCCAATATTAAATCATGCCATGATGGGTGCTTTCTGTATTAGAAAACATAATTGATTTTTAATAGAAACCCTAAAGACACTTTATTATTGATTGTATGAGATGCACAGCCAATATCTCCCAGCTCAGTCTTTCCAAATAAGACATTGGGATCAGGATGAGGAGTTTTATAAAAGAGCAGACATTTAGGGAGTGCAGTAATAGCGATGCTTCTCTATTTGGCTTCTAGAAGTCAGGTGCCTCTATTTTGGAAACAGAAATTAACCCACCATTAAGCATCTGTCTCATCCACAAATCTCACGAGTGAGATCAAAGACTAGCCCATGAAGATATTAATTCCTCTTCTCTCCAGAGGGGTTCTCTTTGGACAGAGCAATCCTGTAATAAATACACCTGTGACTTAAGTCAGATGACGAAGCATGATGAGCAGGCCCCATCCATCACCATCTGAGTCTCAATGCAACATATTGAATGCAAATTGACATGTGGGAGCAAAGCTTGTGGGCTGTACCTAAAGGTTGGGAGATGCTGTACTAGAAATAAGCTACTTAAAAAAAGAACTTGAGAGTCACCACAGATAATGGCCTCATCATAAGCACTGAAAGCAAGTTTATCCAATGAATTTTTAATGCAAAAATGCAGCAGCAGAACAGGAAGCAGGGCACAGCACCCAAAGCTGTCTCCCCGCAGAGTGCCTGCCTCACTGTGCCGCAAAGTCAGGCTCCTTTGCGCAGCCCAGGGTTCTAGCATTCATTTTCCCCCAGTGACTCGCCTTCCTCCCAAGGAAGAAGACAGGATGCCCCGAGTCCTGTCTGGCCCATAACCTGGAAATTAGAGCATTCTCCTGGGAAGTGAGAGGTATGGGTTCAAACCCTTCTGACTCAGTGGCCTCTTCAACTCAGGTCTCCCACTTGCCTGGCAAGTCCCATATCCACTAGGCTATTGAAAAAATGGTGGGTAGGTCTCTCCTTTCCCCACCACTCAGCCCAATCTTTCCCTTTCCAAGTCTCTAATTCCTTAGGCAGACTATGCACACCCCAGACAGACCAGTATAGCATGGCCATCACAGAAGACATTCTGGTTTTCTGCTACTCTGTCCTCTGTTGATACAAAACCCAACACCATTATGTCCCACTCAATTTTATGACCCATGAAAGGTGTCAGGTTTCATATCAATAGAGGACAATGGCCACCCTAGACCAGGATCACCAAACACGTAGACTGGGGCTGACCGCTGTCAGCCTGTGTCATAGTCCAAGTCTAGGTGACTGTGCTGCACTGCTTTTGAGCATACGAAATAAGCCAAACTTAGTGACTTGGGGATCTTCCCAGGTCAAAATGGAGACACAGGAAGAATCCAAATGCCTTTAGTTGATCTGTAGCAGCTACATGGGGTAGAATAGGATTGTGTAGAGACAGTGACACCGAACAGGCCAGGTAAGTGTCTATTAAATGTGTCGGAGGCAGACTAGAATTGGGGCATGGACTCTGCCAAACCAGTGGATGCATTTCTACTCTGTGTCCCACAAAAATAAAAAAAAAGTTGTCCCAGAGACAGGTCAGATTTCAGAAGGCAAAGTAGGAAGTAAAATGCACAAGCAGCTCTTTCTGCAACACAGGCTATGATACACAGGAGGTCAGGCCAGATGAGCACAATGAAACTTTCTGGCTTTATCATCTCTGGATCACTGACAGAGAGCAGGAGGGAAGTCAAGGTTGGGAATAAGTGCTTTCCTACCTCACTATTGACCTGCAAGCTAATGTGTTTACAAAGTGGATATGCACCAACCACTGTGGGTTAAACATTTATTAGAGGAGGATGGGGATAGCTTTGAAGCTTAGGACTAGGGCCTGGATCTTTCCATAAAACTGTTCAGACCTAATATTGTTGCATCTGTTGTACAGATTCCATGTATTACTTCTACTGTATGGGCTGAGTTATGGCCTCACCCCAGTGCCCTCGTCACAAAAGTCAGCACAAAACAGAAATCAACTCGCTTGCTGGCAGTCCAGCCTGAGATGTTTCGAACAGAAAGGTTTTTAAAGGTCCTCTTCTTCCTAGCAGCCCCTCCTCCTGAAGTAGAAACATTTCAGTATGGGAGCAGCTGGCCCTGTTGCCATCCATACTGTACTTGTTCTGGGACTCAGAGGAGATATTGGTCTCCATTGCCAACAACTGGGGCCCTCTTATGAACAAAAAAAATGGTAATAAGTAACATCTGTTTCAGGGGAGCTCCAGGATACAACTAGATTTTCCACACGGATCTATTTTCAAAAACATATGCGTCATTTAAAAAAAAAAAAAGTCTGCTGCAAGGCTGAAAAGAATGAACACCAATATCATTGTAATTTATAATAATTATTTATTATATTGTGCAACCAGTGCTGAGGAAGGAGGGAGACACCACTGCTTTAGGCACTGTACTAACAGATGGCAGGAATGCTGCACTAGCCCCAGAGAGGCTGCAGTTCACGATTTGGCAATACACAGTGAGCATACAAAAGGTGCGGGGCCAGGGAGGATGAGGTAACAGGGACTTTGTGACTGCAGGCTGCTATAGTGGGGCATTCAAGCTAGAGGAAAAAAAAAAAAAAAAAAAAAAAAGAGATGGGAGGAAGAATCTGACCCTGTATAAGACACAATACTTCAGGATAAGCCATAACAAGGCAGATTTCTCACCCTGTCAGGAAGGATCCGTTTCACCATACTGCCTCCTACATGCGTTTATACAATTGAGCAAAGGTCCTGTTGCATTTTGAACCCCATGCTACTCAGCGACATCCCCTGTGGCTCCGACTTGCCTCTCTGCCTGTGACATATGGCAGAAAATGTCACATCAGATTTCCAGCAGGTCTTGCTGCCCGCGCCAATGACACAACCCATCCCTGCCGTTCCACGCTGCGGTGCTACCGTGTTCCCAGACAGTTCTGTTCAAGCCAGTCTCTCTTGCCCTGCAAGCGTGGTCGAACCAGGACTACATAACAATATACAGTCCTACAATCTCATACTGCGATTCCCAACAGCTTTCACATGCCATGCAGGAAAGGGCTACCTCAGTGTTTGGACAAGAGTTCTTTAAGAAACAACACGTCATTTCTTTGTCTCTGTGCTGCAGGCAGGGGTGATGGGCAGCGACTCAGGAAGTAGTGCTCTACGTCATTATGAAATGTGTATTAAAAAAGAAAGTGCCAGAAACTCCAGCTTGGATCTGGACCCCGTTGTACTAGGCACTGCACAGTACAGTGCAACCTCATTATAACCAACCCTAACAGGGAGCCAGTCTACTCATCGGCCCACCCACCTGTCTAGCGAAGTCCACCCACCTACCTCACCTTTTATGTAACCAGTTAGTAGTTGGTCATAAGGTGGGAGGCTGCCCATTTTACTCTCCGATGCCAAGGACATAATACACGGATCCAAACATCCCCTTATAACATGTCCCATGCCAGATGGTATCACTACATAGCTCTGGCCCCAAGACAGACCTCATTCCATGCCTGCCCGATGTCCGGACCCCGCCTGAATCCCTCCTACTCAGGCAGCCTAATTTCTGCCCTTGCACTGAGCTGCAAGCTCCCTGAACCCTTCTCCCTCTCAGCAACGGACCCCTCTGGGACCTTTGGCCACACAGGCCCTGGCCTTACCTCCAGGCCGGTTGGAAGCCCAGACCCTCGGCTCTAGGCGTCCCTCGCAGTTGGCGCTCTAGTCCTTTGACTGATCTGATCCTAGCCCCAGCATTGACCAGTTGATAGTTTCCCTGATCAAGTTAAAGAGCTGCTCGTCCTCTCCTTCATACGAGTCCACCTTCCTGGGCCCCTCCAAACTCAGCTCATTCAAAGCCAGCCTATGCACTTTGGGCCCCCTCGTATGGGCTCTGCTCTACGCGGAGCAGGTGTAGTCCTTCAGGCCCATCCATGCAAGCCCTACTCTAGGCAGCCTTCTCACTGCTTTCACTCACCCCCTCACTGGGGCCAGTACATTGCCTCCTCACTAGGGCTCTTGGCCTTCTACCCCTTGGGCCTCAGGCCTGATTTCATAGACGTTAAGTCTGGAAGGAACTTCAGAAGATCATCAAGTCCAGCCCCCTATCCCAGAGGCAGGAAGTCAGCTGATGAGATGCCTGGACCCTTGCCTGTCCCCTCTATGGGATAACCCACCAGGTCATGGGGGCTGAGCCTATACGGCACCCCATACTTGCTGTTCCCTAGGGAGACACTGGTGTGGCATCTCCCAGAGACCACCTACCACAGGCAGCCCCACTGCACCACCCTACCCCAGCAGGGCATAGTTTTAGGTCATTCCCCATAGTTCCTACCCTTGAGCTCCAGGTGTTGTGGGAGCAGCAGCAGCTCCAGTCAGGCAACATTATCCCTCTGACTCCCTGCAGCAACTGCCTACTTAGTTCTGAGCGCCTGGTTTATAGGGAGGCTGCTCAGCCCCATCCTCCAATCCAGGAGCCCTCTTCCAGTCACATGCCTGCCTCGTTAAGCCACACCGCACCTGCGGGCTGCTCCACATCCTGTTAAAGCCTCTTAAAGTGGCAGGCAGCAAAGGTCCCCTGTCACCAACCTTGTTTACAAGGTTTCAATGGTTTCAGTGGAAGTAAGCCACAGCAAATTGACCAACCCTGTTATAACAAACACCTCCCATTAAATAACTCTTCTCCTATTCCCATGGGAGTATGTTATAAGGAAGCTGCTTAAGCATATGGTCTCCACTCTGCAAAGCATCCAACGCATAAAGACCATTAACACACCTACAGCCTGGGCAAAACACCACAGATTAACCCTTACAATGGTCATGTACAACATAAATGGGACTAGAAAGCATGTTTGATCACTATATGTCACTACATGTCACATAGGCCCCCTCTTTCCTGCAGCCTGGGCAACTCATGTGGCTGCTTTTTTGTAGATGAGGCGGCAGCCAAAAAAACCCACATAACTTAAAATGCAAACACACTGAATCCAGTGTCGCACCAATATGCAGCAGATTTTACTCTCCCCTGTCTATTATATCAGACATAAACCACTTGCCTTTACTTTCAAAGGCCCTGCCCCAGCCCATCATGCCTCATTTAGTATGGAAACATCATCTGTCACCTATTATAGGCCCATGTCACCAGACTGCATTGCCCAGCTCTTAAACTCTCAAACAATGGCATTTGTGCCTTCTCCTGCTGTCCCTTATGGCTGGGAGGAGTTCACCAAAAACACTGGAAAACCACCTCAGCAGACACCATCAGACTCCTCCCTCGGGCTCTCCTTTGCCACCCAGCTGACAAAAACCGTAACGGCCTGCCTCTGTGCCATACTGACCACCTCGCCAGACTGGTTCTTAAGAGACCAAGGCCTCCTTGGTCTCTCTTTGTCTCCTCCGGTATCATCGCCTGTTCGCTCACAGCTTCTACTGCAAACGGGCTCCTATACACATGCAGGGCAGCTGCTCTAATACACTGTAATTACAGTGCATCAGAGCAGACTCAATTAATCGAGTCTGCAGGAGTGTGGTAATTAGTGCTCTCCAGCAGACTCCGGTGTCACATGTGTCAGCATCCCCGTACTGAAAAATGGTGGTGGTGGGGGGGGGGGCGCTTTAAGCTAAAGTTCATTCGATGAGCTTTAGTTCAAAGTGCCCCGCCACCATTTTTCAGCATGGGAACACTAATACATGTAATGCTCTGGGCACTTTTAATTAGCGTGGCTCATGGAGCTGCACTAATTAAAGTATGTCCCCTCCCAACTTGCCGGAGCACATCTATAAACGCCCATTGTTTCTTCAAGGCTAGAGCCTTTTTTTCTGTCCGTTTCTGTGCAGCACCTAGCACAACGGGGTTCATGACTAGGGCTTCTGGGCCTGCTGTAGTAGCAATGACAACACTAATAATATAGAGAAAAGGAAATTGCTTACTGAAGTCAATGCAAAACCATGTGTCTGAATTGTAATGCCGCTGGGCTGTGGTCTGTGTTTTACAGCAAATCACAGTCGGGTCCCAATAGCCGTTGTGGCGTGATACAATACAGCCAGCTTGAAGAGATTTGGTTTCTTGGGCTAACATGGAACCAGAGGCACCAAACTCCTCTACTGCACATGCACAGTCTACAAGGTCAGATGCTGCCTGTCAAGCAGACTCTGGTAGTCAGACAAACTCACTGGAGTGTGATGTCATTCTTCCTGAGGCTGGGTACTCTGCTTCCCCACATTTCTAGCACCAGCTGATTTGGAAAGTGAGAAACTCACCACTAGCCCAAAGCATTAAGTCCTGCAAATAGATAATGCTCCCTATTCCTCGTTGCCTCTATCACCTGTGTTTTTACTCACATGCATCATTGTCCATTTTTCTTTTTTTCTCCAGGATTTCATTGCTTTCTCCATATGGAAATCATTATTTTTGCTTGTTCCTGAAAGCCTAGTTGGTGCTGTGAAAATATAGCTGTTAAGCCAGAGGTGGGCAAAATACAGCTCGTGGGCCATATTTGGCCCACCAGGTTATTCTGTCAAGCCCCCAGCAAATCCCTTGGCTCCACCCAGCCCAGGTGTGGGGGGGCAACCCCAGCTGTGTTGCGTGCAGCCAGTAGCACCACCCTCAGGCACAGTTCGTGGGTACGCCAGGAGATGTATTCTGTGCGGCACAGCAGCACAGTGGCAGGGTCAGGGTGGCACAGTGGCTCGCTCTGACCTCACATTTCTGGCTGCCACTGCCAGTTTCTCCCTGGCTGCCGGACATGGCCTCACTGCCACGGCACCCTGGCCTGTACACCCTGCACCCACTGCCAGGGATGCAGCATGGAGGGGGCAGGCGGGCAGGGAGACCGGCCCAGGACCCCCGTGGGCAGGGTGCACTCAGCTGGGTGGATGGGATGGGGCTGCAGGCTGGGAGCACCATCCAGGAGCGGGATGGGCAGGTGGGGTTGGGGGCAGGATTGCAGGGCAATGACAGCATGAGGCTGGGGCCTGGAGCAGAGCTGCAATTTGCTGCCCACCAGTGCCGGTGATGGGTGCCAGTTCCATGGCCCCATCCCATATGCCTGGCCAAGTGCATCCTGCCCACAGGGGTCCCAGGCAAGTCTGCATGGAGACCCTGCCCATTCACTATGTCTAGCACCCTCAGTGATGGGTACAGGGCAGATGGGCCAGAGCCAGATAGACTCAACTGGCATCCCCCTGCCCCCTCCCCCCCATACACACACTTCCCTGCACTACACTGGCTGGTGTGAACAGCTATGCTGGGGGGCCAAGGCCAGGTCAGAACCAGCACCCCCAACCCCCAACAGCTCACCAAAACTCCTTAAGTGGCTCTCCATCCCAAATAATTGCCCACCCCTGTGTTACCCCCAGAGTCTGGACCCAACACCAACTTGTGCAAACCTATTTTGCCTTCCAACATTCCCCTTCCCAGTGCCAATCTGGGGCTGTCCAGAAGAAAGGAAGAAAGAGATGCAAACTGTATTCTGCCCATAAATTTGAAAACTCAATATTCAGTTGATTTTGACCAACTTCTCCAGCCAGTTGGACATTTTTATAAGCCTTCTGGGGAACTTTCCCCCTGTTGTTTTTTCAAAAACAAGCCAAAGTTTGGATATTAAAAATGTTTTGACTTGCTTTAATCCACAGAGTGTTGATTTCTTCTTCACTTCTGGCACTGAACCGCTGCTGCGTGCTGCCTCGCAAACGCAGCCTGCCACACCACAACTTGGGACGCAATCCCTCTCCCTCCTTCCAACAGCAGTAGTTTGAAACAGAGTTAAGACATGTTTGTAATGTAGCCTGATAGCTGAGGATGAAAATTGCCAGAGGGGATAATAATAAAAGATCCAAATGAAAGCATTTTAAAACGTGTATTTCCTTTCCCCTAAAATGCTGCCTTGTCCTTTAAGAGTCCTTTTTTCCCCTTTCCTTGCACATGGATAGCATTCCTCGCTTTAAAAAATGCAGGAGAATGGAGAGAACAAGGTCCTTCCCTCTCTTCCTCAGCTCCATCCCTCGATTGGTTCAGAGAAGAAAGGCCTGTGTTTGATTAAACCCAGGCTGAGCTGAGTAAACAGTTTGAAAACCCTCTTGGACTTTCTGACTTGTCAGGCAGACAATTTGCAATCAGGCCAGCGTGGTTCCTGCACCTATCCTCACCAGCAAATCAGCCAGAAGACTCTGTTGGTAGGAAACTCCAAGAGATTATTTTAGCCAGCCACCCACTGTACCTTTGGGTCCCCGGGATAGAGAAAGAACTGAGGAGAATGGCAGAATTGAAGGTAAGTGATTTGGATGCCCCAGACCCTTCTAGTCCCGGGGAGAGTGCATGGGTGTAAGATTTTCTTCTCGTCCATCTTACACTCCAGCACCCGGGTGGCGGTTCCATGATCCTTTAAGGCCCCAGAGAATGGGTGGAGGGGAGGATGCGGGGGACACTTTTTAGGATCTTGTTTGAATTTGTCTGCAGGAAGGTGCCTGGTCCATGGGGTGGCATGCGGGCGGTCAGCTAGCTGGGCTGGTGGGAGAGGAGGTCTGGGGCTGATATCCAAACGTAGTCGAGGAAGGGTGATTCTCTGGCCATATATACCACATCTCATCCATTCAAATTAAAGCCCTTCTATTTATTTTTTACATTAATGTCACAGTAGGGTCCTCAATCCTCAGGATGGAGGATTTTGCTGTGTTTCATCGGAGCTGTTTTGAAAGCCCCCATGATCAGGCTGTCCCCATTCAAGAATATCACATCTGGATGCTTGTGCTCCCCTTCCTCCCCCAACAGCCACCTCCTGTGCTGGGGCTCCTGGTGGGTGTTTCCCAAACAGCCAATGAGATTTGCCTTCCCACATCTGTCCAGCTGTTGCAGTCTCTACATTAACCCCAAAGCAACCAGGAGAAAGATCAGTTTCCATGCTGTTGGAGTTTCTTCAGCCGTCACAAGGCAGTAGGAAGCGCCGTGAGTCAGGACTCCCGAGTTCTAAACCTAGCTGTGCCACTACGTCAGCGGTGATCGCTCGCATACCAGCTCCCCTCTCAAGGCTCGGAGTCCCTGTTGGCAAGATGGGGAGCGTGATATGCACCCATCTCCCAGCCAAACCATGATGCTTCAGTAGCGAATGCAAAGTGCAGTGATAGCATGCAGTGCAAGGGCAAGATATTCCATATGAATACAAATATGCAGACTGCAATCCTGCACCAGAGCCATGGTCCATCAAGTCTGTGACAGTACCTGGGTGCAGCTACTTCTGAGGAAGGTGCAGGAAACCTTGCAGTTAGGCAGAGGTTACGCTGTGACCTGACTGGTTTGTGTCACAGCTCTACCAGTGGTGTAGCAAACAAGTTCTGTGCCCTCGGGGGCAGCAGCCAGCAGGGGCAGTGATAGCGGCTGGCAGTGCCAGTAGCTGCCATTTTTTGGCTCCAAGTTGGTGCCTGGGGCTGGTGCCCTAAGTGCTAACCCCTAGTGATACTGTTGACTCTTACTCTGATAATTCTTGGTATTCCTGGCATCTATCTAAATGCCCAGTCCTTTAGTGGATGCTCCATGCATCCACTGTGAACCTTTTCTTGGTTATGCATTTCTGCCTTTGCCTCACCAACAGTCTCCTTGTACTTGTGGTCCACATCAGGGTGAGCAGACACGTTCCCTTCCTTCTGCACTATATCATTCACTCTTTTTACATCTCTACCACATCCTTCTGACTCCCCATATGTCAGTCCTGATCTCTCTGCTCTCCTTCCAAGGCCTCTCCTCATTCTTGATGACCTTCTCCAAGCCCCCACTAATCCTGCCATGTCCTCTAGGTCAAGCAAAGTCTGCAGGTCTTGCAAGGCTTCCACAGCAGGATACAGCAGGCTGGACATGGCAGGAGCCTGTTGCTCTCAGAGAGATCAATGTCCTTTCAGAAAAAGTGGGATCTCTCCAAAACTTGGAAGTTCTGAGTCGAAAACCTTCTGGTCCTGTGGACCACGTGAATGGTTTGGGGCCAGTCCTCAAGACAGAGCCCATGTGCAGGGTTGTTCTGTGGGCTGAAGCTAGTGCAAGGTTGGTGTGCATTGTCCATGTGTAGATCTAATCTGGTGCATAGGCTTGGTCACACACACTGGATCTGGCTGAGTGCCCCTCACACACTGGTTTCATGGCACACCAACACAATCTAGCACATAGGGCCATGTCACCCAACCCATGGGGCTCCCCACAGGTCTGAAAATTTGGCAGCAGGGTAGCTGCAATTAATGTTGCCATCACTCCCTCACCATATTTTTGGGGCACTGGGGAGACTGCATGATAGAGGTTAAGCATCATTACTCAGAAAGATCCAAGTCTGCCTTTTAAAGTTGTGTGTAGGCAAACACCAAACACAAAAGTTAACCCCCACTTAATAATATGTACCATCTACTTTTCCACCCAGAGGTGTCTGCTTCACTAACAGCACAGCCGTTGTCCACAACAGACAACGCAACACAACCTGAGGGCAGGGAGCAGTGTGGGTATGCTGAAAGTGCGCTGCCTGTGGTACATGCAGACTGTGCTCCCAGTCAGGTGTGCGTCTCTACGTGGAGGAACAGCAGTGTTCTTCATCACCTTGTCTATTCATTGCATTGGTCAGTGTGTGCTAGATGCCTTATGTGCAGCCCAGTCCTAACTGATGGGCACAGTGGTGTTGTTGTGTATGGAAGAATACATTATTCTTCAGTATCATGCATCAGGAGTTGATAGAAGAATGTATTATGCACCGTGTTTGAAGAGGGGCATTAATTATATTCCAGGCTGTTCATTCAGACTTCAAAAGCATTTTTTCCATGCCTGCTGTCTAATCCGTCTGACAAAAGGTTATGGTTTATAGGTCAGTGCATGGCTCCCAATGAGAGCACTTCACTTTGTGTCCCAGCCATTCAAATCAATGAGCATTCTTTAATTTTTTATGTTGTGCTCAGCTTTCATCTCTTCTGTTTTATTGAAAAATGTCAAAACAAAGACAAAGTATAATCAGATGAATTCTTAAGATCACATTTACATAATATGCTGCAGGATCATGAGAGAAATAATAATAAAAATCCCCCAAACAAAAGCTAGAACCATTGCAAACTCTTCTTTTCAGAGAAATCTCCTTCTTAGGTCCCTGGAGCAGCATCTCGCTAAGCCTCTCATCCACCTGGGAGCATTTTAACCATTTTGATGATAAACTGAGGACATGTAGCTGTTAGTAATTACCCAGTCTTGTATCATTAAAGGACTTAGTGAAAGAGAAGATTTCAGATTGGTGTGTTCCTAACAGGCCTAAAATGTCTTTCATTTAAAATTTCGTTAATTGGAAATGTGGGTCCTACTCCCATAACTCCATCTGGATGGGCTACTGCTGGATAGGCCTTACAAAACCCCTCCACTGAGCCAATCGAGTGCCACTGACCTAGGCTGGACTGAAGGAACAGAACAAGGTGGGCCGAGCAGAATAACAGGCAGAAGAGTCAACACAGCTATCGGCCCTTCAGCCCTGTGTACAATGCATCCCTGCCTCATTTTTTCAAACGGTGATAGGAATTGGTGCTGGAACTGCTCCTGGAGAAGGAAGACTTCTGTTTACCTAGACAGCTGACTCGGCCATGGGCAGCGCTTGCTTCCACCAGTCTCTCCCCATTATACCCCAACATGGGATGGGAGGATGGGATGGAGTGCACCTGCAGCAAGTTTGCAGATGACGCCAAGCTGGGGGGTGTAATAGATACACTGGAGGGTAGGGCAAGGATTCAGAGAGATCTTGACAAATTGGAGGACTGGACCAAATCCCATGAGGTTTAACAAGGACAAGTGCTAAATCCTGCATTTAGGATGGAATAATCCCATGCATTGGTACAAACTGGGGGCTGACTGGCTGGGCGGCAGTTCTGCAGAAACGGACTTGGGGTGACAGTGGACAACAAGATGAATATGAGCCAGCAGTGTGCCCTTGTTGCCATAAGGTAAACAGCATCCTGGGCTGTATGAGCAGGAGCATTGCCAGCAGGTTGAGGGAAGTGACTCTTCCCCTCTGTGCGGCATTGGTGAGGGCACATGTGGAGTATTGTGCCCAGTATTGCCCCCTACCCCCGCCACTACAGAAAGGATGTGGAGAAATTGGAGGGAGTCCAATGGTGAACAATGAAAATGGTTCAGCGGCTGGGGTACATGACTTAGGAGGCGAGGCTGAGGGAACTGGGTTTATTTAGTCTGGCAAAGAGAAAAGAGGGAGAAATTAATAGCAGCCTTCAACTACCTGAAGGGGGATTTGAAAGACGATGGAGCTGGACTGTTCTCAGTGGTGGCAGATGACAGAACAAGGAGCAACGGTCTCAAGCTGCAGCAAGGAAAGTTGGGGTTACATATCAGGAAAAGCTCTCTCACTAGGAGGGTAGGAAGGCACTGGAACTGGTTACCCAGAGAGGTGGTGGAGTCTCCATCCCTGGAGATTTTTAAGACCAGGTAGACAAAGCCCTGGCCGGGATGATCTAGTTGGGGTGGCCCGGCTTTGAGCAGGGGGCTGGACTAGATGGCCTCCTGGTCCCTCCCAACCCTCACTTTCTACGATTCTAACCCCAGTCCAGCAAGAAGACTTCAGTGTCAACGGCCTGTTCAGCGCTCAGCTGCTCTGTAAAGCCGATCAACAAGGCAGCCAGTTGGTGCCAAAATTTTTCTGATATGGCCGCCTGCCTGCCAGGACCCGGATTTAGACCTGCTGAACTGCAGTCACACGGTGCCGGTTCCACGCATTCCTGGTAGCGTGGACGGCATTCCCCGCGGTGCGAGCACGTAACAAGCAGGGTTTGCACCCTGGGCAAACTATGCAGCGGAGCAGGAGAGTTGTGGGGAAGGGGATGTAGCATGGAGGTGCCATTGAGGGGTTGAGGCTCAGAAAGTGTCGGAGGTGGGGCAGAGAAATGTTACCTATTCCAGGAACTCATAGCCAGTCCCTGGTTTTTATCTTCCGTTTGCTGCTACCACTGTTGTGGCTGCTGCTGCAGCGCGGTCTGCTCCCTAGGGCAACCACTTTTTAAAATGTACAGCCAGGACACATGCCTGCCTTCCCCCTCCTTCCCCATCCCTGCAGCACAACCGGAGCAGAGCCGAGTGGGGAGGGGGCAGATGCGGGCTCCATGCCCTGCTGCCTTTCCCCCAGGAGCCCCATGCCAACTGCATGCCCCCTGCCTACTGGCAGCAGTGGGGGGCACAACTCCCACGACGCCAGCTGCTGCCGGGCAGGCAGGGGGATCATCGCCATGGTGGCGCGGGGCTCCTGAGGGAAGAACAGCAGGGCGGGGAGGCCCGAGTCTGCAGTGGGCAGCCCACATCCGCTCCCACGCTGCACACAAGTCTGGGGGCATCTGCCTCCCTGCCCCATGGTTCCCTCCGTGGGAGGGAGCACACGGAGGCAGGAAGCCACCCTCCCCCACAACCCCTGGATGAGCCAGCCATGACTCTGGCCTGCTCCCTGCCCCAGCTCCAGAGCCCCATGCACCACCCTAACTGGGCAGCACCCGAGCCCTAGTCCTTGCCCCACTCTCTGGTCTGTGCCCTCCACACACTCCCTCTGCCCCCCACAGACTTACCTGCAAAAAGCTGCTCTCCATGCTGCCCAGCTCTTTCCCAGCCACGTGCAGGCGTGCATGTGCACCCTGCGTCCTGCTCCCACCAGCCCCTTGCAGGCTGGAATACCGCCAGACTGCAAAGAGAAACCCGCATCCCTGCACAATGCTGCAAATCCAGGACAAATGCTGCCCTGGAGTCACGCAGCCCGGGACCAGGACTTGATGATCCCTTTCCAGGACTGTCCCGTCCAGTTAGGGACGGGAGGTCACCCTACTGCTCCCCGCAACTGCTGCTCTTGCAGTAGCCTCGTGGTGTCTGTGCACCTGGCTGCTGCGACAAGAACAACGCCGTGGAGCTGCTTTTCCTGCCAGACCGCAGACTCCACGGGGGTGGGCACGGGCAATTCTAGCACCCTTCCGAAGTTGGCACCAGGGGCTGGTCCCCACTGTCCAGCCCCTACTTACAGCACTGCCTCAGCGCCCCGGGGAGCTGCTGGTGCGGGCCCCCTCCAACGCCTCTCAGGCCTTGATTTCCCAGCCTGGCTTATACATGCATTGCGGTATAGCCACAGCAAAACACCTCAGGCAAAGCAGGGGGTTAGGCTGAGCTGGAAGGGAGGAAACGAGAGGGGAGTCTTTCTGAACACAGGATGAAAAAGGCAAAATAAAACAAGAGCAACAACAGCCTGCGAGCCAGATAAACAACTCCATAATAAATAAATGGCAGGGTATGCCTTCCCACCCCCAGGCTACCACCAATGAGAAGCAGATGTGTTTCTCCAGCTCTCGGAGCAGCTACCTGTGACCCCCTCCTCCCAGGTCTGGGAGCTGGAAACCTCAGCTGACAAACAGTGACTCAGCAGCAGCCTCCTGCCCCTGCCAAGGCAATGCAACCCAAGTGGGGAGGGCAGGGCAGGGCTGCGAGAGCGCTCCCAAAAAGCAGCCCTTCCCCAGAAACCTGCAGCCCCCCCCCCAAGTCTCCAAGCTCTGTGTGTTGATAAGGCATGATAAATGCCTCTGCAGCTCCCCCTGACTGCGCAGTGTACGAGGGGAGCAGCCAGAGGCTCGCTCTGCTGGAAATCTGCCTGCCACCCAGAGCTCTCCTGGCAGCCTCACGCCCCTCGCCCGTGTTAGATGCAGTGCAGCAAAAACCAAAAAAAGCTGCTTTTGCTTATTTGCATCACAGCAAACGGGCAGGGGCAGACCTTTCGGGCACCCTGATTTGGATCCTGCCGCTGGGTTGAGTCAGCTGTGCGTGTTTGAGGCTTTTGAGCTTGGGGGGTGGGTGGAATTGATGGGTTTTTCCTAATAAAAATGTCATGCAGCAGTGAACTGAGCCACAGGCTGGTGGGTTTTCCACTCGTCTGAGGGTTTTTTTCAATCTGAGGGGCTCCTCACACACAGTAGTGGGCCACAGACTAGTCCCGTCTCTGAAGAGCAAAGAACTGGCTCACCCTCCCCCAGTGTTAAATTGGAATATGAAGTCGGTGCATCTACTAGTCAACGAGACTGCATAGCACCCCTCTCTCAGGCAGCACGTGCTGTGCACTAAAACTTTCCCTTTGTGCAGATGACGTTACACCAGGCTCGGGCCTGCCCCTCGCTGCCTCCTGCCGCGATGCAAACCCTCGGTGCGTTTGCATCTTTGGGAAAGGTGAATGCAGCGAGTGAGACTTCACTCCTTCTGGATCTGCTGCAGTCCCATCCCATCTTGCTGCATTTCCGCTGAACAGCTGGGGGAGGGGAGAGGAGGGGGGGAAGAGTGCGTGCTCCAATACAGCACATTTGCCGGGGCTGCTTTTGGTGACCTACTGCTTTGCATATCAATATGCATTTTGCACCACTGCTTGTAGAGACTTAAAGACAGCAGAGTCCCAGTGATTTTTCATTTGCAGGAGAGGAAAAAGACAAAAATGTCCTCCTCTAAACCAGAGGGTCCCAGCTGGTTTCATCTTTCGAGCCGGTGGGATAGATTAGGATGGTCCAGACCCTAAATTCACCCTACAGTTGGGACCCCTGAGGTTCTGCCTCCATGTCACAAGTCTGCTTCCCCACTTGGAGTGGCCTTGGCAGGATCCCCCCTCAAGGGACAAGGCCCACGGCTGCAAAACCCTACCCTGCAGGAGCAGTAAGAGTTCCCTTTCCACCCACCAGATACGCAAGGGTGGCAGGAGAAGTCCTTCTCCCTATCCTTGCCCCAGCAGCCAGCATGTATCTGCATGTGTGGGTGAGCTAAGCCCCTTACATTTTTCTTCTCCTTTTGTGGGCAATCTGGTATTGGGCTGGAAGTGGCAAGCCCTCTCCTGAGAGCAGTGCAATTTGAGGTAGCCATTCCCAGTCTCTCTGGGCTCACAACCCCACATCCTGTGTAAGCCACCCTGTATTTTCCTGGCTCATGTGGTAAGTGCCACAGGGTCACTTAGGGTAATGAGCCCCATCTTCTGGGAATGGCTGGTCCGGGAATTAATGCCCACCTGGGATGAAAGGCTGACCATTCATGCCTCTCTCCACTATTGGCTGAGTCTGTCAATAGACTCAGGCACATGTTGCTGAGAGATTGAGAAGGCTGACATGATCACCCCACTCACCTGTGAGGCCGGGTGGAGTGCTGCAAGGACTGTTGTTGCTGAGCAATCAAAATCAGCATGGCTAGACTCAGGAGTTCACAAATGAAGAGCGAGAGCCCCCAAAAACACAGAGTCTTAAACAATCTCCCCCCAGACGTGACTGCAGTACTCCTTTGAGATACGGTTTCTGGTTTCAGAGTGCTCAGGGGAAGAGAAACTCTGTCCCTCTACAAGGGACCTTGTAAAGATCCACTTTAAGAGCCAAGACAGGGAGAGGATCCCTTTACTCCATACTGGCCAGGGAAACCACCATTCCTGCCCCATCACTATCCTGTTTCTGTCCTCATCACCCCATGCCACAGCCTCTGGGCTGCCAACCTTTCCAGTATCCCTGTGCTCTTTACAGGGTCCCTTTCCACCCCCTGACAGTGGGAGACAACAGCAGCTCCTAGAAGAAGAGAACCATCCCATGAGGTCAATCCCCAACCTGCAAGACAACAAGCAGCATGTTAAACACATCCCATAGTGCTACCCAGGCAATCACATCCCAAGAACTGACATCTCTGCACCCTGCAGCACAACTTGAGGCAGCTGTGACAGCTTGACAAACGTGCTCTGGTCCCAGAGAGTCCAGGCTCTAAGCGATCTATGTTTTTCCCCTTCTCTTACGCAAATCTTCTTACAGATGTTCTTTCTTAGCTGAATTAGGGTACAATGCGTGCTAGCTTTTCAGAGCCCTTCCCCTTGAGACCCTTCAGAGTCGAACAAGTGGAGCACAAGCACACATGCATATGCATCCTCACACCCATCTGTTAACAAGGCAGATGTTTTAAATGTCACCCACCTGCAGCGAGGGAATTGTGAGAAATGCTGCTTTAGGTCTTCTGGCCCTGAACGTGAGCGGCCTGACCAAACATCAAGTTGCCTGAGGCCAGGTCTGCTGTCAAGTGGTTTGCGCTGATGTAGCTGTAGTGGCATAAAGTCTTACAGAATAGCTTCCGCACTGATGTAGATAGGGATTTGACGATGGTGTGAGATGGAGGGCAGCTGCCTTTGCTGCAAACCAGGATTTGCCTTTTCCTTGCACACATACTCAGGTTGGGGGGTTGGCACTGAAACCTCAGAGCAGCTACTCCAGTGACTAGAAGCTCCTCTTCAGAGAAGATTTAACTGCTGCCTGTTTAAGGCAGAAAATATGACTGTCAAGGTTCCCAGGTTCTCATCTTGGCTTTGCCACTGATTTGCTGCATGCAGCTAAGACAAGCCAGCTACCCTCTCTCTGCTTCACCTCTGCAACCTGTAAATGGAGTTGTTAATATTTAACTCCCACCTTCTGCGTGAAGCTGAGTTCATTGATCATTGCCAAAAACTATGTTAATGCACAGTTCAGGTTGCTGCGTGGTGCCTCCTGCCTCTCTCTAACACAGAGATCAACTCAATGCCAGCTGCCGGGAATTCAGAGTTAACTCTAAGCTGAGCAGTTACAGCATCTCTCTACAGGTCCAGAGGAGCTTGCTCTGGTTTGGTGCCAAAAGGCTGCTCCTACCTACCCAACTGTAAATGGGTATCTAGTGGATTAAGCCAAGGAGTTAAAGACAGCCAGTTGTAAAGCTGCCCACATCACTCCCTTGTATATCATGGGCTACAGACACTGGTACGTCTTACCCATGCTGGCCCAGAGGACTCTTAGTTTGCACACAAGCATGTCACAGGGTGGAGAGAGGAAGCCAGCAACTGAGGGTCTGGGAGCTGTGCCCCAAAACCTTTACTCCTCCTCTCCCCACTGTGCTTTCAGCTCCTTGCTTTTGCCCTTTGCGCCCTCTTGGAGGTCTGGGAGAAGAGGGCAGCTGGGATTTCAGGTGCCACAAGGGAGGAACCCAGGCTTCCTCCCTGTTCCTCCTGCCATAGAGGGCAGCTGTATGCCTGTGCAGAAGCAGGGATGAGGATTGTGCTCAGCTCTGCCACCCCCCATCTTTGTGGTAAGCAGCTACAGGCAGAGCCAGCCTAGGAGGATGTGAAGATGGCTATCTCTAATATGGCTCTGCAGTTGGGCATCAGCATAGAGACTTGGGCTGAGCACCTGCTAGCATTTTAAATCCAGGTTTGCCCAGGGTGGCAATCTCCCCTGGGTGCGAGGGTGGAGTCCAACCCCCCATGGGTGGCATCAGGCTAGGGAAGATCAGCAATGCAGTTTGAGCCCTGGCTGCGTCTAGTAAAAGAAGCAGCAACATTTTTACTTCCAGGCCTTTGTGTAGTAGGGAGCATGATGTCTCAAAAACTCTTTGCTCCAGACTGGCAGCACTGGCTATTCCCCATGCTCCAGTGTTGGTTACAGGACAACATGGGGAGGCATGTAGATTTTAAAGCACTGAGGAAGATCCCTGTTTAAAAAGTAACCCTGACCCGGTCTTAAAGCTGGTGGAACCATCCCCCCTGCCCCCCCCACCGCCCTCCCGCACTGTTAGCAAAGAGTTTTTATTTCCTTGTATAGGAGGACCTCTATCATTAGTATTGACCTAGGGCAAACTGTTGCCTTGCCTGCCTGTGAGGTACTTTCTTCATCTGGGGCTGGGTACGTTCAAAATGCACAGGTAGATTAGACAGCATGGGAACCTTGCCCATGCCTTCCAGTATCATTGACATTTAATGGAGCTAGGTCCCAGTTCATGCCTTGCAAAGACCATTTGTGGAAAAAGAGCAAACCAAAACAGACCACGTGGCAATACCCAAGTGGGCCCAGAGATCCTAGAGAAGGCAGAGGTGCTTGTTTGAAACTCCTAACGTGTGCGTGTTGCGTTGTTATTTTGCAGTACATGTCAGGATTTGGGAACGATTTTGTCTCAGAAGATCCACGCTGCCCTGGAGCTTTACCAGAGGGACAGGTACTGATGTGTTATTCTTCATTGTCACAGGGTAATGCGGTACTGTGCCTGGCTTCTGTAAAAACAGCCTTACATGAACAACTAAACAAGAAACTTTATTTGTGGAGCAGTAGGCAAGCCTCTGCAGTCCCTTGGTCTTGCTCTCTCATTAACTGCTCCTAGCAAACTGAGGGACCATCACGCAATTCCCAACTTCCTCAGTCTCCTGTTAGGAAACGATAACTTCTGTCACTAGACTGCCCCCTGCCACTCCGACATCACTTTCCCTGCCATCAAGGCGATGCTTAGGGGCTCCTTCTTGCAGTGTCAGAGCATTAGGAAAAACTAGAGTTCAAGTGCTCCTTTCCAACTTCTCTCCAAGTCACTCCTACCCTTCCAGACCTTTCACCTCAGGGGCTGAAGCCTCCCAAGCCTGATCTCTGTTCAAGTGATTTTTAGGAGAGGGAGCTAGAAAAAAATGGCTTAACCCTGTATGAGACTGAAAAAAGGTGGGGAAATGAATGCTTGCCTCATTATGAAGCAATTCCAGTGACTTCTTCAATTGACTGTAGCACTGAAGTGGATCATTGAAAAGGCTTGAAATTTGGCAGAGAAATAGCCCTGACTGAGAAGTGTCTCTGGGTGCACCTGTGAAAATTGCCTCTGATTAGGCTGAATTACAAGCCCTAGATAAGGTCCTGGCTTCTTTCCTGAGATGTGGGCAGGAAAAGAAACTGCCAGCCTGATTATGATAATGTCAGAAGTAAAGAAAAATGGATTCATTTATTTCTAGCTCCATGACATAACCCCTGGTTTTTAAACAGAGGCACTTCTGCCTCACTCACTCTGACTATCCAACTACAGCAATCAGAGCAAGTCACCATGGCTTGTGGAATCAAAGACCTGGGCCTGATTCTGGGCTCAGGATACATCCACTGAGCCAGTGGAAGTCCCACCCCTTAACCCTTGACCTTTGCCACCAGAAGTCCCACCCCTTGCATTTCCCCCCACCCCCCAATCCCCCCAAATACTCCTTTTGTGGGGGGCGGGGGGTACCATCTTAGAACTAGAAAAAAACCCGAATCATACACTAAAAGTCAAGCACCTGCTATAACATGTTTTAATTTCGTTACAAAAGATATTTTGTCATGATTTGTGTATACGTACTGTATATAGAGGTGATTGCATAATAACTCAAAAATAAAGTCTTACTCTTGTATATTGTGGGGGGGAGCGTGGGGGGTGTAAGGTGGGCTGTGTGTGTATGGTGGGTGTGAGGGGTTGTAAGGGAGTGTGTCTGTGTGTATTGGTGGGGCATAAGGTATGTTGGTGTGTGTGTATGTCATTGGGGGGTTGTGGGGACAGGGTGTGGGTGTGTGAGGTTTGTGGGGTGAGGGGGTGTGGGGACCGCCCCCCACACACACGCACACACTTCCCCACATGGCATGCAGCAGCAGCAGGCAGGGGAGCTCGGGACACTTGTGCCTGGTGCAGGTGCTGGTGCCAGGCAGAGCACAACTCCGGCCAGCGCTGTGCACAGGAGCGAGGGGCACAGCTTGCTCAGCTGCCTCTATTGTGGGGCTCCAAGCTGTGTGCCAGCAGCTCCTGCACTCGCAGCAGGGAAGCCCCGCACTGGATTCAGGGGAGCAAGCAGGGGGTAGGGCTCCCCCCGCTCCCGGCGGACTCCAAGGACCTGTGCAGCAGGGGGCAGGGAAGGCAGCTGGCTCCAGTGCAGGGCTTCTCCCAGTGTGGGACGTGCAGATGCGCAGCATGCAGTCAGTCCCCGTGATAGAGGCGACTGGGCAGGCTGTGCTCCTCACCCCTGCATGTAGTGCTGGCCGGAGCCGTGGCCCCCCAGGCACTAGCACCTTGAGCACCCTGCCTGCAGCTGCTGCCAGCAGCAGAGGCTATGTGCCATGTGGGGGAGTATATGGGGGGTCCCCACACCTCCACCCTCCCTCGTACCCACACCCTGCCTAGCCAAGGTCCACGCTCCTGCTGCCCCCCAGGGCACAGGCTCTGCGCTGTTCTCCGCGTTTCCACCCGGCTGCAGCTCCATCTCTCCCACTGCTTCCCCACCTGCCGCCCAGAGTGAGTTGGATACTAGGGAAGCCAAGCAGGTTCCCATGGGGGCAGCTGCAGCAGGGTCAGCAGCAGCCCTGCCTGGAAGCTGGGTGATGGCAGAGTCAGGTTAGGCCTTTCCACTCACGAGGATGGGAGCAAGGCGCAATAGGGTACGTTGCGGTGGATGTGTATACATGGGTGCCTCACTCCCAGCCTCATGAGCGGACGGGCAGGTGGAGCACTATCTGTTGGTGGGCACTGCAGGCCAGATGAAAGTGCCTGGTGGGTCATATTCGGGCTGCAGGCCATATTTTGTCCATCCCTGTTGTATAATCACTTATACTTGGGCAAAGTAGGAAGGAAAACTCTCCCACATCTGGATGATACAGTTTTGCACTCACTTTTCACTCTGCTAAAGCATAAATGATATGCCAAGAGGCAAAGCTGTGGAGAGTCGTGCCCTCTTTGAAGCTGAGTTGGGAATACCAACTTTTGCATTTCTCACTTCTCAGAACAGTTTGCCCAGAGGGCACAATACAGAATGCAACACATAAGACAAGGATGGTTCAATGCAGCCTAGAGACTCACCCACATGCACAGGGCAGACTAATGGCTGCTTTCACCTTATATAGGAGGGAGCAACCCCAGGTCCCTACAGTGCCCATATTTTAATGCATGATTGCATCTTGGGATCCAGAGTCTAAGGTCTTCACCACTCTGTTGAAGAGGAAGACAGCTGCAATCTAAATCCACCTTGGCAAACTAGCTATCCCTGTCATTCTCCTGGCTGCAGTATATGAAGCTGAACAAAGTCTGGTCACTCCCTAACATACGCAACATGAAAAGAGTTAATGGAAAATTTAAGAATGAATGAAAAACACCAAGTCTGAAAGGTGGCTCTCTGCCTCTGTGCAGCGTTTATAAGGCTGGCATCTGCAGTGATGCTACCTAAGATAAAAATTACAAGTCCTATTGATTCCCTTGCTTCAGGCTAAACCATTCAGACAAGGTGAGGTTAAAGGGTCAAAAAGATAAGGGGGACCACGTAAGCTTCTCAACTGACTGTCACACCTGGGGCTGGATCCTGTCAGGACAGAACATGAGACTGTCTGGAACGCCGGCCTCCTCTGGTGCGGATGCGTGACAACAGACTGGACCAGACAGACTCTGTCTTAGCAAAACATTCAGCAGGATCCTGGAGACACTAAGGAGGATGAATGTTTTGTCCACCCCATTGAGGCATTTCCTGTCCTATTTGGTGGCTTTGTTTCTCACCGAGTTCAAATAATTCAGCATCAATCTAATTAAATGAACATATTTAAGTTTTTTTTCTCAAAAAGGAGGAACAAGCCTATCAATTTTAACTCCAAAGACGCTGCATAGAACACAGCAAGTAAAAGCCCAGGGGAATATTGTGTGTCAGGGGGAGGAGTGGTTGCATCTAGGTGGATGGTTTGGAAACCTTGCTCAAATTCAGAGGCTTCCACCAAAAATGCCCCTACCCAGAGGGGCTATGTAACAGGATGGGGTCCAAGGGTAAAAGTGATGCCCTCTGGTGGCTGTGTTAGTCCTGCCCTGCTCTTTCCTCTGCCTCTCAAGGTCTCGCCCAGCTTCCTTGGCTGCCACATCTTGCTGGTAAAGATGTGGTGAAGCTGCCCTTGGAGGCTGGTGAGCTCTTGGTGCTCTTTCTCAGTACCGTGTTCTTTCCTTGGGCTCAACTTGGCCAGCCTAACTGGGTTCTGGCCCCACCACCTACAGTCTTGTGGCCTTGGGGCTCTGACCTTGCCATCTCAATCACCCAAAAGCAGGGATGGGCAAAATATGGCCTGTGGGCCAGATCCAGCCCATAAAGTATCATAGTATCATAGTATCATAGTAGTTAGAGTCGGAAGGGACCTGGGCAGATCATCTAGTCTGACCCCCTGCCTTGGCAGGAAAGAGCACCGGGG
>JAGPOW010003648.1:117436517-117475348 GCA_030014935.1 Caiman crocodilus | reverse complement strand
ATCCGGCTCAGCTGTGCCGGCCCCGCGGCCCCACTTACCTTCAGGGAATCAGCTGCTGCTCCTGCTGCTTCTTCAGCTGCTTCGCCCACCGCTCGCTGCTGCTGCTCCTCACCGTCGAAGTGATTCTGTCTGGCCTGTGGTGGGTCCCTGGGCCCTGCCTGGCCCGGGCACGGGGTCAGCCTGGGCTGTGGCCCATGCAGCCAGTCCTACCAGCCCCAGGCACAGATGTGCCGCCTGGCACGGAGAGCAGCCCACCCTATCCCCACACATGGCCCTTGGGCAGACCAGGATCTGGAGTCTGTAGGGACAGGCAGCACAGCAGCAGGGTGGGAGCGGCAGAGCGGTGAGTAGCCAGACTCAGCTCCTTGGCAGCCCCCCAGGGAGCAGCTCACTCTGCCCTCACACTTCTGGCTGCCACTGCCAGTGTCTTTACTGCCACTGGACCTGGCTTTGCTACCCAGTTACCCCTGCCCATCCGCCCTGCACGCACGACTAGGGGCACTGGATGGAGCGGTTGGGCGGGCAGGCATGGCAGGCATGAGCTACGTGGGTGGGCAGGCAGGCATGAGGTCTTCTTGGAGACAGCCTGGGACCCATGTGGGGAGGGCATGCTTGACTGGGCAGATAGGATGAGGATGGGGATGCGGGCGGGTAGGGAGCAGCGTCCATGACTGGGATGGGCAGGCAGGGGCTGGGGCCAAGATCATGGGGAAGTGACAGCGTGGGGCTGGGGCCCGGGGCAAAGCTAAAACCTACTCCCTGAATGTCCCTGTCAAAGGCGCCAGGGCAGGGCAGCGGGCAGTACCTAGGGTTTTAATGGCCTGGGGCTCTGCCCTCTCTAGTCATGCGACTCAGCCCTCAGCCTGCCCTGGCGTGTTACACCTTAAACCCTGAGCTGCAGCCACTGCTTTCTACTTTGCACAGCTTAAACCCCTTGTGGGTTTCCCTGGCTCCACATAGCTCTGTAGCTGGCCCCTGCTTGGCTGCCTATTTAACTGCAGCCCTGCCATACTGGTTCCCTGCCTCTCAAAGTAGCAGGGGTTAAGGGTCCCTACTACAAGCTAACCCCCTACTTCAAGCTAACCCCACTGGGTGCAGAAAGCCCCTTCTACAAGCTAACCCCACTGGGTGCAGGAAGCCTGGTGCCATGTTTAATGCCTGCTGAATGGAGCTTTTCCTGATGCAAAGAGCAGGACAGGTAGGGGAATCCTTTAGCCAGGTAAACATGGAGCATAGGACAGGTATAAGTAATCCCTGCCCCAGAGCAGCACGTGAGCCCTCTCATCAAAACACAACTCAATGGCCTAGTTCAGGCTCTCTTGGCTTTACTGATACTTCCCTTCCTTCAGCAACCCCTCTATCGATCTTGCCCCTCATGGTTGCACTGGAGATGGGTGTGTATCCTAGTGAACACGCTGTGTAGCCTCCTGAGAGCGCTCTGTCGGCTGCACTGTACATGGGAGTTGTTCCCAGAGGCTGGCTCACGCCCATTTCACACGTAGCCTCCTGAGAGTAGGAGGCACCAGACAGGAATCATTGCTGGTTAATCCTGTTACTGTTGAACAGATGGGGAGGTCTCCAGGTCCTTCACCCCTGGGGGAATCAGGATTACATGGATGCAGCTCTATTTGCTGTACCATTCATGAGGTAAATGCTGATGCTTTGTTTTTAACCTTTTTTTTTCCTTGTTTTCTCCTCTGCTTTAGAATAACCCGCAGGTCTGCCCCTATGGTCTCTATGCAGAACAGCTCTCAGGCTCGGCCTTCACCTGCCCCAGGCCCACCAATAAGAGGAGGTACTGTGATGCTTACTTGCAACTACCACAAATTATTGCTGTGTACAGGGCAGGCCTGGGGAGAGCCGGCCACGCTCAGTTTCCCTTGAGCACCCCAGAAGACTGGACTAGACGATTGAATCAGCTGGTTATGGCAATAGAAATGCACTTTTAAAACAACAACAGGCAGTGAGAGAGGTGGAGAAAGGTCATAGCTGGAGTAAGGCACGAGACCTATCTAATGGTGAAGGGAAGAGAGGCCTCCTTGGGTAGGGGATATGGATGAGACAAAGGAAGAGAGGAGATTTCTCATGAGATGAACTACTGGGGTGAGGGGGTGGCATCATCGTGAGTCTGTGAAATCAGGTGAAGATCTCAGCTTGGTTACAAGCAGCCATTGTAAACCACTGCCCTCAGAACCACCCCTCCTATGCTCCTTGCTGGTCGCGTCATGCAGAAGCTCAGCTCTTCTCTCTCTCTTGGGGAGGTCCTCCAGGGTTGGGAGAGGCTGGTCTGGGGGAAGCTTGCAATTCCACTGCCTGGCTGTCTCGGCACAGGTTTTGCACTCTGTCAGTCTGGCACCTGTGGCCATCTCACAGAGTACCGAAAAGCATTCCCAGCACAGGCTGGATTGTTCCAGTCCCAAAAAATGTCTTTCTGCCTCATCTCCATCATTTTGCTCTGGCCCCTACCTGATCATGGAGGATCAGTATATCATGTTGCTGCTCTCCCAGATGCTTCCCTGTCTGGTCTGCTCCTCATCCAAACAAAAGGCAGATGTATCCTCTGAGCTGCTTCATGGTTCTCTGCTTTGCCGGCTAGTGCCGGCTTTCTCTTGGCGTGCGTGGGGAAGGGACTGAATCATTGTTGCTGCGTGAAGATGTCCTTGACGGAAATTTTCCATCTCCCGAGAGAGTGCTCCCTCCCCTTCTCCTAACTGCAGCAGTGATAACACATCAGAGGCACCACATCAGAGGCTTTGGCATGCCTGTTTATTGCCTTTCTGATTATCTCTGGCCTCCTGCCTGGTTAAAAGCCCATCTCCTGGTTTGGCCCATTTCTTGTGTGTATTCTGGCTCAGGCACCCAGCTTAGAGCAAGGGGAAGGGGCAGCCAGCCATTGGCACGGCAGGCAGGAAGGAAGCAGAGCAGAAATCCATTTATCCACAGGGGTTGGGCCTTGGGCTCTGTCGGGGTTCATAGGAACTGGAGCTTTCTGGGCTAGGGATGGACATTCAAAAAGCCTGAGCCTAAATTGACTCAACCTTTGCAGGTTAGTCTAACCTGCAAAGCTTGACCTGATTTGTAGGTGGATAGACATTCCTTTTTCATTCCAGAAATGCAGGACTATGCTGGCAGTGGCTCAGGACAGAAGCCAGGAGGGAGGAGAGGGGAGAGCTAGAGCAGCCTTCCCTTCCCTTCCCTGCTACGGTACTGAGCTGGTAGGGGTGGGGAGAGGGGCGGGGGAGGCATGGCCAGGCCCCAGCAGGATGCTCTTATTAGCTCGGCAGGGAATTGATAACAATGTGTATCACCCCTAACTCAGTGTTTATCACCCCATTGAGAAAACAACAGAAGGACATTACTAGCTACCTGCTGATTCGGTCTTTGTTACAGCACAGATCAGAGCCAGCATGTGGTCTGCTAGCTAATACACAGATACTTCTGAGCACGGCAGAGGGAAGGGGGGAATTCCTGCTTAGTAGGAAGTGATGAGGGGGAGAGGGGAGCAGCCTGCTAGTCTCTGCCAGAGCTGCAGCCACGGAGCAGGGGGGCAAGGCCAGCTCTGCTGTGGAGAAGAGCGCCCTGCCCAGCCCAGAGAGCATGCTGGGATGCTGGGGGTGTCTGGTTTAACTTAAACCAGCAAGGGGTCTGGGACAGACATTGCATAAATCAGTTGGACCCAAATCAGTTAAGTCTGATACTACAGTCAACCAAGTTTATCTCAAACTGGTTTCAGCCATTTTCAGACTGGTTTATGTGCACTTAAACTGATCGCTTAAACTGGTTTGTGTGCAATATCTATCCCTAGCACAGGTGGATGCGGAAAGCAGGACTAGGCTATAATACAAGCCTGAGGTCTGACTGCTCCTAAGGGGTCAACTCCTATGTGGCTTCTACCTCTAGCCAGAAGGGAGGACTTTGTATTCCCCACCCTGGCGCACAGTAAAAGGGAAGGCCAGACAGTTTTTCCTACTGGCCGCTACACAGGAGCTATGCTTATAGAGAGGTTGAGAGAGTAGACAACACCAGACCCACAGCTCAGTGGCTAATGTTCAATTAAACTGATTTATGCCTTTACTGTTACCTTTACTCCCTCTCCTCCCAGTGCTGCTTTCCTCAGGGGAGCAAGCTGATACACTAACCCTTTCCTTGCTATCAGAAGCAGGTATATTTCAGGAAAAGACAGGACAGGAGTAAGCTACAAAATCATTCCCAGGGGAGCACTGGAGAGGCAGGGAATTCATGTAAGGCAGAGGTTCTCAAACCGTGGTCTGCGGACCACCACTGGTCCACGAGCTCCATTCAGGTGGTCATCACAAAGGTGACCTAAGGCTAAAGCTGACAAACCTTACACCCGACTTCCCAGAACTTTGCTCAAAAAAGCAGGCACACCCATCACTTTACAAAGGTAAGACTACTGATAATAAAATGAGTTGCGTGCTTTGATTTGTAGAACAAAAAAAAGTTTATTAAGTGGTCTGCTGAGACCCTCAGCAATTTTCAAGTGGTCTGTAAAAAAATATTTTTTGAGAACCACTGATGTAAGGCATTTCCCCTTTCTTATAGCGTACAGGACATACCACAGAGCACCTGGCAGTCTAACCAACTCTTGCTGCTGTGGGTGCAGCGCTCTCCATATGAGAGATGGCTGGTTCTCCTCAGCAAGGCAATGAAAGACTCATTGTCTGAGGACAGGTGGCCCAGACAACTAGTTCCAGGAACACAAGGTGGTTCTGCTGCAAGACAAAGGGAAAGAAAACCTAGCCCACCTACTACATAACATGCAGCAAGGGCTGGAACCCAGGGAGATCTCATCATCTGCACAGGGTTGTGTTTGGCCAGTGCTTGCTCAGAGGCCTTTAGAGAGAGCCCGTGTGGATTCAAGAAGTGCTGACGATGAACCAGATGGTGACCATGGGGGAGAGTTTAGGAGTGTCCAGCTTGTGTAAGCCCTAGGTCTTGCCTGCATATGAGCCTTTGTGATCCACAGGCATGATGTGCATCATGCCCGTGGATCATGAATGCGCATATGCAAGCAAGACCTAGGGTTTACACAAGCCAGACACTCCTAATCTAGCCACAGCCTGTATGTAACACGGGTGTTTTTCTTCTCTGCAGCTGGCTCTATAGAATTCTGCCCTCGGTCTGCCACAAGCCCTTTGAGTGCATTCATGCAGGCCAAGTGACACATGACTGGGATGAAGTGGAGCCTGACCCCAACCAGGTAACCATGTCTTAAGAGAGGAAACAGCTGCAACAGGCTGTGTTGAGCTGGAAACTTGATGTTTGCTTTACCGGAGGGTCCTGTGCATTGCACACCAAGGGAAATGTGCCTTGAAAACACATGTAGGCCTGAACCTACCACTGGTATGAAGGCCAATTCCAGTTTATTAGAAGTCACATTTGTATTCTGTCAAGCACAATCATGAGAGAAACCAGGATGCGCCTGTCTCTAGCCTCTCCCATCCAGCAATCTCACAGCACGCAGCAAACAATACTCAGTCCCCGCTATGCCCCATTTGCTAAGTAGACATTAATATCTCTAATTTATTTCTAGGGAGGCTGAGGTACTGAGAAAGTAAACAATCTAACCAGTCACCCAGTGAGTTGACAATCCCAGCAAGATCAGAACCAGGATCCTGACTCCTGGTCCTGTACACTGGCTACCAGAGGATGCTTTCCCATACTGCCTGGTGAACTAGAGTTTGTCTCCACATCTATTTAGGATCAGCCTTGAGGTTGCCCTCAACAAGTCTAAGCCAGAGGAATCAACCCTTCCCCACTCACATTACTCCTTATAGCTTGCACTACAGCCAGCTATCATGTCCTGCTTCTTGAGATCAGCACTAAGATACCATATTTACAAGCATATCACACACTCCTGAATAAGATATGCATCTTGTTTTGGGAAGACAGACTGAAGAACAATTTTCTTCCCAGAATCTTACCTGCCACGGCAAAGGCTCGCCATGGCTGAACGCTGGCTGCATGGAGTGGGGCTGGAGTCCACTCGTCGTCAGCATCGCTCACTCCCCTCTGCAGCGTCACACCTAGAGGTTTAACCCTCTCCCAGCTGCTGCTCCCTCAAAAGCTACTGTTAATTTGGTAGCAGCTGGGAGAGGGTTAAATCTGTAGCTATGGAGCTGCATGGGGAGGGTGAGTGATGCTGATAAGTGGACTTTGGCCCTACTCTATGTGGCTGGGAGCCAAGAACAGCCCCTGGCAGCCATTCAAATTCTCCCATGCCTCCAATTCCCTCACTTAAGACCCCCTCTGCCCCATTTGGGATGGTTCATTTACATTAAAAAGCTATATGTGGTATGAGGGTAAATATGGTATATCCTTGGTTCCCCTGCAGAGCCCTTCTAGGAATTAGTCTATGGTCTACTTCTCTCATGGGTTTGGCTCTACTTACAGGCAATAGAAGGACGAACACTGAGAGAGCAAAATCTTGGACACAGTCCCAGATGCTCCACATTTGGCTCTTACCAGCTGAGACACTGCAAGGGGCCGGTCAGTTTTGGGGGTCCTGTAGTCTCCTGATCTGTGAACTCTGTCCCCAGGCATGATCCTGCCTGATGCTGATCTAGCACTAATTTTTCAAATTGGGAATGAAAGTCCCATTTTAGGGAGTCCTTGGAGACACAGCTCTGACTTCTGGGGCTGTTCGGGAAAATCTAGGACAGTTGGTTGCCTTATAGAGAGAAAAGCAGAGGGGTGAGGGAGGATACAGAAATAGCAGAAATAGGGAACAGGGAATCGCAGGATTGCAGAAGATGGACTTTCTGTGCTTTGCAGGCAGGTTTGGCTTGAACTTGTACTGGGGAATGCCACAGAGCTGCCAGGGTCTGCCTGGATAGCACCTGGGGACCAGGTTCAGGGGTTCACATATAGATGGGTGCTGGGCAGGGCTGGATTAACACATAGGCAAACTAGGCACATGCCTAGGGCCGTGAGCTGCAGGGGGGACCAGTTCTTCCCTCCGTGGTGATGTCATGAATGGCTCCAGGTGCCTCCCTGCTGGCCTCGCTGCCACACCGACTGCAAGCCCCACTCCCCGCGGGTGGCAGTGCTGGGGGGGGGTCTCAACTGGCCCAGGGCCATGAGTTTGTTTGCCTAGGGCTCACTAAAGGGTTAATCCGGCCCTAGTGCTGCGTATGGGCTTGAGGCAAAGGCTCGAGGGCACTCCTTATAATCAGCGCAGACAGGCTCTAATGCTGCCCTTGGCACCCCGGCTGTCTGCTAGCATAGACCAGCACTGATTTCAAGCTGTGCTGTCTCAAGGCTACCCGCAAGCCAGGGTTTAATAGACCCTACAGCCTCTGCAATGCCTCAGTCTTCATTTTCCCCAATCAAAAATGCATCTGCCCAGCAGGCAGGCAAACAGACTGTCTCTACGTGCACCCTCTCCTCTCTTCGTTTCCTGAGATGTTTCCCCCTTCTAGCCAGCTTCTCCTCAGCTCCTTTGGGAAATCAAGGTTTCATCCTGGAGAATCATGCAGAGGGGCTGTATTTGTTTGCCTCTTTTATAGCCTTGCCATCATCTTTAATCATGGTTTCCTCCCCCACACAGACCAGCCACACAGTTCTGGTCTTCGCTAATCTGCCGCTTCCCCCCCAGCCATCCTCCCCTCTACATGATCTTGTCTTCATTGGCTTTAGCCTCTCTGGGGTTTTGTTCTCCAATGCATCATCATTAGCTAATTTCCCGCCATCCGGCAGCATCACCATTTATCACAATATTTCTCCAGTTCTGCTGGAACGTTTTCCAGGCACTCACCAAACAGCTGTGACAGGCTCATATGCATGTATTTCTGCCTCACAACCCTTCTCAGCTGACTGCTGTTATAGTTTCGTCATTCCTGATGCCTTTTGCAAACAGAAGCTCAGATTATTTATCCTTTTGTAGGTGCCCAGCGCTAAAATCTCTGCTGCTATTTACGCTCTTTACCTTTGCTGTCTTTAACAAAACCGCTGTCCCCTCCCCTCCCTCTACGAACACATCATATTTGAGGGGAAGGGACTGCAATTTCGAAGAGCTCTTGAAGGGAGCCAGTTTTCAACTTCCCTTTTTGGAGATGGAGTTGAGTTTCAGTTTCTCGCACAAGGAGAACATCTCCTGTTTTTCCAAGTCTTTTGGTAGAGCCCACTAGTCTAGTATCCAAGTGACTTAGTATCCAAGAGCTTGTCTTTCTCGGCAGTCAGAAGACCTCCCCGAGACATCAGGCTTCCCTTTCTTTCTGAGGTCCTGGCTGCAAGCTGTGGGTACAGTCGTAGTCTGTGCGTCGCGTGTCAGAACTAATTGGCCATAGAAACAAGTCCAGTCCTCTGTGTGTCTAAGTGCTCACAGTCTGCGGGCATGACTGACCTTCTTAGATCTGTGCCAGTGACCAGCATTTGTGCAATTTAGTACAGTTTTCCATGAAAGCTTTTATGGACCTGTTCAACACATAAAGAGCCCGTAGGGTGAGACAGGTACGGACTTCATCCAAAACCCACTGAAGCGGGGCAAGTGTTTCCCTTGGGTGTACGGTATGTTGGGTTCTAACATAAAAACTCAACAACCCACCAGACAAATACCGTAAGATGCTGGTCCTAACATCGAACATGGCAGGGGGATCAAACTGTTTTGGAGGAGGGGGCCGGATCCTTGTTAAACTATGCCCCCTGTGCTGGGATATAAATTCACGGCCTTCAGTCCACAGAAGAGCTTGCACTGCTATCGTTGGAGTTTTCTGCAGAAACAGAAGGGTGAACACAGACTCCTTGTGATAACTTACCCTTTATTCATTAGTTATTTGATAGCTTCTTGTCACATTCAGTATTGTCAGTGAGAAAATCTGGCCCTCTTTAAACAAACTCAGTTTCTGATGCGCTTCTCTTCCTTCTCCACTTTCCATGATCGGTTTTTTCGCTGCATTTCCTTGCAAGCAGCGACTCCCAATTACCAGCCCTCAAGGGTTTAACATCACTGGGGAAGAATAGTTCATGTTTAAATGTCACCACTGGCCTTTACAGTTGTCACACCAATGAGGTGATTGCTTGTCACACCAATGAGGTGATTGCTTGAAGTCACTGCTTGAGGCTGTCTGCAGACTCAGACAGAGCCTGGCATCAGTTTGCACTTATTCTAGGCCCACATTTGGAAGGTTTTCTCTGCCATTACAAGGGCTAGAAACTTGTTAAAAAGGAAAGCCTAGAGGTGTACCGTAACCTGGTTATTTCATGCTGGTCACAAAAGTGCAGATCAGGGCCAGACCTAGTCTAAAGACTCCTATGCTTGACACTCTTGTCCTACACTGATCCCTCCTGAGGTTTTTCCCCACCTTCTGCAACATCGAAATCATCCCCAGCTCCAAGGTACCACTTGTTGGGCAGCCCAGGTCTCTTTGGGAGAGAGTCCCTGACAATGTGTTGTTACGTGGCATCCAACACACAGATGTTTCATCCAGACCCTCCCAAGGCCTTGCATCCAGCAATGAGGGCAAATGTCTCACTCACCATTCCCAGACCCTCAAGCTGTGAGCTCTAGTTTAAATCAGTCTAGTTTAAATCACATTTACCCCCTGTACCCTTCTCCTGCCCTTTTATGTCCTTGGATCTCAAAGTGATACAAGGCCTCACACCTGTGAAGCAAGTAATTCTCATCCCCATCCTACTGAGAGGACTGAGACAGAGAGAGGGGATGGTGAGATTTCTTGAGATGGTGAGTTCCTTGAGATTGTGATTTTGGACTTTCTGGGTGCATCTACACATGCTATTAGCATGGAGCAATAAACTCCGGCACATTTTGTGCCAGAGTTTATGGCTCCCGGGCACCACGTTTACACGTGAACCCAACGTGCTGAGCCAGGTTGGAATAGCCCCAGCTGGCAGCAGGCCCTGACAGAGGTTAGCCAGCCAGCCCACCTGGAGCTGCTCTGCCCTGGCTCAACATGCTGCGGAGGGGCTGGCTGGGGCTCAAAGGTGCTCCAGTGTGGGGCTAGCTGGCAAGCAGCTCCTGCATGGGGCATCCTCATGCCCTAACCAGTACCATCAGCATCTACATGTGCACTGCTACACACTAAAGCATGCCATCATCCTCATCACACCCTAATATAGCTGCATGTGTAGACATTAAACTTCACTGCAGAGCTAATTAGGCAGCTCCACAGTAAACAGCTCACGTAGATGTGTCCTCTGCCCCCCCAGCCCTGTCTTTTAACCTCTGGGCCATCCTTTCTCTTTCATGTGCCCATCCATCCCGACATTCCTCAAACTGCCGTGTCTCTTAGAAAAGTACAAGATTAAGAATAAAAATGGAAGATAAGTGATGGGCATTTCATTTAACACTCTCTCCTCTGTACTTTTGAGATCCCTGCTAACTCTCTTTTCGGGGTCCAGTCCTAATATCCTTCAACACTGACACCTGCAGCACAAATGCCATTTCCCTGGGTTCAGTAGGATTCTGCCAGGAGGAATTGCTGCCCAGCTGACCTGACCCCACCGGCCAGGCGAGGGCTTGAACTGCAGGGCTTCTCTAGAAGCAGATGGCTTCAAAGAACAGAGTAATTATGCGTCAAGTAGTAGTGCCAGGCCTGGGGTGTAGCTGATTAATTAACAATGAACCCCTGCCCTGTTCCATGCACTGATGCATCTGGCGCAGCCAAGCTCACCGGCTCATTCTTTTCTTCCTAAGGTTAATTCTCAAGGAGACTCTGGTGAGTAGCATAAGCTCAATATTTAGATTTAATTAAAAAAAAAAAAAGATTGCAAAATCTTTTTGGTTTCATGGCTTACAAAACAGTTCAGCAGAGGGATAAACTCTGCTCTCTTTTTATACCAGTGTAAAAAGGAATAACTCCTGATTGCATTTACATTGGTGTAAACTCAGGGTCAGTGAGATCAACATCAGAGCCATGGGCTCTCTGGGTCTTGCAGGTGGCTTGGTTTATTTTGAAGCCTTTGCTGAATTAGGAGCACAAACGCAACCTTGAGCTAGTGCCGGTGAGCTGGAGAATGAAGCTGACTGTGACATCAACAAGAATAAATGCTTTGAAATTCCCAGTGCTGTCTCCAGGGCTCTGCCACTGCTTTGCAGACAGCAATTAACTCAGCCCCCAGCACCTCTGTGAATAAGTGTCATTATGCCTGTTTCACAGACAGGGAGATTGAGGCACAGGGAAGGGCAGGGAGCAGCACAGCAAGTGAAGCATAAAAATGCACCAGTGATGAAATAGCATCAGCAATGAATACAAGGTTGGCTAAACTGATTTTTGTTTTGCTTTTCAGGTACAAACAGTAATGAGGGAGGAGACAGGATTTTTTAACCTTGAGAGCACCTATTTAAAAGCTGTCTCAAAAAACCCAAAAAAGCAATATTTTGCAAACATTTTAAAAGCCTACTGAAGCAAAAAACTGAATCCTCAAACCAAAGTATTCAAGCACGAAGCAAGAACACCACCTCTCTAAACAGAGAGTTGGTTAGCTCAGTTAGCCTGAAGTCAGGCAGAAGTTAGTGCAGGCTGGTACTTTAGAGACTAACAGGGTCAGAGGAGCATGAGCTTTTGTAGACAACCGCCTACTTTGGCAGATATCATTCTTTCCCCCTCATTGAAGAGGAAGTAGATTGGGAAACAGACGGCTGGGTGGGAGCCTCTGCTCTTTTTGCGGTTGTTCACATGATAATATAGCATCCTTTTCTTCCCAATGTTTTGCTTGTTCTCATCTAGCTGAGGTGGAAGCCTTTTGAGATCCCAAAGGCCTCTCAAAGGAAGCTGGACTTTGTGAGCGTAAGTAAAGGAGTGGGACTCTCTGGAGCATCTGTTTGGGGTTTATTAGAGCAGATGGCAACTCAGTGCACATCACAGGGTGGGAAGTGGAGGCAGTGACGAGCCCATGGTCATAGAAGGAGTGAATAACAGAGCCTGGGACAGAAGGCAGCAGCCCTGCCCTACCACATAGGTTGTATACGTGTTGTTAGTAAACTGTCTGGTTAGGAGTAGCCAACCATTGTGTAAAGGGTTCTCATCAGAGGGGCTTCCTGCAGCCACAGCTATCAAATTGAAATCCTCCAAGCCACTCCACTGCCAGTGTTGCTTTCCCACCCTGCTGGGTTTGCAATGGCACCCAGGCAGAAGTTGGCTGCTCCTTGGGAAAGTCAGAAATGTGCACTCCAGCATATTGCTGTTCCTCTCACTAGCTCACCAACAAACCCTACAAGGGGGAGGGAGGATAGGCACCTGGGGAGTTGCTCTGCTTGGAGAGAGTTCACCCTTTCCCTGTCAGTGACCACAGGTCTGGGGCTGTATCTTCTGCCACAATTTTCAACACCCTCAGCTTTCATGGACTTTCAAGCTCTGTTCACTCATGGCCTCCTGGTGATGTCTTGTGATTAGCTAGGAGCTCTCTCTGGTTCCTTTTCATGAAAAGCCAATGGCAGAAATACATAGAAGCCTTCTGCAATGGAGGGGAGGAGGTCTGTGCAGAAGGAGGTCTGCCAGTCAAAGAGGGCAGGCCTGTCTGATGGATGAAGGGACCTCAACTCCATCCAGTACAAATGACTGTGTACATTTGTCTCCTAGGGGTTGCACACACTGTGTGGAGCTGGGGAGCCCAGGTCACGCAACGGAATCGCTGTCCACATCTTCCTCTGTAACACCTCTATGATCAATAGGTCAGTGACTGTGAGTTTGGGGCCCTCGTTCCCCAAAAGATGGTGTTTGCATGTGAGAATGGTGCTTGAGTCCACAGATCCTATTGGTAACTCATGCTGCAGGTCATAGACATCAGCTGTTGTATGTATGGCACTACCTAAGTATGCCCTGTACTCCTGTGCACACCACCAAAGTGCATCGGTAGCCTGGGGAAAATGCTAGAGGAAGCCCTGGGCTAGGCAAGGCTAGACATACAGCAGAGAGGTGAGGACAGGGAAAGGACTGCAGAGTCAAGAGAGGTTTGGTTCCTGGATCAGCAGGGTGCATGGATCCCTTATCCTTCAAGCCATACACTCCCTTGGAGGGCACATGCACAGCACCTGACAGGCATAAATAGACCTCCAGAGCAATACAGTAATACTGCCCATTGTGCAGATGTGAGAATGGAGGTTCAGTGGGGAGCCGTGGACCACTGGCAGGGGCAGGACTGAGCCATTCCTCCACCCATTTGTTAGACCCGTGCTGCCTCCTGCATGTGCTTAGCTTCCACCAGCCAGGCAGGGAGATCCCTGAGGTCACCTCCACTTGGCATCCTGATGCATGCATGGGAAGCTCTCTACTGCAGCACTCCAGCTGCTTGAGGGGCCCTACTGTTGCAGCCTGTAGTGTGTGTGCCCGTGTGGTTTGTGATGGTCTGAACATACCTGTTTTTCTTTAGGTGTTTTTATAATTCAGACGGTGACTTCCTGATCGGTGAGTTACTGAGCTGACCTTCCATTGCTGATCTCTGTTGCCATCAACTCATGTCTCTGTTTCTCCCAACATCTGGCCCATTTTTCCAGCCAAGGTTTGGACTGGCGGCTCTCTCTAGTGGTCAGTCTCACACTACACTATTCAGGTTAGATGAGTTGGTTGTGATTGCCGGTTTCATCTGAGAGACTAGGGATGCAGACACAGGACACAACCACTGTGGAGCAACTTACCTTGGATTTCACTCTGCAGTGTCCAGCCAGCGCATGGAGAGGAGACAGTTTGCCTTGAGCAGAGAGATGACATTGTCACAGAGAGAGGACAAGTAGCTTGCCAGGGCAGTAAAACAACTGTACATTTCTTTTAGGTGCAACTTTACCCTGGATTCAAGTGAACCATGCCTGGCTATATTAATACTTAGCATGTCTGCTCCACTTCCATTGCTTAGAGAAGTCAGTTTACTATACAGTAAACACGTGCGTTTACACCCTAAGCATTGCCTGGTTGGAGAAGATTTCTAAGCTGTGGCTTCTCCGGACCCTTTAGTGTTTATGTTTCCTTCCCACAGTACCACAGCAAGGAAAGTTGCTGATTACCACTGAATTTGGCAAGCTGCTGGTAGATCCCGGTGAAATCTGTGTCATTCAGGTAAGGATGAGGCAGAAGGCCACCTTCTTACGGTTTGTTTTAGAGATGCCTGAGGTTGAGGCACCCTACTAATATTAAAACATTGACTTTCTATCAGTCGCACCTCAGAGACCTACATTTTGCTTACCAGAGGCTGCTTTCCTGATGTACTAGGAACTGGCCTAATTGGTATGCAATTTCACAATCACAGCCAACCTAATCTTTAATAGAGAGCCATGTATTATAGTTCGACTCTCTGGATGTAGGTTGAGTGTCACATGCAGCATGCTAGGATATGGAACGTCAGTCGGTCTCCCACATTAACTTCGAGGGCTGCCTGTGGGCCACCTTGAAGTCGATGGCTGCATTTGGACCACAAACCATGCCTTGACGGCCTATTGCATTAGTTTCATTTTGGCCAGTGACTGCAATCAGGGTATCTTGATATCTGCTTTTATTTTTCCCATCTAGCAAGGGATGCGTTTCAGTGTGGAGGTGTTTGGAGAAACCAGGGGCTACATCCTGGAGGTATATGGGGTGCATTTCGAGCTACCGGACCTGGGACCCATCGGTAAAGATGCTTCATCAAGTTTATAGCAAGTTCGGTGGAGATAGAGTGGAGTTGGAAGAGTGAGGAACTAAGAGCCCAAAATTCATCCCTCCTCCCTCCCTGATGGTTGCCTTCAGATGAACTAGAGGTAGCCAGGTCCAGTCCTCTTCAAGTGGCCTACACAGGCTCAAGACTTCAGAATATCCTTTACCAAAAATAAATCCAAAGTCCCAATACATGCCCCGACTTGGTCCCGCTCTTTTTCTAGAGATGTGCTTTGCTCACTCATGGTCGAATGGACAGTATTACTATGCAACATAACCCCAACTCTAACAAAATACTTGAAGGCCAAGAGTCCTCTAATTCTCTGAGAGTATAGAAAGAAATTATTTCTCCTTCACTACCATCCCATGGAGAATCCCACAAAGATGTATTCCCTTACCAGGGACTACCATATACGCCAATTCAGCACAATCTGCAATTATTAAAAAAAACAAAACCACATTTACATTTCCTATCTACCAACAATGGTCCTAACTCTGCTTTAATTAAAGGGGTGTAAATTGAGGTAATCCAAGTAAATCCATGGAATAACTCTGGAGTGACATGAGTGTATCTGAGAGTGGAATTTAGTTTTGCATCTTGAGTTAAAAAGGGCCAAATTTCTGAGCTGTCATGGACACACAGGTCTGGAAGGGACCTCTTAAGACACTGGATAAGCCTGGCAACCATGTCATGTAGCCCCTCTCATAAACTGATGCTAAAGCTTGGCTGTCTTTATAAATGCAGTGGGACACTCAGCCTTAAACCCATGTTTGAAGGAAACAGAGTCAGTAATGTCAAAATGATGAGTGTTTAACCTGGTAAATCTGTCCTGGAAAAGGGCCTCAGGTGACAAAAATTGTCACCCCAAAACAAAACATGGATAGAAACATTCTACTACGTGTGAATGACAACTCGAAAAAATCATTAATGGAGGATGACCTCCTCTGCAATTATATGGCTGGACAGCAGCTAAATGACCTTTGTTGCAGAAAAAGTGGTCTGCAGACCCTTTGCCTCGTTCACTGGATGTCTTAGACCTTGAGGTCCTGTGGAGTGCAGTGATAAGAAAGATTCTTCAGCAGCCTTAACCTTAGCAGTGCAGCTGGGACACATTCATTTCAGGGGCCTGTTGTAGTCAGTGTCTGTTCCACTCGATTATTTATATTATTACAAGCTTTCTCATTAGTTTCAAAAAGATATCCTGGGGATTTTTGAGTTTCCCCAAGCAGGAGACAGGACAGGGAGGGGAGAGCAAAATCTATTATAATATTTACTTTTTGCAAGAAAAGAAAATGATAGTACTTGTGTGCAATACTTCTTTTAAGGAGTGATAATTATAAGAGCCTCTCCTCACCACTCACCCACCTCCCTTCCAAGATCAAGTTGCTTTATATTTTACTTTTGGTTTATTCTGACTTTACTTGTGCTTTGAGAAAATGTCAGCTGGAAGAAAATACCAACTGTTAAACCCCAGCAGTGGGTACTAATGCACTGCATTTTTATCCAAAGAATACGGAGCACTTTGTAACAATAATAATGAGAAGCAGGATGCCTAGCCTTCATACAATGCTTTGTACTTTGAAAATACTCTACAGACATTAACTATCCCTTACAATACACTAAAGAGTATGTGACTAAGTGCCGTTACATCATTTCATTTAAAATGTGTTAGGCATCTGATGGCATTCTAGGTAACTTTCCCTAACGCTATACAAACAGCCAGTAGCACAGTTGGAAGTACCCGATTCCCAGTTTTCTGCTTTACCAGTAGATAATGCTCCCTCTGCCACTGAAGATGGGTAATAGTGTACAATTTTTTGCCATGAGGACTCTTTCTTGATTGCATGTTGGGAACATAGATTTAAAAGCTAGGCTGTATCACAATTACACGCTCATAAGAGCAAGGATTCTGGGTAAATGATTTTGTTTTGGCATAATAGGCATTTTATGGAGCACAGGGGGGCACCCATATTATTGTTCAAAACACAAAAGGCATCTCCTTAGGCAGGAAGGTGTAGTGGTCCCCACACAGTTAACAAGTATACTGAGAAATCTCTGTCTCTCCCCTCTGTGCCAGGAGCCAATGGTCTGGCTAACCCTCGAGATTTCTTAGTGCCAGTTGCCTGGTATGAAGATCGCCAAGTGCCAGGTGGTTATACAGTGATCAGCAAGTATCAGGGCAAGCTGTTTGCAGCCCATCAGGTAAGGAAATTAGAATCCTCTTTGGGGAGAATGGGTCAGACTTGAAATGCTGTTTGTTACTGCTTGTGCATATTGTGGGATTCATGATTTATCAGCATGGTCAATCATATGACACCACTCTTGCTCACATCAATGGTCAAACTCCTACTAGCTGATATGGGAGCAGGAGCAAGCCCTTGGCTCATTAGTGCATACTCTTCTCTCCCACTAAACTCTCTCTTCCTTAGTAAATATTTTAAAAGAATTATTTGACTCTAGCTTTGATGATTCTTCCCACACAGGTGCTGGCCTTTACCTCCCTGCTTCCAAGCACTATTTTGTGGTACATCTATAAAAGGACTAGACAGGGACATATACTTTCTAGGAGGCAGGGGTTCCCATTACAGAAAAATCATGGTCACAACTTGTTCTGTAGGGGCAGCCTCAGCAGAGATGCCAAGTTCAAAGACTGAACTTCCAGCTCTTCTCCAGAGATGGTTCTTCCCGTGTGTGGCCAAAGCCCATAAGCAGGGGGCAGCAAGAGGAAAGGTGCCCTGTTCTTTTGCAAAATAGAGGGCTCTGGCCTCCACACTCACAACGTGCCACCTTTTGCCAGCAGCAAATCCATATTAAATGCCAGAAGGTGTGGTGCTTTGCCTCTTAGTTCCATATGTAATCCTTTACCTTTGTTCTTATTGACTTCAATAGGATTTCTCCCCATTCAATGTCGTAGCCTGGCATGGAAACTACACACCATACAAGTACAATCTGGATAACTTCATGGTCATTAATTCTGTTGCTTTTGACCACGCGGTAAGTTCCAGGGGTGTGCCTGGCAGAGCTATGCAACCTGGAATTGGAACTGAAAGTCAGGGGGAGCTGCGGGTGCTTGAAACTTGTGCACAATCAGATCGCTTACTAGGTGTCTAACTATAGGGGTAGGAGAAGAACTGCAGGCACTGAAGTTTGAAAGTCCTGGCCTAAATGAGTAATGCAGTGGCCCACACAGTGAATCAGCTCTAGAGCTGGGAAGAGAACTGAGGAATCCTGACTCCCTGTGCTTAACCCACAACTCCTTCCATTCACGTGCAGATCCAAGCCAAAGTCAAATTCAGCCTTAAGCAACTGGGTGCAAGTCCATGCAGCAGTGAGCCAAATCAGGGCTGAGTAAAATATGGCAGTACCCATACAGAGTGCCCAGTTTTCCACACCAGGACAGCTTCATACCACTGACGTTCCTGTGTCAAAACTGTTGGAAGAGGTTGGTTCTGCCCTGTCCTGATAGCTGCTTTTTCTTTTGCCCGCTAAATATATAAAGGAGGGATAGAAGTCAGTTCTTTTATATACCTGCTAAATGCTAAAGTGATACGACTTCCGTTTTCTACTTCCTTTTTTTTCTGAAACACTTTACATGGAGCATGCAGCTAGAACCTCATATGTCAATACTGTGTGAGGACCATAATCTTTTCCCCATAACATCAAATTGTTATCAAATAGTTATTATTATTATTATACTACTGATATGATTTAACATTTTCTGGTGTGGTGGCGCCTGAAGTCTAGGTTAGGCCCCACTGATAGGTGCTCCACAGTCACATAGTAAATAAGAGTCTGTGGTATAGGTGGTGGAAGGCCAGGGCCAATGGGGCTCAGACTCCCCAAACTGGGCCGGCAACAGCAGCTCGAACACCACCACCACCTCAGTGCTGCACCCAGTGCCCTGCCACATGCCCCTCCACTGCCATGCACGTAGCACCAGCGTATGCCAGCCCAGAACGGCCCTGTAGGAGGGAGGGGCAGAGTCAAGTGGGCATGCTCCACACTGCTCAGCTCCCCCAATTAATATTTTCTAGTGTCACTTACAGTCTGTGCCCCAGGGAAACTGCAGTCGACCGAGCAATATGTAACAAGGGGATGAGACAAACAGCAAGCCGGAGCAGAGGGGACCAGGTGACAAATGTAGTAAAATGTGCATAATCATAGCCAGGAAATTGGCTTCAGTGAGTCTGACCTCATAGTCCCAACAGGCAGGGAAGGGGGACAGGAGTGGATCAACCACATGGACTGCTGAGATAATAGTCCGGCCACATTCAGTCATCATTAATTCTATCCTCATGAGCTGCTAAACCCTCCTGTTCACTTCCTGCTGGCACAGAGGGAGTTTTACTCTTGTGAACTACAGCATTCTAGGTGAACATCGTGAAATTAATGCTGCGCGCTTAAAACTGACTAAATTGACTCTTGACCGAGAGTATAATTTTCTGTTGATTATAAAGCTCTGCAGATGATCACTAACCACTGAGCAGAGCAGCCCTACTGCACCAGAAAGTCACTGCAAGTATTACATGTCCCTGTTTTCCTATCAGATTTTATGTGGACCCCCCCCCAACACTTCTCATACCAGCCCAACTCAGCTCTAGCATAGAAGGGCAGTCTCAAGTGTGGCACCTGCTCTCACACACAACCGCATGTGACCCCGTTTGCTAACAATAGGTTTATGCAGCCCAATGGGGCACCCATGTGCTGAAGATTGGAGCCAACACCCACTTGGCTACTCAGAGAAGAGAATTTTGCCCCAAAGTCTCATCCTAAGTCACCTCTCATAATGAGAAAATGACACAGTACACTCCCTGCCTTGGTCCTCCTGAGCCTGAAGCTAGGAACATATCTGAAGAGCCGGCAGGTTTGGTGGCAGCAGCTTTCAATGCTTATGGAAAGCAAAAAAAAAGCCAAAATGGGTGGGAGCAGCTTTTCTAATAAGAAAACCAGCCCAGTGGGACAGGTGTCAGCTAGACTCTCTCTTGGCACTGCTCTGTGAGCGGATGCACAGGGAGATTGGAAAGGGTTTAGCCAGACAAGCAGCAGAAAACCTCCTCCCCTCTCCAGTAAAGCATGCTAGGGGGAAGGATGGTGTGGGGAGGAAAGTTCAGGCAGTCATCCTGCTGCATCCCAGTATCAGCACTTGGCAATCTTTCCATGCTTCATTTTCCTTGATGGTTAAAAGGCGAGGGGCAATTGTCACCCGCCTCAGGAAGGGCTGGAAGGTTATATTCCTAGCCTGTTGACTGTCACTGTCCTGCACAGAAACAATGCGGGGAGCCTGCTGGGCTGGACTTCTGGGTTGTCTTCCTGTGTGGTGGCCTGAACAGACCCCTTCCCTCTCCAGCTCCACTTTCCTCCCCAGAGAGGGGAACAGCATTGCTGCCCTACCAGTGGGTTACTGATTTGTGTCAGGAATGTGATGAGAGACCTGAGTAGGTAGAGAAGAGCAATGGCTAGCTGTTACTGCAAGCAAGTACAGGCCTCAACACAGAGACCCTTGGCTCCTTCCATCACAAGCATCCTCTGCTGCCCAAGCGCCTATCAGACTCCCAGAAGACTCCTGATTGTACCTAGCCAGACTTCCCTATCAGCACCAACCCTCCAGTCCTGCCACCCCCTTTGCCTCCGTGCTGGGCACAGGGCCCTCAGAAACTGGGGTTGGGAAGTCCCAGCCTCAGCTTCACCCTTTTCTATCTAGTGTCATTACTGAGCAGACAGCTCATAGGAGGAGGGGGCAGAACCAAAGGGTCTCCCCTGAATCCAGCCAGCCCTGCAGGGCAGGAGGAGGACGTGTTGCAAGGCGTTGGACTCAGGACGTCCCCTGCCTCTCTCCTGGGTCAGGAGCCAGGCAAAGGGGGAAAGAGGACCAGGGCATAGTGGGGAGTTAGCGAATAAAGTACTTGTTTCAGGAGCTCGGTCCCTTTGAGGCTAGACAAATGAGGAAACAGCCAGGCCCATCTCCTTCCCCCAGCCCCCAGAACAGGCAGCTGTTATTTTTTCACCCCCCCAAGTCAGCACCTGGGGCCGCCGCCATGGTCGCCCTGCCCTAGTTATGCTAACGGGTGCTCTCACACCCACTCCAAACCCCCCTCCATCATCCACACATCAGGTGGAAAAACGTGAGCGAGAAAACAACTAACCTAGGGGGCCTCAGTCAGTTGGGCTGACAGGTCTGAACTTGGGCATATTTTCTGATCTGTCCGTCTGTCTGTCTGTGTTTTTTTGTGTAGGACCCTTCCATTTTCACTGTCCTGACGGCCAAGTCCACCCGTCCAGGAGTGGCTCTTGCTGACTTCGTCATCTTCCCGCCTCGATGGGGGGTGGCTAACCACACCTTCCGGCCACCCTACTACCACAGTACGCCTCCTGCTGACTCGGCTACCCTTGGGAAGGGGGCGCCTGGGGGAGGCACAAAGCAAGCTTGCTGTCCTCCATAGCAGTGCCAAAACAAAGCACAGTTTACCTACAAACTCTGGCCCAGCTAACATGGGGCACTTGCTGCCCTTGGAGAAACAAATGAGAGCAAAATTGCTTCCTTTTACAGCAGCTAGGAGCAGCAGCTTGTGGCTGTACACATCCAGTACTGGAGAATCCCAACCAAACTTGGGTCCCCATTGTGCCAGGGACCGTACAAACATGTAGTAAGAGGTGGTCCCTGCCATGGATTGCTTATTATTTCATCACAAAGGAGAGACAGAGGGCATGAGAGAGTATTACTATCCCCATTTTACAGATGGGGAAACTGAGGTGCAGGTTGTCATGCAATTTGCTCAAGCTCACTCCTGGAGTCTATATCAGAACTAGGGACTGAGCTCACTTCTGCTAAATGTCATAGCCGCAAAACCATCCTCCTTCTTCACTGCATTGCATTGAGATGAACAGTGCTGTTACTGTTACCCCAACAGTCTTTGGAGAGAACAAAGCCAGAGATTAACTGCTCTTGTTCCCAGTGGACGGACGACTACACTACAAAAGCCCCAAATCCTTACTGGCTGTCCCTGAGTAAGAGCTGAGGACTCAAAGGACCGTACAGATTTCATCCCCCTCAGACCCCAAACATAACCCTCCAGCCCATGGGTGAGATGTTGACAAAGCTGTATGTGGGGAAGGCTTGTCTCACTGCCACCCGAGTAGTGCTTCTCCTCTAGATGAATAAGAGACCTCAGTCTCCACAGCTGCACCTTTCATGGTGCTACAGCCATGGTGTTCGATGGGGAAGCATTCCCCATTGTTTAATAAGCACTTCCCTTTGTTACTGGACAGAGCTTTGAGGAGGCATGGGGTATTATTTCTGAAACTTCGTCCCTTGACAGCACAGTGGGCAGCTGTGCAGCCATCTGAATCAATCCTAGAAGCAAGCACTTGGCCCACTAGCCTGCTCTCATTTGAAATAATGAAAAGTGAAGTGAAAACATCCAGAGACCAATTAAGCCAGTGCCAGGTCACTGTAAGTGCCTTTGTTAAACACTAAATTCATACTGACAGGGTTGTTTTTCACCAGTGGGATGGTAGGGTCTAAACCGCTGGACCAGACAGACACATCGCACTGGCTCTGAGAGGGTTTGGGTTTGCAGAGTGCTGAGCACCTCAGACTCTGCTGAAATCTGTGAAGCAGTAAGAGCTGGAGGGGTAATGGGGCTGAGCAAGTCTGGGACACGAGTAGTCAAACTCTGAACCAGTTATGCTTTCTCATATATTTTATGCAAAATCTAGTCCTTTAGCCACAGCACTATCATTGCCTGCTCTAGCATTCAGAGAATGCTGTGTTGCACAGTTCAGTTTGCACATATCTGCAGTGTCCAAATACTTGACAATCACAGAACTGATTCTCTCCTCACAGCATTTCAGTCAAATGAACCATTGCTATTATCTCCATTCTACAGATGGGGACTGAAGTACATGGTAGATTAAGTACCAGGAGGATGCTCAACATCACACAGGAAATTTGTGTCTGAAGCAGGCAAGGAAGCCAGGTCTTCTCTCAAGTCCCGCCCAGTCTAATGTTCCTCTAGCTAGACCAGAAGTTGGCCAACCTACAGCATAAGCACTGCAAGTGGCACAGGCAGGCTCTGTGCATGAGACACAGCAGATCAAGGAGGGGACAGGCAGCACAGCAGCAGATAGGGCAGGAATCAGAAAGCAGAGCAGGAGATCAAGCAGGGAGCACAGGGCAGGAAGCAGAAAACACAGGAGGGGACTGGGCAGGGAGCAGTGAATACACCAGCAGACTGGACAGAGGAAGAGTAATAGATTGGCACTCAGGGGGGCATGTCTACACGTTTTCTGCAGAGTTAATTAGTTCTGTAATAAAGTCTCAGTGTCCACATATATGCCCCTATTAGGGTGCAGTAAACTAATAAACACTGCCATAGCATAATACATGTTAACATAAGTACTATCCTATGGTGGTGTTATTTATCTACACGTGTAGATGCTGACAGGGCTGGCTTGGGCACAAGGGTGCCACTTAGCCCCACACAGAAGCACTCTTGGGCCTCAGCACGTTGAGCTGGGTCAGAGCAGCCCTGGGCTGGGAGGTTGATTCCTTGGGTCTCCTGTCAGCTGGGGTTGCTGCAACCTGGCTCAATGTTTTGCAGTCCTGGGCACATGTGCAACTGGTGTTCCCAGGAACAATAACTCCAGCATGAACTATTTATTCATTTGTATTAATTGCACATGTAGACGTGCCCAAGGAGAGTTAGTTTGTGCTAAGTTGGCCAAAAAGATTGGCCCCCGCCACTGAACTAGACCACCCTTCCTACAGCATGTTGTAAATATTACAGTATATTTTTACAGCTGCAGATGCATTACGTGCAAGGACTTGGGAGCCCTGTGTACTACTTTGTGCATCCCTGACACAATTCATAAGCCATTTTTATGAAAAATTCACAATGATCCATTCTTATGCAAGATGCTGAAGCTCAAGGATGAGTAATAATGAACATTTGCTTGCATATATAGGCCAGCTATATTTTTAGCTAATGAATGGCATTCAAGAAAAGATGAGCTTCTGCTTAAAATGAATTGGATAGAACACAGCTATAGCAATTTGGCTTGATAATGCGAAAAGAACCCCACTTATCATCAGGTATAATGCTGACATAATGCTTGGTCAAGTCAAGTCTGCTGAGACAAGTAGGAATTACACCTGGTAATTGTTTGTGGGGGTGGGGACCAAAGTTATTAAAATACCTACCTCAGAGAGAATGTCTCCTAATAATAACTCCAGGGTTAGACTGAACCGCTGTCAGTTATATGAGGGGTATCCTACTCTATCACCTTACTCTACCAGTTTCATTAGGACTACTCAAGCTACTGCTTCTCAGGAGTACAGTTCACATAATATGATCTCCAGTCACTAGAGAGAAACTGCGTAATTTATGTCCAAGAAGAAACCACGAGCATAAAAGAATCAAGCAACTGTCCCAGACTGGAGGTTTTAGAAACATGTAAAGCAATATGCCTTAGTGCTTTGGACACTGGAGTCAGACTGAAGTAGGCCTGAGTAGACCTGGGTTCTAGCCCAGCTCTGTCAATCGTGCGCTGAGTGATTTTGGGGGAAATCCTTTTTTGCCTTGTTATACCCAACTACGATATAGGGCTGATAATACTGACCCTTTTTATATAGTGGTTTGAGATCTACAGTGTGTATAAATGTCAAGCCATGTTATAAGCTTGTCTATGTACAATTTTACTACCAATACACTGGAGGTAGTGCAAGGCCCTCAAGTCAACCCAATGATATTGGTATAAAATGACTATAATGGCATATGATTGAAGTACCCCTTTTAGTGGCTTAACTAGGAGGGGAGTGTTAACAGCCTCTGTTTCTCAATCTATATAATTATGCCGGTAAAAAAAAAGGTGTGCATACACCTGCCTTCCACCTACCCACCAACTGGTTCACCATTACTACTTGCTTAGAGATCTCAGATTCAAATGCTGACCAGATCCAGCTCAACTTAAGTAGCGAGCTTAGCTGTTCTCACAGCCAAGTTATGATGGCTTGGCTTGACAACTACCTAACTTGTGCCTGTTTCCACAGGGAACTGCATGAGTGAGTTCATGGGGCTCATCAAAGGGCATTATGAGGCCAAGGAAGAAGGGTTCCAGCCAGGAGGGGGCAGTCTGCACAGCATGATGACCCCCCACGGGCCGGACGCTGAGTGTTTTGAGAAGGCAAGCAAAGCCAAGCTGGAGCCTGAGAGAGTAGCAGATGGGACCATGGTAAGAGCCTTAAAGAGGAAAAAGGCTTCCACAGCCAGGTAGCAGCGATACAAAACATTCACAGCTCCTGGCTTCATGTTGGACATGTGTTTGGGACCATTGTTGCAATCCTACCCCACCCCAAAGATGAATTTTTAGGAAGACCTTAGTGCCCCCGAGTTCCCTGCTGGGACTCGGCACCCTGCGCGTTTGGTTAACAATATGGACACTTCATTTGATGCCAGCTGAGGTCAGATTGCTTTTTTTTAATTAATATGGTCTTCAGCACAAGAGGACAAGTGAAGGGGCATCCCACAATGCCTCCGACTGATCCAGAAATAACAACTAGCTCTAAAGAGTGGGGGCCTATCAGAGCTTTTCCTTGGGTTTCTAGGACAACCCCGATTTTCCAGGATGTTCCCAGGAACCTGCCAAGACCGCTGTGCAGTGTGCATCTCAGCAGATTTTAGTGATCGCAGCCTTCTTCTCCCCGAGTGAGCAGGTGGGAACAAGGCTCTCTTCAGCGCCCAGTGCAGTACCTCTTTGACGCCTACGGCTAGTAAAATAGGGTTACTATGTGCCTATTCAACCTCTTCCTTCACCCTCCTACTCCAAGCTGTTTTCTGTGGTTCCCAACAGGCCTTCATGTTCGAGTCCTCCTTCAGCCTGGCTGTTACCAAGTGGGGCCTCAAGACTTCCAACTGCCTAGATAAGAGCTACTATAAGTGCTGGGAGCCACTGAAGAGTCATTTCAACCCGAGAAGCAAGTAAACAGAAGGGCTCGCTGTATTCTCGGGCCAAGTACAAGGGTGGGAAAAATCTGCATGTGCACGCAGAAAGGCTAGAAAGTTCGGTGCATCAAGCACCATTACGGTGCAGCCGTTACAGAAGCAGCAACCAAATAAATGAATTATCCTTACAAGCCTGTGTAACTTGTGAACAGCAATTAAAAACACCACTATTCCGAGCTTTTACGTATCTAATTAAAACTTTGCTTCTGACACATGGGAGCTGACACACTTGAGCAGCTCTCCCCCTGTGGTGGACGCAAACTCTTTACCTTGTAAAGGAGGTGATGGCTGACACCCTCTCCATCGGTCTGAAAATGAGACATTTTCACAAAGCAGTTGTAGGATCCACCATTTAACATTACACTCACACAAGGAATGGCCTCTCAGTTAGAGGGTAATGATAAAGCAGGGGATGCAACCCAGAACTGAGCTCAAATCTAGAAATGCCAATCAGGGGAAAGTTGTCCTTCCACTGACATGTGACCCAGCCTATAGCCCTAAACCAGCTGGTGTCCAGGACCTATAGATTGAAGCCAGGTGGGAGTCCTGACTGCTATAGGCTCTTGCTGTCCCCCAGCCAAAAAGGTAAGCCTTTTGCCTGCCTGCCTGCAGCCCCCCAACACTGAACCCCACACCAAACCATTGTATAAAGAACTAAATTCAGAAGTGGTTGGGAGATGTAATCCCTTACAGACCCTCTTCTTCCTCCCTGTTTTTTCCTATACTCCAAGCTGCATAGCTGCATAACTGTGTCTGTTCTAGCACCCTTACCTCCATCCCAGTGCCTCCAAACTTACTCAGCACCCATGAGTGCTAATGGCCCCCTCATTCATCTGTAGTTATGCTACTGATGTCAACTATACTGTTGTAAACCAAGAGAAACAAGGTGCACTGCCTTTGACACAAACTAAACTACTACAGTTGGAACCTCTTGTAGGGCTGTGCAAAGCATCAGGTGGCGATTTGATTCAGAGATTTGGCCCGATTCGGTGGCCGAATCTCCGAATCCAAATCAGATCAGGGAACCAATTTAAAAGGTCTGAATCAATTCAACGCTCTCCAAATCTTTGGAAAAGATTCAGAGAGCTTTGATGATTTGGGCAGTCCCTGGTGGCTGCATCAGGGAGCAGCAGCCAGGCTCCAAGCTGGTAAGTACTAGGGGTGGGGGAGGAGACCATGGGGAGACCCCTGCCATCCCCCCCAACCCCACACACCCCCTGCCCCAGCTCCCAGAGTTTAAAAAAAAGCTCCAGCACACACTGGGTGCTGCCAGGTGTGTGTGTGTGTGTGTGTGTGTGTGTGTCAGGTGGGAGTGATCCCTGCTGCCCCCCACTACATGGGGAGCACTGCACGAGCCCTCAGACACTCCCACCCACAGGTGCCCCACTCAGGCCAGCTCTAGCCCTTTAAGAAAAAAAGAAAACCTAAGAAAAGCCCCGGGACTCACCACTCCTGGTGCAGCCTCGGGGCTTTGGGGGCTGTGCAGAGCCCCCCACGTGGTGCAGGGCAGTGGGGGACAGCAGGGATTGCCCCCTGCCAGAAGAAGCAGTGAGTCTAGAGGTTGTCCCAGTTTTTTTTCTTTTTAAAGGACCAGAGCTAACCCAGGCAGGGCACTTGTGGAAGAACTTGGGAGCAAGCGGGGGGTTGGGGAGCTCATACGGAGCCCCCCATGCAGCATGGGCAGTGGGAGGCAGTGGGGATCAACCCCCACCGAGTCAGGGCTCCCTCCCCCAAGTGCCAAGAACTGGGGCAGCCACTGCCAGTCTGGGAAAGGGGCGAGGGATGGGCTTGGCTTGGCTGTTTTGGAGATTTGGCAGCAGCCAAATTGAATCAGGACAGTGATTCAAATCACCAAATCAAATCACTGTCCCCCAAATTGGCTAAATCTGAAGCAAATACTAACTGCTTTGCCCAGGCCTATCCTCTTGTATCACTTTAGTTTAAGCAGATGCTTTCTCAGCTGAAGCCTGAATCGATGGAGCACTCAAACCAAAGCAAGTGCCCACACAAGGAAGTGCATCTATTTCAAGTCAGTTCCTAAAGCAGTTTACTTAAACCAGCACCACTTTTTCAGGTAGACAAGGCCATCTTTTGCATGCATAAGAATGAAAGGAAAACCTAGGGCAGTGATTCCTAATGAGGACTCTGCAAGATCTTGTAAGGATGGTACAACACCTGGCCCTGTGCAAGGAGGTAATAACACCACTCACTCCTCCCCTTACTTGGCCCACAGCCCTGCGGACAAGGAGCACTGGAGACTGTCTCCTATCTCCCAGCAGCATCTGTGCCAGCTGCTCAGAGCAGAACACTCCACTGTGGAAAGGCAGATGTGTAGATACATGGACACGGAGCTGAGATTTTTAGCCCAGCTCTTTCCTCAGCTCCTCACACTTCCAGGGCCAACTCTGATTCCCAACATGCAAGTCCCAGAGAAGCAGCTGCAGTGGTGAGGGGCACTGTACTTGCCCCCTCAAGTATGAGAAGGGCAGAGAAGTGGTGTCCCTCCCAGGCCTTGTGTGTCCTGTTGCCTACACCCCTGCCCTTCTCACCGCCCCAGCATTTCCCATATACCACATGTGCAGCCCAGCACCTTGCCCTTGCACCGTTTTGGCACCAGGGCTGGAGTTCAGGTAGGATTGCCCCCAGATAGCTAAGGGCAAAATTAGCCTGACACTTCCCAGTCACCTGCAATAAACTGGATCCATGTGTAGGAAGTCCAGATGCCTTGCTGGGACCATGTGGGGGGCAGGCAGAGCTAAGCCCAAAGGGGGGTAATATTTTACTCATATTTTATAATATAGTAATACAGTTGATTAGTAACATATTGATAAATAGCATACACTTACATTTATAATATTTATACTATATATTTTTTTAATTGGGTGCCACTAAGTTCTGGAAACTTACAGACAGTGCCCCAAGTGTGAAAAGGTTGATAAGCACTGGTTTAGGTACAAATCTCAGACTGAAACAGTTGAACACGTTTGGCATCACCTGTCTTGAGGGAGAGGTGTAAGTTCTATGATTTGATGCAAGAGTGAGAGAGGTATATAAGTAACCTAATAATTAGAGCACAACAGTTAGAACCAGGATTCAGCTGCTTCTGTTTGGGGGGGGGGAAACACTGCTAGCAGTAGGTTTAGCATCAAACCAGAGGCCTGCATAGAGGCCCTGTGAATATGCAGAGTATGACCACCTAGGATGCAGTGGAGATCCTTTGATTTTTGAGTTTTCTGTTCTTAGTGAAATAAGCTGCTGGCTAAAAATTCAAGGCAGCCAAGGGATAAGCTAGTACTAAGTACTCTAGGGGCTGAAACTGTACTTGGTGGGGGTTAACTCACAAGCAAGCTCTGTGCAAGCTTGAATGTCTTTTGCTGTAGGCACTCACATCAATTGATACTAGTGATAATGTGTTGCCAGGACACATGCTGAAGTTTTTCAGCATAACCCTCTCCTCTCTCTAATCCTAATTCACCTTTTCCCCATCTCTGAATAGAGCCACTTCACAGCCAGCCAGGAAACAACCCAGTCCCCCACAGCACAACACACACCTTTCAAGAAACATTCAGAGGAGTCTGAAAATAACAAGACTAGTAAACAGGACATTCTAGCTCCAACTACTGAACTCTGTCAGTGGAGATTGTCAGTCCCTTTTAATTGCACAAAGGGCATGTCCAGATGAGCATGCAGGTGCATTTCCCCAAGGAAAAATAGCAGCACCTGGGCTGGCCCTAGCAGCCTTGAGTTCTGGGGGCCCCCCAGTGCTGCAGCGATGGTGATCTGGGCATGTGGAACCTGGCTGGCTTCTGGAGTGTGGCTCTGGCTAGTCAGACTCTGGGTTTGGGCAGCACACACTGCAGCCACATGTGCCACCTTGCCTTTTCTTTTCTTTGTGTTTTTTAATCCTGGAATCTAATTTTGGCTCCACCCAGCAAATATGCAGCACTGAGAACCTTTTGACTTGTGCCACCTGCATTTTGCAGTGCCTCAAAAGCCTTTGAGGCAATGCAAAGTGCATGTGCGTGCTCGTGTGGACATGCCCAAAGAGGCTCAGACAGGGGCAGCGATTTTATCAGTAGCCCCACCCTGAAAGACCAAATGAGTGTAATGCCGCTGTAACCCCTACCAAACAATTTGCTCAACTGGCCTGAAACGAATACATCTGCAGGAGCAAATTTACATGTGTGGCAACTCAAGTCCCAATTAGCTGAGGAAATAGGTCCTGAGAGATCAAATTAGTTTTTGGCAGCAGGAAGGTGGTTAATTTAGCATGTTCAGACAGGCAATTATTTTTCCCTAAATGCCAGTTTCTCTGTGCACTGAGGCCTCTCATTTCACTGACCCATAGCTGTATTTGGTGATGTCATTTGAGAGTGAGGACATTTCACAAACAGTTGTGGAGGGAGAACTGTCTTGAGAGCTATTTAAACAAGTGGGAACATGGGAGGTAGCTGGGAACACAGGAGGGTTTATGAAAATATCACACAGGTTACAGCTGTGGGAAACTGCTAAACAGCTCCAGCTCCAGCACAGTGGAGACTGGGGCCTCAATACATGAATGAGGTGTGATGTGACTAGAGAAAGGTGACAGCCAAAGGTCAGAATATTTAGCCATTTCCATCAAAGGGGACTGCATGGGAATTATACTCTGGCTCCTTTTTGATACAGAGGGTGCTGCTACACACATTTCCCTTCAGTAGCGTCAAGAATGTAAAGCCTTCTCTCGCAGTTTGCTCTTTGGTCACACAAATGGATTGGGAGAATGTTCAGGTCTCACATGAAGGGACAGAGCGCTTTGAATAATTTATATACAAAGAGACAGTCCTCTTCTCCCAACCATTTGACAGGCACAGGTGTTCTCTATTATCTACACTGTGATGGCATCTAGAGGCCAAACAAAAAATTAAATTAGACAGCCTGAATTAAAATCCTTTCCCTCATGAACACTCCATTGGTGCTTCTCCTTTCAGAGTCCTACTAGTTCTCCAGTCAGGCAGGACAGAAGAAAGCAGTATTTGTAACGTTAAGGAAAAGCACAAGACACTCTTCTGGGCTTTCATACACAATCTATAAGGAGGCAAAAGGGCACAAACCCAGTCCTCTCTCTGCTAGCCTCTGTAAGCTAGTTCTTTGCCTGTGAATAGCACTGTCTTTCCAAAGTACTTGGTCCACCTTGCACAAGAAATTCAAAGCATATTTCTGAGATCTCTGGTATTCCCATTTTGCAGATGCTGGACCTTAGTATAGAGTTGGAAGGGACCTCAAGGAACATCTGGTCCAAACCGCTGCACAAATGGTGGAATAGTATTCCTGAACTATCCCTATCAAATGCTTATCCAACATCTTCTTACAAACCTACACTGAAGGAGATTTTACAATTTCTCCAGGCAGTTTATGCCACCGTCTTACTCTAATAAAAGAAGTAAGTTTTCTGAGAGACCTAATCTAAATCTACCATCACAATTTACAACCACCGCTTCCTATAGCGCCCAATGCAGCAAGAGACATCAATTATTCTCCCTCCTCTCTCAAATGGTAACCTCTCAAATATTTGAAAACTGCTACCATGTCATCCTCAACACACATACATACCCCTTACTCTTTTCTTATACAAGCTAAACATACCTATCACTCTTTCTTTGTATGGCTTGCCTTGTGATCCCTTCATCATTTTTGTCACCTGTCTCTGGACCCTCTCCATCTTCCCCCCACCCCCATCCTTAAACACTGAAGCCCAGAAATTACTTTAGATTATACATTATGTATACTAAATTGGCAATGACCAACTACCCTTTTTTATTTTATTTTTAAGTCCTTGTTCCCCTACTTAAATGCTTCTTGTGAATGAGGAAATGTAATTGATCATACACTGTAAGAGCTCTCAGTTCATGGGGTAAATCCACCAATCTTTACTTAAGGAAATAGACTATTAAATTGCTAAGAAACTTACAAGAGTAGAGGGTTGGGGCCTCCAGGGTTTTAAGTAAAATGGAGACTTAAATTTAATCCATTTCAAGGCTGTAACTCAGAGAGGAAGCAGTCAGGCAGCCTCCTAACCTGCTCAGATCAGCTACTGAATTATTCAAAACCTGTCATCAGAAGTTGCCTGTTATTTGATTAGAGCAAGCTATGTAGCCTAACTGGCTCCAAGGCAGAAAGAATGAACATGCAAGCGAGACAGACATTCAGGAAGAATCCTGGACCCACTGCATACTTTGGACTGCTATAACTTTAAATAATCATTCTAAGTTGCACTTAGATAGGTACATGACTTACATGTATTAAGTAGAAGCCCTGTACATAGATCCAAGGTAATAAATAAAAGGTTTATATTTCCAAATATGTTCCCATCTATAATCTTATCAATTTCAATTTTAGACAATAGGATTGTGCACCAAGTCACAGTTCCCACAACCATTAAGAATAAGAGACTGATGAAGAGTTGTACGGTTTTTATTTTTATATAGGATCGAATCTCAGCAATGTACAACATACTGGACATTCAACGAAGGGCCCAATAACAGCGCTGCAACATGTAGTTCCCAGACTCAAAACCTGAGATGAGCCAGTAGCTGATGTTTGCCTTCCGCGATCTCCTTCTCTTTTTGAGCCTACATTGAGAAGAAAACAAAATTACTATCCCATGATAGAAAAGAAACACTCCAGGGTGCAAACTTATCTTCATGCTGAAAGACTGCACATGCACTTATGAGTGGGAGCTGGAGAGATCACATACTTCAGTGGTTTTATTCTCTCAGCTGTTACCAAAATATCCAGTCATTTCCCCTTACCTGCCAGGCAGAAAAGCAATCCATCCAGGCACAGAAATCAGTAAACCATACAAGCTCCTACCCCCAAAATAGAAAAAGGATAGAACAATAATCTACTTCACTTCCACTGACCAATGAGGACTGTTCTCTATAATATGTTCTCTACAGGGCTTTGTCCTGACTAGTATTAAAAATTGTCCCGAATAATGTATGTCCATTTTCTCTCTCAAGTGAAACTACTGGATTCCTATTTCATTTTTGAGAAATGTCACTTGATTCCAAGTCTGTATTCTCCTTTGCACCGCAGCAACACCCAAAGCACCCTAGTCAGCCAAGATCCCACTTTCTTCATCCCTGTACAACAAGCACAAGGCAACCTCTTCCAAAGGGTTCATGCTCTAGGCATTCTGGATCTGATCCTCCCACCCTTTATATTTGAGAGGAGGGGGTTTAATTCACTGTCTTGGCCTCAACACTATAAAAAGAAAGTAACTTAATTAAAAGAAGTGGAAAGATAATCCACAGAACAGTTTTGTGCTAAAGAATAAAGTTTTAAACATCACTGATAACACAAATTGATTTCACTTGTATACAGACAATTTTATTTTCAAGTTCTCTTGTATCAGCCTATTTGGGTTACAAAACACTGGCTAGAGACATCTGCATTAAACAAAATCTTTTTGAGCAATTCAGTTCACCAATAGGTCCTATAAACACTTAGGAACCTGACTTACATTTGTTTTAAAGGGACAGTGTAATTTAAATTTCTACTTCTCGGCCAAGGATTTGGTCATGTCTTTTAAAAGAAAGGAAACCACTCCTCCCCTTCTCCCCTTGGTTCCACATGGACATAAATTCAGTGGATAAGAGTAATAGCACTGTTTTAGGAGGAGGTATCACACTTCCTTGAAAAACTGAACAAGCTGGTAAGGATTTCACATTGCTCTGAATTGCATGATGATAAAGCTCCTTGTGCTTCTAAAACTTAAGATAAACTTCTCTAAAGATTAAAAAACAGACTAAATGGAATACTGGCTTAGTGGAGAGACCTTCCCTCAATTACTCTGCTGGCAGGAAAAAGTCACAATGCACCAGACTGTTGCAACTCTCTCACTGGTCATCTAATAGGTAAGAACAATCAGAAGTCAATGAAGTTTTTGGATAATGTTATTTTAAACCAGAAGTTATTTACATAGACAGCATTAAGAAAAGCCCAGATAACACAGAGCACTGCAACAACTGCTGACAGAAAATAAGATTCCCACACCAATAAGGAATTGCCTCCAGTCATGTGCTTTGCAGTCAGTTCCTACTGCTTTGGGAAAGTCACTCTAAAACTACATTTTTCCTTCCTTTTCCATTACCCTACCAAGATGAGGTACTCCAGGGAATAAATGTTCTTAATCCAGTAAGAACTCTTGCCCCCAAGAGCTCTATTTTTATTAAAAGCTGTATGCATCAGGTTAAACTTACCTTCCGTTTTGTGAAGACATAAGTCAATAATATAACAGGTCCAATCCCCCATAAAAGTCCCAACACAGACGTCTTTACAGTGGGCCTGAAATATGGATAGACATTTTCTCTAGCATAGGTCCAACGAAGCAAGGCAGGATCTTCCTAAATGGACAAAAAATGCAGTGAGCAATGCTCAACTGTAACATGATTCACGTTAACCTGCTTTACACCTCAGGGGGCACCTATTATGTTTCTCGGTCAAGGAGACTAAAGCTAAGCTTATTAACTGGATCTTATGTCTCTCTCACTTAATCAAAGCAATGGAATTTCACTTCCTAAATAATATAGCATCAGGCTCATGTAATATCCCCAAAGCCTGGTCTTTTCTTAAAGCCTATTCCTGAAGGAATAGCCTATGCCCTAAAGAAGTTCCAAGGAGTCATTAACTCACATTTAAACAACTGAAGATGCCAGTACTTGTACTGGCCAACGTGGCCAAGTAACAAGAGTATTTCATCATTTTAACCTTGTTTACACTGACAGGGCTCTTAGGGAGACCCACTGAAAGGGCAGGGCAGATAAATGCGAGTCAAAAACTAGCAAGTTATATCTCCTGATTGCACATCAACTCCTGGTACAGCCCTACACTAGTCAATCCTTCAACTTCTTCTTCCCCACTGAAGTGCAATATGGCTGAGTCAGCAACAAACAACAAGCAAATTATCAGAAATAGAATCTAGCACAGCTCAGACCACTCCTACCCCTGTGTGCTAACCCCTACAACTTTGTGCCTCTCAGAAGAAATTCGAAAGAGGCTTGAAAAGAAGCCTCCGAATCTCACTGAATCCTCACAGGCTAAAGAAACACAACTTTAGGACAGAGCTTTCCCGTAGAAGAACAAACACAAGTTCTTCCTAAAGGAAAAAAATTAGGGAAGCAGACATGGGGTTTATATGGCTGCACAGAGCAGTGCCCTGATCTCAGAGCTGACGGAGCCTTTGGCCTGACCTGTGGACCACTGCGCACAACTTAACTAAAAGTACCATGGTCTAATGCACATAGCATGCCAACGTCCATCTGGGGTTAGCACCTGCACAGCCAAACTGGAACATCACAACCTCAGTAAAACTGCCAGTAAATTGATACAACTTCTGCACCTAGACCAGTGGTTCTCAAAAAAAAAAAAAAAAAAAGAGTTGTCACTGCCAGGCACACCTGCCTTTGTGTCTGGGAGAAGCGTGCAGGGCTGGACCAGAAATGGCTGCGAGAGCAAGCTTCCATCAGGCATATCAGCTAACCCTAGTGCAGGAGAGCACCCTCTTCTGCTACAGCTGCTTACTAATCTGGCTCTAGGGGCACATTGATTTGGCAGCTACAGCAGCACCCCAGTGGAGAACCAGGCGGGCCAGCTGATGTGGCTCAATGGTGGACCTCGGGGGGGGGGGGGATCACATTCAGATGAGCTTTGGAGGCACCACTACTCTACACAACCTCAAGCTCTTGCAACAGAGATGTGGGGGGTTGGGGTAGTGCCTGGAGTGACCTGGAAGACCACAAAAAGTGGCAAACGGCCACAGGGCCTCAAACAGTAGCTTCCTAGACATGCGTACTAGAGACAACAGTTGGAAAAAGTCAGGGGGACAACCTGCTCCTAACTGAGTGGCGCTGCCCTGAAATGTAAGCCTCAAATCCTGGTTCTGGGCTGAATGACCCTCGGCCAGCATTTGTCCTGGATTCCCCTAGACACTGCCAAACCATAGCCACTATCACCCCAGTATCATGTACAGGGATCCAGGTTTTCCTTTTGCTGCAGAAAAACACAGATTTTTCCCCTTTAAAGGAGAAAAACATGGGAAACAGCCGTTTTCCCCTTGCAGGCTGGGAGAGCTCCACCCTGCACCACCTGCTTGAGGCGGGAGGAAGGCTGACTGGAGGCACTTGGCAGCCAGGCAGGGTGGAGAGCTGCTCCCCCAACAGCCTACAAGTAACTTTATGGAGGGGAAGGTGGAGACATAAGGACACAGGGCAGGCTGGGCCCCCACGGTACGGGAGGGGTCCCCGCCCCCGCCTGCATTCCGAAAAGGTGCTCCCCGGGGTCCCCACCCCCGGCCCGGCCCGGCCCGGCCCGGCCCCGCACGCACGATAAGCCCCTGTTGGTGAGGGTCGTTGAGCTGCAGCTGGTACTGGAGCTTGAGGCGGGCGCGCAGGGCCAGGCGCTCGGCCTGCTGCTGGCGTTTCTCCTCAGTCTGGTGGTACTCGGCCGGGTCTAGCGTCGGCGGCAGCGATACGCCCACCAGCGGCTTATAGCCCACGTCCGACAAGCGAAAGCGCTTCGACATTTTGACCTATCGCACCCTTCTACGCAGGAGCGGAAGCACCCTCTCACCCCGGAAGTATGACGAAGACGGGGACCGGGCAGAGGCGGGGCCTGTTGCCATGGTTACGGGGAGCAACTGCTGCCCCCGCCCCCTCGGGGGTCTGAAGTTTCTGCCAGCCTGCAGGCACCGCCCCACGCGCATGCGCTCTTTCTTAGGACAGGGGCCTCGGTCACGTCAAGATCTTATGGGTCTTCTTGGCTTGTTAGCGGGGATCCTAGTTTTCTCTGATTAAAACAATCCCCAGTTTTCTAGTTACCGAAAAAAAGTAACCCAAAATTCACATTTTCCCGTTATTAAAATGAAACGCCACTAATACGTAGTGGTATATACAGCTATATGTGTATGTCTAGCTATCTAGATATATACATACCACGATGCATTTGGAAAAGGGATGCAAAGATAGATAGATACACACATACACCATATATATATATATACACACCATATATATTTATAACTCCAAACACTGACACATATATATATATGGGGGTGTATCTATGTATATATCCAGACCTATTTGGATATATCTATATAGATATATATATGTGCACCTTTTCCAAATAGTGGTGTTTCATTTTGATCACAGAAATACGTGAATTTGGGGTTTCTTATTTTTTTTAATCCAAAAATTAGGGATTTTTTTTTTTCATCAGAGAAAACCAGGCTCCCTGCGTAGTAGTGCACTGACATCCTGGCTGTAGGAGCCGGGCTCACAGGGCAGCCAGGCTAGAAGGCGCCTCCAGAGGTCATCCATTCTGTCCTTTGCTCCAGACAGGCTGCTCCCTGGCTGGCCGCCCCAGCCAAGTGCCGGTCTAACCTGCTTTTGAAAGTTTCCAAGCGTGGAGAGTCCACAACTTCTCTAGGTAGCCTGCTCCCGTGCCTGGCCGCTCTCGGAGTCAGGAAGTTCCTCCACATCTCCAGCCTAAATTCCCCCTGCTCCAACTTGTCCTGCCTCCTACAGTCACAAAAAAGCTCTAGCCTCATTCTCTCTATAATCACACTTCAGCTATACGAAGACTGCTATTGAAATACCTTCTCAGGCTTCCCTTCTCCAGCCGAAATAACCCTAGTACTCAGAGTCAGGAAGTTCCTCTATCTCCAGCCTAAACAGCCCCCAGTGCAGCCTGAGGCCCTTGCTTCTAGTCCTGTCCCCTGCAGCCACAGAGGAAAGCCCATCTGCATCCTCTCTATAATCACCTTTCAGGTATATGAAGACTTATCAAATACCTCCTCAGTCTTCTCTTCTTCAGGCTAAATAACCCTCACTTTGTCAGCCTTTCTTCATAACTTCATAAGGCCAAAGGGAGGTAATCCCAACACAAACCAAAGGGGGCAAGAGGGCTCAAAAGCCCCCATGGCTCACCAAAAGCAGCTGGGAACGTCTCCTAGCTAAAAAGGAGGTGTACGCCCAAAGGAAGGGACGGGCCATCACCCGGGAGGACTATACCTTGGTTGCTCGGCCCGGCAGGGGGGCGGTCAGGAAGGCCAAGGCGGAGATGGAACTGGGACTAGCGACCCGGATCAAGGACAACAAGAAGTCCTTTTTTAAATACACAGGGGGCAAAAAGAAGGTACCAGGTAACATGGGGCCTCTGCAAGACACGCTAGGAAATCTAGTCGTCGCACTGGATGACAAAGCTAACCTACTTAACAATTTCTTTGCCTCTGTTTTCCTGAGCAGGGACCCGATCAGACTACCCACCACGACCCCCTCAGGCTTCAGGGGAGATGCATCCAGGCCTAGGGTCAGAGAGGACTTAGTCAGGGAACTTCTGGAGAGGCTGGACGTATTTAAATCATCTGGTCCTGACGACCTCCACCCCAGGGTGCTGAGGGAATTAGCAGAGGTCATTGCGGGACCCCTGGCACGGCTTTACGAGCACTCGTGGTGCTCTGGCAATGTGCCAGAGGACCGAAAAAGGGCCAATGTGGTTCCCATTTTCAAAAAAGGGAGGAATGAGGACCCAGGAAGCTATAGGCCAGTTAGTCTTACCTTGGTCCTGGGTAAGCTTTTTGAGAGCGTTATCCTGGAACATGTCCGTGAGGGGCCAGCAGGGGAGATTATGCTTAGGGACAACCAACATGGGTTCATTAGAGGCAGGTCCTGTCAGACCAACCTGGTGGCCTAATGTGACCAGGTCACAAACTCCTTAGACGCAGGGGTAGCAGTGGACGTAGTCTTTCTGGACTTCAGGAAGTCCTTCGACACCGTCTCTCACCCCATTCTCATTAAAAAACTTGGAGACTATGGCATCAACACCTACACAGTCAAATAGGTCACTAACTGGCTGGAGGGCTGCACCCAGAAAGTGGTGGTGCATGGGTCTTACTCGACCTGGAGGGATGTGAGCAGTGGGGTCCCCCAGGGCTAGGACCCGCGCTGTTCAACATCTTCATCAGTTACTTGGACGAGGGGGTAAAAAGCACCCTGTTCAAATTTGCAGATAACACTAAGATGTGGGGAGAGGTGGGCACTCTAGAAGGGAGGAATAGGCTGCAAGGATTACAGGGGTGGGCAAATGAGAACAGGATGGGTTTCAACACTGACAAGTGCAAGGTGCTGCACCTGGGGAGGAAGACCCAGCAGCAGACCTACAGGCTGGGGAACTCCCTTCTCGTCAGTG
>JAGPOW010003648.1:117391181-117436417 GCA_030014935.1 Caiman crocodilus | reverse complement strand
ACCCAGCAGCAGACCTACAGGCTGGGGAACTCCCTTCTCGTCAGTGCAGAGGCAGAAAAGGATCTTGGAGTCATTACTGATGCCAAAATGAACATGGGCTGGCAGTGTGGGGATGCGGTCAGGAAGGCCAAACACACCTTGTCACGCATCCACAGATGCATCTCGAGCAGGCCCAAGGAGGTGATCCTCCCCCTCTGTGCGGCACTGGTCAGGCCTTGGTTGGAGTACTGCGTCCAATTCCAGGCACCGCACTTCACGAGGGATGTGGACAACTTGGAGAGGGTCCAGAGGAGGGCCACTAGCACGATCAGGGGGCAGCAGGGCAAGCCCTACGAGGAGAGGCTATGGGACCTGAACCTGTTCATCTTCCACAAGAGAAGGCTGAGGGGGGTCTAGTGGCCGTTTACAAATTAGTCAGAGGGGACCAGCAGGCATTGGGGGAGTCCCTGTTCCCCCAAGCACTACCAGGAGTGACTAGAAATAGCGGTCACAAGCTGGCGGAGGGTAGATTCAGACTAGATATCAGGAGGCACTACTTCACAGTCAGGGCAGCTAGGATCTCGAACCAACTTCCAAGAGAAGTGGTGCTGGCTCCTACCCTGGGGGTCTTTAAGAGGAGGTTAGACAAACACCTTGCTGGGGTCATTTGAGCCTAGTACTTTTTCCTGTCATGGCACAGGGTCGGACTTGATGATCTGCTCAGGTCCCTTCCGAACCTACCAACTATGAAACTCTCACCTCCTAAGTCCCTGATCAATTTTGTTGCCCTGTGGTGGACTCTTTCCAAACCATCCAATTCTTTCTTGAAGTGTGGGGTCCAGCACTGGACACCGTGCTCCAGGTGAGGCTTCACCACTGCTGAATAGAGTGGAAAAATCACTTCCCTTAATTTGCAAAGGATGCTCCTGTTAATACAACCCAAGATGCTGCTGGCATACTTTGTAATAAGACTATGCCGTTGGTTCATATTCAGCTTATGGTCTACTTGTGAACCCCCCCAGTCCTTTTCTGCAGTACTGCAACTTAGTCAGTCATTCCCCAGGTTGTATTTGTGTATACAGTTATTCAATCCAAAGTTCAGGACTTTGCACTTGTCCATGCTAAATTTCATTTGATTGCAGACCATTTTTCCAGTTTATCCAGATCATAAGATAACCCAGCCAATTCCTTCAGTACCCTCAGATGCATCCCATCCAGCCCTGGCAACTTGAAAGCATCCAGCTTGTCTAATCCATAACCTAGTCTGCCATCACTCTAGGCAGTTTGTCTCCTTCCCTCTCTCTCCTGTCACCTACACTTGTCAGCTGGATTCTTGCTATAGATGGAGCTATACCTGTCCTCCAGTGTATGCTATTCCACCCAATGTGGTGTCATCCACAAATTTGCTAAGTGTACGCTCAATCCAAACATGCAAATCATTAATGAAGATGCTGAACAATAGCAGACCCAGGACAGACCTCTGGGGAACTCCACATGATACCTCCTCCCAACTAGACATTGAGCCATTGAGGACTACTTGATGAGTATGATGATCCAACTAATTGTGTATCCACCTTACAGTACTTGCATCTAGTCTGTATTTCCTTAGCTTGTTATGACACTACTATGGAGGACAGCATCCAAAGCCTTGCTAAGTCAAGGTATACCATGTCCTCTGCTCTCCACTCATCCACAGAGCTTGTCACTTTATCATAGAACAGGGGTGGGCAAAATACAGCCCGCAGGCTGGATCCGGCCAGCCAGGCAATTCCATCTGGCTCACGATTGCACATGAATGAATTTTACCCCACCCAGCTTCCGCGGCTCACTCCTAGCCTCATGTGCAGAGGGGCCAAGACCAGCCAGCGCACAGCTTCTGGGTGGGGCTGCTGATACCACTGCTATAGCCACCGTGGGACCTGCTCAGCTTCCCCAGCATCCAGCAGCTCCTCCTTGTCTCCCTACTGTAGCACTTGCTTCAGGCAACAGGTAGGGAAGCGGTGGTGGCAGGAGAAGCTGCGGCCGGGGGGAGAGGCTGCAGTCGGGTAAAGATGGGGAGCACGGGTCTAAGGCTGGTGGCAGTGTGGAGCCTGTGCCCAGGGGGGCAGTGGGAGTGTGGAGCTTGGGTGGGCAGAGTATGAGTGTGAAGGAGGGTGAAGGGTGTGAGGACCCCCACACATTCTCCCCCTCACCCCCCATGGCACACAGCTCCTGTTGCTGGGGGCAGCAGGAGGCAGGGGCTCTCAGGGCAGTCATGACGCTGCTGTCTGGCAGCATGCAGCTCTGGCCAGACCTGAGCATGGTGACAAGGAGCACATCCTCTATTGCATGGCACTCCCTGCAACACACAGGCAGCTCCTGGCACTCACACGGCACCAGGGGAAGCCCTGCATGCTGGACCCAGCTGCCTTCCACACCCTGTGCATCTGCTGGGACTCCGTCAGAAATGGCAGGGAGCCCTGCCCTGCTTCCATAGCTGCAGCAAGCTCCATTGCATGGTGCTGCGTGAGTGCTGTGTGAGTTCTGGGAGTTGCAAGTGCATGGTGGGGAATGCTGTGTGATAAAGGCAGGCTGAGCAGGCTGTGCTCCTTGTTACCATGTGCAGCTTTGGCCAGAGCCACATGCCACCAGGCAGCCGTGCCACAAGCTTCCTGAGGCTCCATCTATAGCAAGAGCTGTGCACCATGGGGGTCCCCACACCCCCTACCCTCCCTCATACCCCACAAACCCCATGCACCCACACTCTGCCCCCAAAGCCCCCCACCTATACACCCCCTGCAACATACCCTACAATCCCCGACACACACAGCCCACAAAACATACTCACCCACCCCACCCACACAAAATACAAGAATAAGAAATCATTTATGACCTATTATTCCATCACCTCTATATATACTGCACAAACACAAATCATGACAAAAATGGTTTTTGTAATAAAATTATAATACGCTGTAGTAAATGTTTGACTTTCTGTATATGATTTGGGTTTTTTTCGTTCAGATGACAATCCCCCGTTCCCTAGAGGAGTACTTCTGGGGGCAAGGGGAGGGGCTTCCAGTGGCAAAGGTCAGGGGTTAGGGGTGGGACTTCCAGTCCCATGATGGTAACCAGGGAGTGGAGCACCTGTCAAGGGAGAGGGCTACCCTTGCGGCTCTCGGCAGCTCACTAAATCTCATTAAGCAGCCCTCCAACCAAAATAATTGCCCACCCCTGTCATAGGAAATAAAATTTGTGAAGTGTGACTTGCTCTTAAAGAGTCCATGCTCACTTTTCCTGGTCACCTTTTCTCTTGCAGGTGCTTCACAACGGATTCCTTAAGGACTGGCTCCATGATCTTTCCATGTACAAGTCAGGCTGACTCGTCTGTAATTCCCTGGATCCTCCTTCTTCCCCTTCTTAAAGATGGGCACTATATTTGTCCTTTTCCATTCATCCAGGATCTCACCTGAATGGCTCCAAAATTACCTCAGCCAATTTCTTCAATACTCTCAGGTGCATCCCATCCAGCCCTGCCAATCTGAAAGCATCTAGCTTCTCTGACCTGGTCTGCCATCACTTTAGGCTATTTGTCTCCTTCCCTATCTCTCCTGTCACCTACACCCGTCAGCTGGTAGCTGCCCCCTATTTGGGAAAACTAAAGTAAGAAAGACATTAAATACCTGAACCTTCATTCAATTGAAACTGGCCGGTGACGCCATCAATAAACACCGGCCAGCGAAGATAAAGATGGTGACTGGCAGTGAGGAGGAGAGGGGAGAGAGCTGGAGAATCGTGCAGATGGAAAACACACACTCAGAGAGACCTAAGAGGCACAAGGCCTCAGATAAGAAGCCAGAGAAGGATCCTCCTGAAGAGGAGTGTGCTGGCGACAGCGGGGAACACGCCAGCAGCTACATAAACAAATTAAAAACAGTTTCTGCGGACTGCAGGGACAACCCGTATGAAGAAAGGAAGAATGAGCCCATGGCGATCTGCAGGATATCAGGTGGAAGCTGTGGGAAACGATGGGGAGGAGCAAGAGACAACCCTGTGGGGAGAGCTTCAAAAGGAGCAACGGGGAGAACAGTGGAAGAGCAGGGCGGTTACCCTGAATTCAGAAGAGGAATAGAGGCATGTGGGGAGGCCCCGAGACACTCAGCTTAAACCGGTCCAGAGAGAGGAGATGACGGAGGACGACACAGGGATCGTACCTGGGGTGGACCCCAAGGAAACGAGGACCCCAGAGCCATAGATAGAGGACTACCGGGAGCCCTGGCTTGATGCCAAGCAAGGCACTTTAGAATTTTGTTATAGGTTTTAATTTATGTTTCCCCGCATGAAGGGGTTGAGAGTGGGAGCAGACGGGATTAACTGAAGCAAGTACATAAAGGGAAAGAGCTTGGGGTCCCAGGGCTTAGCAGTGTGATTGTGATGTGTCTTTCATTTTTCTCTGAATGAAGGGGTTGAGAAGAAAAGGGAAAAGGGCCCAGATACCCGAGTGCTTTGAGGTCAGGAGCCTTATAGATCCCATTGTGACATAGGCCATGAGACCAGAATAGGCATTGACCATGCAAAGGTTCTTCGGTCAGGTATAGAAGAAAAGATCCCAGAACCAGGGATTATCCTGGTATCCTTGACCTCACCATAGAGGAGTGACTTGGCTCATACAGCCGACAAGGCATAGTAAGGACAGGGCGTAGGGGTGGTGGAGCCCCACAAGTGACCATCGGACAGACTACACCCAACCGAGAGACCTTGAGGAGGCAGCCCCTTCTGGGAAGACTCAAAGTCGTGGCAGGTGAGATACGGGCAAACCACCTCAGGAGGGAACAACTACTCGGTCTGCAACGAGAGCGTGCGAGGCAAACATCACCCACCATACAAGGTGAAGCTGCTTGTGCCTGGGTGTTCGAGGCCTGATGGCCACAAGGAGGCATGTCAGAGCTGAACCAGGAAGAGCTGCAAGAAAAGAGGTATGCCTGCCTGCATCATGCAGGCAGCAGAGCCAGCCTTAGGGAAAACAGCACCCTGGATGAACTTGTATTTTGGTGCCCACTCCTAAGTCAATGCCACTGCTGCAATCAGAGACAGACGCAGTTGGGCAGGGGCAAGGGGCACAGTCTTGTGGGGAGGCAGAACAGCAATGGTGCGCCAGGCAGGTGCGTGGGCAGGCACCCCAGCCACATGTGCCTGGCCTGGCTCTTCCTAAGCAGTAGCTGGAGGACAGGGGTGGGCTAGGCTGGGCACTGCTCCTCCTGCCTGGGGCAGGGATCATCTCCCCGACCACAATGCCTTGGGCAGTCACCCACACCTAAGGCTGATTCTGGTAGGCAGGAACACCTTTCTGTTACAGCCGCTTCTCAATTTGACTCCAACATGCCTCCTGAAAACTGAGCTATACTGTGCAGTTTCACCTCCCCAGCAGCAGCAGTGACCATGCAGCACCTGCTTAGCCTGTTGCCTATCCCCTTCCAGGCCTTGTGTGTCCTTTTATCCATGCTCTGCTGCTCCTACCCCCTCAGCATTTGCCCACATGCTGCATGTGCCACGTGGCATCTTGCTTCTGCTGGCTGGGCATCCCCAGACTCGGTCCGTTAAGGCCCCAGGGTTAGACTTCAAGGGAGATCACCCTGAGCAACTAAGGGAAGAGCTTGTCCCAGTGGTTCCCAATCCCCACCAGTGACCTGGAGGCACATATGGGGAGTCCACTGCTGTGCTAGAAACCAACACATCCCGGGGGGGTGCTTCCCACCAGTTGCCTGAAGGGGTGAATATAATATGTCTATATTTATTTAATTAATAGAATATTAATAATATAATGCTTACTCCATCGTATTCATAATATATTTATATTGGTTATTTAAATGGGGTGCCACTAAATTCTGAAAAGTTTTGGAGGAGTGCTTTCAGTCTAAAAGGCAGATAAGGCTCTTTGGTTAAATGTGACATCTTTTATGATCTTTTTTATCTCTTTTTTATCTTTTAGACCAACTAAATTGTAGGAGATATTGTTTTTTTACAAGCCTTTGGGCATAAACATTCTTCTTCAGGCACACAGAGAGTCAGGGAAATGAGAGTCAGGGAAGATTAGAGACCATAAGAGACAATAGGTGTGAGACAGCTAGGTGGAGTGGAAGGGGTGAATGTTGACCTGGTGACAGAATGTAGCTGGTAAGCTGTAGAGAGGTTACCAGAAGTTATTGAATGGCAGGCAGGTTACAATGTGCCATAAAGCCAATGTCTATATTTAGTCCATGATTTTTTGTATCCAGTAGATTTATGAAGTGAAGTTTGTAGGCTTGTCTATGAAAAGTGTTTTGTAAATTCCCTTTGAGGATTAGAACTGAGAGACTGGGGAGAGGGTGGTTGTCTTGTGAGAAGTGTGCACCCACGAGTAATTGTTATTTTTGTCTGTGACAGATTTTTGGTGTGCGTTCATTCTGGTGCACAGTTGTTGTTTGGTCTCTCCTCAATATTTTCCATCAGGGTATGTGGTGCACTACATGAGTATGATAGGGGACAGTCTCCCAGGCCCAGTCACAGTTCTGGTCTGCCCACCTATCTAGAGCAGTCTGCCCAGTCTCTTCTGCCACGCCTTTAATGTAAAGTAAAATGGTGTAACAATAAGTGGGAGGCTGCCCATTTTAATACCTTGATGCTAGAGGGTGCTGTACACAACTCCAACTTTCCTTTATCATGTCCCATGCCTCACAGATGTCATCCTTTAGTTGCTCTATGCTCCAGCGCAGGCTGGGCCAAACTCAGCACCTTGCTAGGCCTCACACATACATCCTCTCTCTCCTTGCCCTAATGGGCCTCATTCACACGAGCAGCTCTCACTGGGCCACTCGCACTCACTGGGCCTTCTACTCACTAACCCACACTGGACCGCACTCAGCCTGCTCTGCTTGCTTGAGCAGCTCCCACAGGCCATCAGGCTTGCTAATTCACACTCCCTGGCCAGCCAGTACGCAGCCTCTTGGGCCCTCTCATGAGCCTCATCTGCACAGTGACTAGCCAATTCACCTTGCCCTGAGCAGAGTTCTGTCCCAAGCCCCTCTCTGGGTAACTCATCACTCTTACTCCTTTATTAGGGCCAATTATTTGCCCACGTGACCTAGGGGCCACTTGCAACCTCAGGCATCTGAGGACTTACCTGGCCTAACTGGGTGTCTCCTCCACCATGCTTTTACTGTCCTCTCACTAAGGACAACTCCACTACTACACCCTTGCTGGGTCCACGGAGATCTTACACTCCCTTGGGCTCAGGTGCTTCCTCACAGGCGTGGCTGGCCCCTACTCTTAATTGGCTCCTTTGCTTGGACCCACAATACTACCACTGTCCCTCCCTGGGGCCACTGGGGCTTTATGCCCCAACATGGGGCTCAGGTGCTTCTTGACAAGTGTACCTGGCCCACTATTCTCCCACTGGGCTCAGGTGCCTTCCCCTGGGCATGCCTGGCCCCACTATCCTCTGGTGTTAACAACCCACTGGATGGTGGGGGCTGGGGTTTTAAGGCACCCCTACCCACCTTTCACTGGGGAGGTAACTGGCATTTCTGGGGAACTGTCCCTCCACAAACAGTCCCATCAGACCACCCTTCCCCAGCAGGGTGCAGTTATTGGTCTTACCCAGGACGAAGCAGGCCTACCTGTCCTGATCTAGTTCCTTCGTTAGAGCTCCTGGCTGATACACTTGGGCTCTCTCTCTCTCTCATTGGGCCCATTCAGATTTTGTAACAGCTGGCATGCTGGCTGACCCCTACTCTCTTTGGCTGTGATATCCACCCCCATCAAAGGGACCTTCAGCCCTTACAGGCTCTTGCCCCACCTCCAGGCCAGTCAGGGTGCTAGATAGCTCACTGTGGCCCTAGCCTGCCCCTCGCATTAGGCTTAATTCGACCCTCAGGCCCTGGCCCTCTTGCACTGACCAGTGTGAGGGATCAGAAAGTCAGCCTAGCAGCCACTGATTCCCATATTCCAGAGGGGACCCTTCTGGGTCACACCATAGAGCCCTCTTCTACTCTGGGGCTTGCCTGGCCCCTTGTAGGCCTACCAGCTGTCAGACCCATGCCTAGGCTGGGCCTTGTTTTCGCTCGGCCAAAGCCTTCTTCCTTGGGTGCTGGACTTCGCTGGGTCCGTAGGAATCTCCTGCCATCCCTGTAGTTCCTCCCTTACCACCAAGCTGTTCCGTGAGCAGCAGCTCAGCTGGGTGTTGTTGCTCCTTCAGCTGCTTACAGCAAACTGCTGCCCCAGCACCAAAGCTGCTTCATCACAATGAGATGTATTATATTTCTGGAGTGCAGATGTAAGATCCAGGAATGCTGATGGTTTTGTTGTAGGGTGTCATTATCATGGTGGTGGTGGAGATGTGTTGGCAGGTTTTACATTTCTTGTCCCAGCATGGTCTGGATCTGTTCAGTGTGCTTTGGGCCTTAGAAAGTTTGCTTCTGGTGATGAGGCTGGTGAGATTCGGTGCTTGTTTAAAGGTTAGAATGGGTGGTTCTGGATCTCTTTAAGAAATGGGTCTTCTTCTAGTATGGGTTGCAATTGTTTGACAATTTTCCATATAGGTTCCAGGGGAGGATGGTCTAAAAGGTTGAGAACTACTGTTCTAGCACTTTGAACAGAAAAGATCTCGTGGCCAGTAATGAATTTAATGTCCCAGCCCCTGCTTGAAGTAGGTAGATAGCATTCTTCATATCTTACAAATGGGGAAAGAGAGGCATCAGGAGATGAACAGATTGCTTAAGATCACACTAGGAATAATCAGTGGAAGAAAACTCAAGAAAGAACCAAGATAGTTCTCCGCATTAAACGCAAGGTAAACCATCATTCCTCCCCCAAGCATGAGATAGTAGCACTGGTTTATTAATATCATCTCAAGTTAATAAGCCCCAAATGACAGGTATGAAGCAGCTGCTCATTCAGCTCCTAGAGCTGTCATTTCCTTTAATTATATGGATGTATTGATGGAAAACTTGGAGAGTAATTTAGCATATGAAACAAATATATGTGCATACACACATGGGCAAATAACGCATACATACTTATTGCTCTCCTTCCTCTTCCCTTACTCTGTCTGGTCTTTAGATTATGTATTCCTCCTCACGGTGGTAACTCAAGCCTTCTTTTCTCTTCTCTTTTGAAAACATCTAATATACAATGAGCATTACTAAAAACATAATTCAGTGACATGGTGTGAGTTTAGATAAATTGAGTGATAATGTAAGGAGGCTGGGAAGTGAAGGGTATTGGGAGCCTTTGCCTCATCAGGTTTCAGGCTAGTAGAGCCTGAAACCCAGTCCCTTATGATGGCTGTCTGAAGGCTGAGGTGAAATGAATGGTCAATCTCTGTAGGTGCGTGTACATATCAAGATGCCCTCAGCCCTGCAGATGATCACTTCACAGCAGAAGATGCTGGTTACATTGCTGCTGCTTCTTTTCTGTCCGTAGCCAGGAGCTCAGACTATATGGTATTACTTTGGTATCTTTCATGGCAGTCTATTTATATACTCTTAAACAAGGTACTGACACTTTCATTGCATAAAGGGTGTATTACAGGCACTTTACAACTTGCAAAATTCCACTGACGTTGATTTTCAACTTCAAGCAATCTCTTTGATTCCTTAACCAAGGTTAATCCCCGAGTTAGGCTGCTTGGATATGCTGCCAGATAACCTTCAGAATTATCTCAAGATGAATCACAGCTCCAATAAGCCTTATCGACAGGTTCACAAATCAGCATCTTCTGATTAATGAAAAGGGAAAGCTCTTTGTCCTCTGGGCTTTGGCTTCAAGAAGTTTCATTATGTTTTGTTCTTGTCAGTTTCAAGAATTTCTGCTTTAGAGAGATGTGAAAAATTGCATGTTAAGGGGCTTTGCCCTATTTCCCCTCTGCAGCAAACATTTCTGCCATTTGTCTCTCTTTAGGGATAACACTAGAATTGTGCTGACTTATATCATTTGAAATTATGCACCTATAGATATTTCCAGTGAGGTATCTCCACTGATTTCAGTGATGTTTAGGATAAGACCTATCATCAAACTCAGCCAAACACTACTGACTTTAATGAAGAAACTGCCTTGATGCTACATCAACTGAGAAAAGAAAAGCTAATTTTCTATTATGATTTAACGCTGAAGTTTTTCCTACCACTACCAGGACAATAATGTAGCCCCTTTGGGCCTAGAAATTGATGAACTGTGTGATCAGGCATATCCTGGTGCAATCCTTGTTATTTACAGAGAATATACACAGGTCTATTTCCACGAACACAGCAGAATCGAACAGCAAGAGGCAGTTTCCTTCCCACAGTTACAGGCTTCCCAAAAGAACTGAGACTTCCCAAAATAACTTTTTCCTCTGGGCATCCTCTCAGGACTAGGTTACCAGTGCTTTTCTGACTTTTTTTCCTGCCTTTACTGGTGGATTTTTCTCCTGACATGCACAGATTGAAGGGCATGAAGCAATACCATCAGCTTTAATGAGCTGTGTTGTTGTGTATATATCAAAGACATGTTTACTAGCAGTGATCAACCTCTCCATCATAGCAAAAATAAGAGGAGCAACTTCATCTTCCTACATGTTTATAGTCTTCATGAGATCCCCACACACTATGCTAACTTTTCACTGGGTATGTCTACATGTGCACAAATGTGCCTTTGCTGCTGCACATTAAGTACTTATAAGATGATGTATTAAATAAATTTGCAGTAGCCAGTGTTACTGAACAGTAGCAAAAGTGCATAGTTTTTTCATGACACTTAATGAGCAGTGTTGTGGAAACACATGCAGCATACTTTTGGGTCAGGTCAGCAGAAGCTTTTATTTAAATGAAACTACAGCTGTAGGGGGGACTCCAAAGTGACGTGGATTTCCCAAGCACTTGGAAGGGGTTCCCCCCCAAGAGCAAAATCAGGAGGCTTATATACTTTTTAACAGTCGCTTACAACTCACGTGATCATATAGTAACAAACATTAGCTCATACTGCTTTGGTGTTATCAGGATGGGAACTTATGGGGGGAGACAAAGGGAGAAATAACATTCCCTTCTTGCACCAGGAAATCAGAGTTGTACATATTTTTGCTATCTTCAAGGCCGCAGTAAAGCAGTTGCAGAGGAGTTACACAGAACAAACACTTTCTCTTATCCGTTCTACTATACAGAGCCAGCAATTCTCCACAAAGCGGTTATGTCATCTTATAACTCGTCTGATCAAAGTTTAAGGCATTTATTTTCTCTGATTCTACAGCAGTAAACAAATTCTACTGCTCATTAATACTAATCAGTCTACTGTGTATTAATGTAGACATGCCCATTGTCTGGGACAGCCTAATCCGCCCCAGCCTCTGCCCTTGTGAATGGAAATTGGGAATTAAGAAAGACAATATGGGAGTTGGGGAAGAGAGCAAGGATGTTGGGAAGGACCTGATCTGTGAGAGCAGCTTCACAATAGACCTAGTTTCTAGGCTGCGCACTTCTAATGACAAGAGCAACGGGACTTCAGAAAGGTATGTTGAGGGTAAGGCCCTAGTCTCCCTGTGTGATCTTGTCCATTCTAGGTCAAGCTGCGCTTTCTTCCCTTCTCCAGGATCCACAGCTGCGAGTATGAATGTTTGGCATGTAAACAGCTCTAAAATCATTCTCCTGATAGAAAAATAGAAGGTACAAAGATACAAGCCCATTAACGATGTAATGTTTTACAATATCTGAAGACAACCAACACGTTCATAAAACCTTTAATCCCCAAATCATCCTCTTTCCCAAAGGAGATAACTCCCTAAGGAGAAGCTTTTTAGAGATATGCCACTTGTTTTAGAGGGAAAGGGAAAAAAACAGATCATCTTTACAGACTCGTTGCCTGCCCCTCAGAAAGAGGTTTTGCAGGGCAGTTCATCATATTCATTCTTGCTGAGGTGCTTCTGTGAGTCCTTTTTATTACCTCTGGGCTCCCACTTCTAAAACACAGTGCTTCAGCAACCACCCAGAATGTCAAATGTAGGGATTCAAAACATGCTTGAAGCAGCTCAAGACAAAGGCTCAAATACTGCAGCTAAAACTCACAAAAAAAATCAAGATTGTTTTCTCAGGTAGACCACAACAGCTCCACCCAGTGGGGAGCTCTGCAGTATGGCCAGCCCACTGCAACACCCTGCCAGGCTCTCTTCTGCACCATGCATATAGCCCTGTTCTGCCCCTCTATGTTCTCAGAGTTAGAACAGCTCCCGGGTGCAGACAGGTGTCTTCAAAGTAAAGATTTCAGTACAGCAGATCTAGTTCTGCCTTTCAGCCAATCAGTGCAAAGAGTGACACTCAGACATAGTGGTCTGTAACAGGGGGCCTCCTCGGAGCCGATTTTCCTGTGGCCCGCCTACCTGTTTCTGGGCTAGCCATCCGCCTTCTCACCCACCATCCCTTGTTGTTAATTAATTCATTAACGTTAATTAAGCAGGAGGCTGCCCATTTCTTGCCCCAATGCCAGGGGGCGTTATCTGCGGCTCCGTTCCTCCCCTACACCGCAGCCCAAGCCTCACAGATGGCATCCAGCTGTTGTCAATATCATCAGGCCCACACTGGGCCCCAGAATCCTGCTATTTGAACCCAACCTGAATCCCTCCATTCAGGCGGCCTAAGCCACCTTCATTCTAGGGTGCATAGCTCCCTGAGCTGATCCCCATTCCAGGTGTGGTCCCCGCGGGACCTTTGGCTCTACTAGGCCTTGGCCCACCTCCAGGCCAGTCAGAAGCCCAGGCCCTCAGCTCCGGGCGTCCCTCATGGCGGGCCTCCGGCCCTTTGACCCTTCCGATCCTCGCCCCAGCATGGACCGGTTGGGGGATGTCGAGACAGGTTTGAGTCTATGGCCCCACTTTCTTGCTGAGATCCACCTTCCAGACCCTACAAGGGGGTAACCCACCCAGTTGTGGGCGCTGGGGGTTAAGACTCCCCAACCCGCCTTTCACCAAAGTGGTAACTGGCCTGGCATTTCCTTGGGGGTCCCACGCCACTGGGAGCCCCACCAAGCCACCCACTCCTGGCAGGGTGCAGTTTTAGGTCATGCCCAGGACCAGGAGCCTCCTGTCCATCCCCTACAGCTCCTCCCTTGCCTCCAGATGATACCAGCAGCCAGACAATGTTGTTGCCTGGCCTCCCAGCAGCAAAATGCCCTGCTTATATGGGCAGCCCTGAATCCAAAATGGCTGCCCCCATCAGGCACCTGCTGGCTGCTGCCTTCTGGCCCTTAAAGTCACAGGCGCTAACAGTGCCCTGCCACATGGCCATAACTCTGTTATTGCTCCCAGGTTGTGAGACCCATATGGATGATTTACACCTACACATTAGTTCTCTCTGCAGCACAGCCATGAGCACCTGACCCTACCAAGTCGCCTGGTGTGTTTTAGTGTAGGGGTGTGAAAGACACAGACTTTCATCTGGCCTGCAGTGCTGCCTATGGGTCTTGGAGTGGACCCACAGGCTGCATAAACTGCACTCTGGACCGGTCCCACACACTGTATGCGGCATGCTGGGCTGCGGGGGGCATGCACTCTATACTGCACCTAGGGCTGCCCTGCCTGTGGAGTGCAGAGCCAGTCCAGGACTCATGCTGCATGTGAGGCCGGTCCAGGGTGTGCACTGCATGTGCTGTCCACACCATGCCAGCCCTGCTCACTGGATCCAGCATTCAGGGCTGGTCTGTGGGCCCGATTCTGCCCATAGACCAGCCCTATGCAATTCATCTGGCCTGTGGACCAGCCCAGCACCATACATCCAGCCTGCCGGGTCTGATGCGTTTGACACCACTGTTTGAGTGCATTCCGGGGAAATCAGGGCAGCTCCACCTTAGGCAGCATCAGGGGAATAAGAGACTGAGATAAATATATACTAAAGTGGTACCAGCAGTAGCAGAAAAAGAGATGTCCGGCTGTATGGTCAGCTGTGAGGAAGGAGGGGTAGCAAAACCAGCTAGGAACAATCTAGGTCATATCTTCATTAGAAAAAACCCTGCCATGCCAAATTGCATATAGGAAAGCAATCATATGTCAGTGTAAGCTGCTAGTAGGGAAGAAGCTCTGTTAACTGCCGTAACTACTCACCAAATATTAGCCAAGTTGTATATGGACAGAAACTACTTAGAGCTATCCATGTTACTAAATTGCTACAAATTAAAAAAATAATTGGTAGGATTATAAAAAGTGCCTAAGTGACTTAGGGCCACAAGTTACCAGTGGTGCCACCTCTTGCACTTGTATTGTGAATGCCACAGTATTTTGTGCTTTAAAAAACTCCAGTTCCTTATGTTAGGGGATGATGTGATATTCTTAGTTTCCTTTTTAAAATTCATTTCTAGCTCTCCAGATTGCACGGTAAAGTTTAAAAGTGTGACCCAAGCACCAGGAGTCAAGAAAAAACCCAGAATGTATTTCTTCTTTTCTTATTCTTAATTGTTTTAATCTCAACCTTTTTTGAGTCTTGACTCAGTGGGCACATCTACACAAGATACTTTACTGAGCATTAGGCTAATCTAATGCACAGTAAAGCATCACCATCTGCACAGGCACAGGATTGACTGCACAGTAAATTAAGCTAATGCACAGTTTGCTAGTACCAAGAAATGCAGGTACTAGAGGCTAGTCAGTCTGACCTTGATCCTGGGTAAGCTTTTTGAGAGAACTATCCAGGTGCACATCTGTGAGGGGCTAGCAGAGGAGATTATGCTAAGGGGAAACCAACATGGGTTCATTAGAGGCAGGTCCTGTCAGACCAACTCGGTGGCCTTCTGTGACCAGGTCACAAAATCCTTAAATGCAGGGGTAGCAGTGGATGTAGTCTTTCTGGACTTTAGGAAGGCCTTCGACACTCTCAGACCCTATTCTCATTAAAAAACTTGGTGACTGTGGTGTCGACACCTACACAGTCAAGTGGGTCACTAGTTGGCTGAAGGGCCGCACCCAGAGAGTGGTGGTGGACGGGTCATTATCGACCTGGAGGGATGTGAGCAGTGGGATCCCCCAAGGCTCAGTCCTTGGGCCTGCACTGTTCAACATCTTCATCAGCAACTTGGATGGGGGTGTAAAAAGCACCCTGTTCAAATCTGCAGATAACACTAAGATGTGGGGAGAAGTGGGCATGCTAGAAAGGAGGAATAGGCTGCAATCAGACCTAGACAGGTTACAGGGGTGGGCGGATGAGAACAGGATGGGTTTCAACACTGACAAGTGCAAGGTGCAGCACCTGGGGAGGAAGACCCAGCAGCAGACCTACAGGCTGGGGAACTCCCTTCTCGTCAGTGCAGGGGCAGAAAAGGATCTTGGAGTCATTACTGGTGCCAAAATAAACAGGGGCCGGCAGTGTGGGGATGCGGTCAGGAAGGCCAACCATACTTTGTCATGCATCCACAGATGCATCTCGAGCAGGTGATCCTCCCCCTCTGTGCAGCACTGGTCAGGCCACAGTTGGAGTACTGCGTCCAGTTCTGGGTGCCGCACTTCAGGAGGGATGTGGACAACATGGAGAGGGTCCAGAGGAGGGCCATTCACATGATCAGGGGACAGCAGGGCAGGCCCTATGAGGAGAGGCTACGGGACCTGAACCTGTTCAGCCTCCACAAGAGAAGGCTGAGGGGGATCTAGTGGCCATTTTCAAACTAGTCAGGGGGGACCAGCAGGCATTTGGGGAATCCCTGTTTTCCTGAGCACTCCCAGGTGTAACAAGAAATACCGGTCACAAGCTGGCAGAGGGTAGATCCAGATTAGATATCAGGAGGTGCTACTTCACAGTCAGGGCAGCTAGGATCTGGAACCAACTTCCAAGAGAAGTGGTGCTGGCTCCTACCCTGGGGGTCTTTAAGAGGAGGGGATTGTTTGACCCCAGTACTCTTTCCTGCCCATGGCACGGGGTCAGACTTGACGATCTGCTCAGGTCCCTTCTGACCCTACCAACTATGAGACTATGAAACTAGATTAACTGCACATTAGCTACTGTGCAATAGTGTAATTTGTTCCCAAGCCTAGGCAGCAGGAGGCCACTGTGGGGGGCCAGGGGTGGAGAACTGTCCTTGACTTGGGTGCAGAGCTTGGGATCTGACCTTGGCTCAGCAGCACTGGCTTGGGGCAATGCCCTGTGGCCAAGTGGCAGCAGTGCCCTGAGCTCTCCCCTTGCTTTGCTTACTGAGGAGATGGGGGAGCTCTCTGTTGCCAGTCCCAGCACTGCTGAGCTCCCGGCTCCCCTCAGCAGCTGTGGACTGCACTTGGCTTGGCTGGAAGACAGCTGCCCCTGCAGGTGGCACAGCTCTCCCCACTCTGTGGAGTTTGTGAAAGGCCCCCATGCCCCCTGCCAGCCCCTGGGGCTGGCACATGGGGGAGCTGGGAACTCCCTCCGGCTGCTGCAGGGGGGCGCAGCAGGGCAGGAGTAGCTCTGAACTGGGCTGCTTCTGTCAGGCACAATTTGCCCTTGACGGGGTACATGTGTAGACATATACCGGGAAGCTCATTACTAAGCCTGAATTTTATGCACATTTTCTACAGCTCAGATGTAGATGCACTCACCGAGTCCCACTGGAAATTCTGTCCCTTGGTGAGAAAGTGCCTTAGACATGTATGTTGTCAACTTCTTATGCAGTTAGTCAGAGTTATCTGGGTTATCTGGGAGCAGCTTCCAAATGGGATAGAGGTCCTGAGGCACATCAACCTATAGCTGGAGCCCAAACCAAAAATCCACATCTGAAGACTCCTTAGGATCTGGGAAAGTTCAGATCCTGACCAGAAATCTGTGAGTCAGGCCCACATCTGCTACAGACTCTATTTAAGTTAAGCTATAAAGAAGTGACAAATAACTGATGCCTTTGAAGACAGTCATTTTACATTTAGTATTGGGACATTTGGAGTCATATTTTCTTGGTGCCCTCTCTTTTTATTTTCTGTTTTGTTCAAAAATGTTTGTAGATTTCCCCGTTCCGTCAACCAGTGGAAAAGTTGTATCTTTTCAATATGGCCAAAGCAAATGGCGCTTGATTTTGACTGAATGAAGAATTAAACATGATTACAATCTATCTCTGATGGTGAATAGAAAAGACCAGGAAAAAGCTGGGGAGCATCCATGACAAAGCTGTTGCTAGTCTATTTGCATTAGTTGTTAGATTGGCTCCAAGGGTTGAGCTTTTTTACCAACAGTATCTTAATAACCACTGTATAATAAAATCAGTTTCTAAAAGGAAGCCTGGAGATAGGGCATGCAACTGATAGTAGCATTAATGTCACAAGAATATTTCCTGAACAGGAGCTTAATCACTAGCTCCTTTGGTTCCCAGAAAAATGAGCAATAATTGATCCCCCATATAGGTGCTTGAATAGGAGAATCAGTACCTTTTTCCCACTGTATAAGTCAATTGTAAAAACAATACTTGACTAATAAAAGGAACAGTATAAAATGTACTGGGAAGGGATACAACTTTTCTAGGCTCAGCAGAATTATGTCTAATTGCACTATCTAGCTACAATTAATAAATTCTCCAGATAAATGTTAGTCATACAGTGTTCAGAGCAAAAGCTACTAATACCTTAATTGTATTTCTTTTAAGAAAACCTGGCACACAGAAGCCAGAGTTAACACAATCAGGGGAATTATGAATAGTTCAATCATTATAATAATCAGCAGGCCACACATAAACCTATATCAAATGTTGGGCTCAGCATGAGTTAGTTACAAAACTAGGACACTTAATGAGTCATAAAGTGCCACAAATAATGAGAGTCTGCATTAAACAAACCATTTCTGCCTCTCTTGGGCTCATCCAAAGATGGTGACAACTTTCCCTCTGCTGTTTCAGCTTTTCTGGCTGAAATAAAATTCTTGGCTTGAACTAAGGTAACATCCAGGCCAGGCAAACCACAGGATTTACTGCCACTTGAAGAAGTTTTGTTGCATAATCATGGAAGAGATATAAATTGACAACACATGCTCCTTCTGCTCACTTAAAGGTTGTTAATTGTAGCAGTTCGTAATGTAACTCATTTTCTTAACTCTCCCATTTTTTCCTTGCCACGGGAAAGCCCAGCTGTGCAATACTGAGGGAATCTAGAGTGGGAGAAGGAGAGATCTGAGAATAAGCCAACTAACTGGTGGTTAAGCAGCAAAATGCCTGAAGATTGGAAATCTACATACTGAGGACGGGACCTAATTCTGGAACACTTCTTCAGTATAACAGGCTGGTGAGTTGTGCCAAACAGGGCAGTGATCCTGACAAAGCTGCACTTGGCAGTGATATAGTAAAATCACCACCCAGTCACCCCAAAGCAAATAAGCTATAACAGAAAGAGTGGGGTTATGCCAGTATAACTGTGTCCGCAAAAGAGTTTTTTGCTGACTCACCTAAATCATTTCATACCCCTGAATAGCATAGGTGAGCCAACAGGAATCTGTAGCATAGGGGTAAACCTAAGGCTTCAAGACAAAACCTGTACAACACAGGCATGGTAGTGTCAATGGGTAATGGAGCAGCCTGCAAGCCCTCAGCTAACAGTACTGCAACTTTCCCCATGAGGGTAGAAAAACAGCACACATCTGCAGGCCTTTCAGAGAAGCAAGTACCCTGGTATGCAGGTGGGGCTAAGACCCATTGCTATTTGCTACCTCTTCTGGTTTTGTGGCATTGGACAGAAGACTCAATGCTGAATTGAATACCTGTATGGGCAAAGCATCAGGTATCATGAACATGCTGAGCAAATGAGCATAGAACAACAACAAACTAACTATTAAGACCAAGGTCAAAGTATATCCTGCTTACATCAACAACACCCTCTGGATGGCAGTGAATCCTGGGCCACATGCTCTGCTCAAGAAATGCACCGCAGCAGTTTCCACTTACATTGCCATTGCTGCGTTTTAGGAATTTCATAGCAGAACAGAGCTGTATATGCTAAGATCTTGGTGTGTCCCAATATTCTGAGTATCCATTCGCTTCTTAGTGTCAATTTAGATGGCTGGGTCATCCATGGAGAATGGATGATGCCTATGTTCCCAAGGACCTTTTGTATGGAGAACTCTTTTCAGGAAGAGAACATCCTTATCTGCAGTTCAAAGATGCTTACAAGAGAGATATAAAGGCAGTGAACATTGAGCGAAATCACTAGGAGAAGATTGCTAAGGATCAAAGCTCTTGGAAACAGTCTATTAAGCGTGGAATAAGCATTTTGGTGGAAAGAAGAGTCCAATGTGTAGAGGAAAGAAGAAACCCCAGGAAAAGCCTTGGACCACATTCAGGATTACTTGCTAAGAACTTCACATGTGGTAAGAGCAGAAGGAAAATGTCACTCAAGAATTGTGCTTTATAGGCACACTTGCAGATGTTCAGCAAGCTGATACCTCTGTCAACACAATTCTATTGAACTGCAAGACAGACAGATGCTTATTATTACACAGGACTAAGGCAGGGAAGAATGGTGGCTTCTAGCATGTCCCTTGCCTCTCACCATCTCAATCTGTCTGTAAGGGATTTTCAGGAGGATGCCCAGATACTAGAACTGCTGTGAAGGGCCAAGAAGCTATGTGGTCACCTCAGGGAGCAGGAAGGTGCCTCAAGCAGAAGAAGGGAAGCAGGAAGCTAAATGGAGCTACATCGTGCAAGTGCCAAGTGTGCTACAATATGTTTGGGTGCCATCATTGTGGACGGCTATCTTAGGGAAGCAGCATCATAGTGTTCTAGGGCCCCAAGAAGAAGAAAATCAGGCCCACAGAATACCCATTTGATGTAGCAGGCAGAGGGATCTCCCTGGTGCTCCTGCTGGTAGCCTGATCTCAATACCTGGGAAATTACTGGAGCATATGATAAGGAAGTCCGTTTGCAAGCATCTGGAAGAAGAAAGGCTATAAGCAGCCAGAATGCATTTACTAAGAATAAATCATGCCAAACAAAGCAATGGCGTCACTAGCTGTCTGGATGAAGGAAATACAGTGGATAAAACATATCTGAACTTTGGTAAGGCTTCTCTCTAAAGTCCCTTATGAACGTCTCATGAGCAACTTGGAGAAATGTAGGTTAGGCAAAACTACTTAAAGGCTGATGGACAACTGGCTCAATAGCCACAACTAAAGAGTATTTATAAATGAATCCATATCAGAACAGCAGGAAAATTATAGTGGAGCCCCTCAGAAGTTTTTCCTGGGTCTGGTGCCGTTTAACATATTTATTAATTATTTGAATGCTGGAAAGAGAATTTCTTGAGAAAGTTTGCAGACAACAGAACACAAAGTTAGGAAGGTTTGCAAACAAGCTGGTAGACAGAAGCACCATTCAGAAGGATCTTGACTGACTGGAAAGCTGAGCTAGAGCCAATAGGATGAAGTACAATACTGACAAATGCAAAGTGCTCCACCTTGGGAAGAATAATCAGAAACACAAACACAAAATGGGTGACACCTGGCTGGAAGGCAGCTCTGTGGAGAAGAACTAGGAGTAGTGGTGGATCAGAGATTCAGCATCAGTGTGGCACAGCTGTGAAAAGGTTTTGGGCTGCATCAGAAGGAGCATTAGTGTAAGACATGGAAGGGATAGTGCCTCTTTACTCAGCACTGGTTAGGCCTCAGCTAATGTATTGTGTTCAGTTTTGGGCTGCACAATTTAAGAACATATGAAGAAGTTAGAGGTGGTCTAGATGCAAGTGACAAAAATAATAAAGGGCTTGGGAGGCAAGCCATATGAGAAATTGAAAGAAATAGGTATATTCAACTTGTGGAAAGGGCAATTAAGAGGGGATATAATAACAGTCTTGAAATATCTGAAGGGCTGCCATAAAGAAGAGGTAGAACAACTTTTCTCTGTTGCTGCAGAGAGTAGAACATGTAGTAATTGCTTGAAGTTGCAGCAAACTAGATATTTTTCCTGGATATCAGGAAAAATGTCACTGTTAGGTAAGCGAGGCAACGGAATAGACTGCCTAGGGAAGCTGTAGAATCTCCTCCTTTGAATGATTTCAGTTAGAGTTTGAACAAGAATTTGTCAGGGATGATTTGGGAATCACAATGCCTGGACTGTGCTGTAAAAAGCAATGTTTAGAAGCACACAAGCTCCAATCCCCTTGAATTCCTGGAAGATCACAAGAGGAGCAGTTGCAAAAGGGGATAAATGGTGCAGTTGCACCCCACGTTTTGGACTAGACCATGCTGCTGGAGACTCAGGGGATTTTATAAAAGTTCCCAAAGCAGAAGAGAGTACCCTCTTCCCCTCCATGCACAGAGGCACATCCCCTCCCCTCCTCTCTGATCCCTTCCTACAATTACTGCTGCTTTCCCCACTGTCCTGGGGGCCAGGACAGCTTCAGAGCTGCTCCTGCCCACTCTAGCTGGGCTACCTGGGGACTGAGTTCACCTGAGGCAGTGACAGCAGCAGTGGCTTCCTGGACTTGCTCCTGGGAGAACTGGGCAGTGTGGGGAACCCACCTCCTCCCCATTGTTGCTGTCTCTGTTCCCAGCTAAATCCAACCCCTGTACAGCTCTGAAGCTCCCCTGCATCCTGGATAGCAGGGAAGGAAGGCAGCAGCAATTGAAGGAGGAGGAAGGGATAGAAGGGAAGGGCAGTGGAAATGCCTCTGAGCACAGAGGAGAAAGCAGATGCTTACCTGCCTTGAAATCTTCAAGAAGTCTTCAGAGGCTCTCACAGCACTGGTGGGTCTGCTTGCACTGGTGGGTTGGTGGGGAGGAGGCGAGGAGCAGGGGTACAGCTGCCCTTGCAGCACAGATGGCTGCTGCTGCTCCTCCCCACTCCTTTGCTAAATCCTGGACCTGCCCCTGCCCTGCTTTACCTGTGGCAGGTTGGAAGGAGCTTGGTGTTTCGAGGCAATGTGCTCTGTAGTTGTGACACAGTTGACTGGATAGTCAACACCATACCTAGACTCCTGGTGGTCTCAGGCAAACCTTTAGTATCAGGCTCCCCTTTACCAGAGATGATGATAATAATAATTGTACAACAGGAAAAAAAATACCATTTTCAGGCCCCTTTTCTGTCCGGGCCCCAGGTGGCCACCTGGTTCGCCCAGGCCTGTGTCCAGTGCTGTGTATAGTTTTAGTTGTAAGTTAGACAAACGCTTTTATGGGGTGGTTTGGATAGGAATGATCCTGCCTTGAGCAGGGGCTTGAACTGGACGACCTCCTGAGGTCCCTTCCAGCCCTACTTTTCTATGATTCTCTGATTCTATGGCCTGTATCTAAGGCCACAGCTCAGAGGGCTCTGGGTGTGCAGGTCAATACAGAAGTGCGTGTTCCCCAGAGGATGCTTTGTAGTGGGGCTGTGTGAAATTTTCGACCTGACGCTGTTTTGACTCATTTCGAGCTTGAAACAGCAAAATCAAATTGAAGCAAAGGGCTTTGAAATGTCGGGCGAAACACCAAAACAGCATTGAAACAGCCTCACTATTCAGCCCAAACCTCGAAACCTGAAGTCGAAACGGAACAGTGCCATTTTCCACAGCCCTACTTTGTAACAGTAAAACCCAACTAGATTGAAGGTAGATGTAATCTAATGGTACAATTTTTTTCTTTTTCTTCTGGGTCACTGGGTGAGCCTAGACCCACAGGGAAAAATCTTGGTCTTTAAGGGCTTATTTACACCATGGTGGTGGTGGGTCCTGGCATCCAGGGACCCAAAAACACACAGCTACCCCTGCTGACACCCTCCAAAGCAAAGTTTGCCTGTGAGGTTGCTCCAAACTCAGCCCCAGTGGCTGCAGACAAGCTCATTGAAGTCAACATGGAATTTTGCCATTGACTTTCATGGAGCCAGCATTTCACCCGGTGATCAGAGATTTGCTTGCTGTGTTGTCTTATTAATTGATTGGTTCTTATTGGAGCCTCATCAGAAACAAAACCACATTGCAAACAAGTATCTACAGATTGGTTCTAACTGAGACCTTAAGGACAGCCCCAGCAGAAGAGCCAAAAAGACCCAGGACTGAGACACAAAGCAGGGAGATGCAGGGAAACTGTCCCAGCCATCCTACATGTTAGCAAGAGGGAGGCTTGCACAGGTGCTGCTCACACTGGACCTGCTCTTGAGACAGGAGGAGGCTTCACCTGGTGGGTCTGTCAAACCAGATCCTTCCACTAGCACAGAATTCATTTGTTTTAAATGAACAAAGGAGCAGCATTTGATAAATAATACCAGAGTTTTAAGAGGCTGCAAATTGACTCTTTTCATGGGGAGACTTCAAGATTTTCTGGGAAATGAAACACACTAATGTTTTAACAGATCAGCCTTGAAGAGAGAGGCAGTTGCACCATAAAGTCAAGTAGCAATGAAGCTCACTCTATGTTGTTGTAGATATTTTGGTGTAACAACAGGGCTGAAAATTTAAGGCAAGGTTTTGGGAACATACTGAGAAGCAGACAACTGGAATGAATAAAATATGTCACCCAGATAGATTGGATCCAGCATGACTGCTTGGCAATTGCAGTAACGCAGTGGGAAAGTAGTTAGTCGTGGTGATGCAGAATGTGTTTTGTCAGAATGCAAGGCAGAATACAAATGAGGGTACTGCTGCAAAATGCCAGAAATTGGGAAAGAGGACGTAGCCAATCCATGCCTTTCAAAGTGATTAAAAAGCACAACTCCACTGAGGACATATCTACACTTTGGTGGCAGCAAGCTCAGTCTCACTGGTGAGGAAATATCTTTCTGCTTCTGTTCCACATGCATGTCATCCCTGGACATGATGTGGTGAGGACACCTTGAAGGTGCCCCATGTTGCTGCTCTGAACCATGCAAAATCTAGGTCTTGAGCACAGTCCCGTGGATGCATGGTGTGTATACACTGCCTCATTTCTACATGTGCAGCGGGAGTGGGAGGTCAGGTTAGGGCTTTTTTTTACAGCAGAGAGACTGAGCGGTCTGCCACTGCGGTGAGAACATAGCTGCAGATCTCAAGACCTGTGACCCAGGGCTTCAGCTTCAGGGGCTTTACTCAAAACACTCTTGTTTTTAAATAGTGAACATTAATCAAAGGAAATCTTCCTTGCCCTTGGGGAAATCTTGCTGCCAGCCTACTGCATGCTGAATAGTTGAGAATACTGGACCCTGAGGCTGCCAAGTTTGGAAAATGCATCATGAAGTAGAGTCTCCAACTTCACACAGTGCCCAGCTGCCTGATCCTCTGTGCCTTCTGCACTTTCACACTACCCAGTTCCCTGTCCCACTGTCTGAACATCCCTGTCCCACTGGCAGCTCCAGTGCCACTGACCGTTCCTGGCTTCTCTGCTGCAAGAAACTGGCAAATGGTTGCTGCAGTCATGTGTCTATCCAGTAAACTCATTGTCCCTAGCAGCAATGCTCTCAAGTATGCTGCATTGCTCCCTGCAGGCAGCCTTTTGAACTGTGTTGCCACCCCTGCCAGGTAAGCTCATTAGCTCAGAGCTGGATGATCGGCACTATCACTTGGACCCTTCAGTGGTGGCTGCATTACTTCCAGTTCCAAAGTCAGCCTATCTAGAGCAGTATGGCAACCAGAAATGGTGAGTTTACTGTGTGAATCTGGCTTACCATATTTTCTTGCATCCCTCACACCCTAAATAAAATGCATCCTGTACAGACACAACCCAGGTGTGAGGGGTTGGGTGCACTGTGCTATAATGTTCACAGACGTGGAGTCCAAAGTCAAGGGAGCGAGGCACGGGGGGAGTAGGCAAGAAAAAGGTTCAGGTAGGAACAAGGCAAAGAAAACAAGGATCTAATGATCATGGAACAGACCAAGAATCAGGAGCACTGCAGCTAGACAGAGAGAAACCTGTCTTGATACAAGCCACTGAGCACTGCAAGGGCTATTGCTTATATGCATCAGCCACCCCATTACTCTAATGGAGACCAGCTGAGGGCACTCACAAAGCTAGCAGCCAGTCTCACCCAGGTTATCAGGGCTAGTTGGGTCTTGTCTGGGCAGGAAGAAGACAGACTCCTAATACACCTTAATTTTTGGAAGGCAGAATAAAAGATTTTTCTAGAGCCAAGCTGGAGAGTTGACTGCATGCAGCAGCTTGCTTATCCTCACCTGTATATATCTCCATGGCTCTTCAGGCAAAAGATGTAGTGTTCACCCTTTCGTGGCTGCTGACACATTGGCAGCAGCTTTTGGCAAAGAAAAAAATCAGCATCTCTGCTTAAGCTCCGGAATCCAGTTTTGGAGGGCTGATTTAGAAGAGAGAGATACAAGTAAATATAGTGTTTTTTCTTCCTTCTCCTCCTCCTTTGTAGAGCATCTCCCAAGAGGCATCTAGATTGGTGCCTTTCCATACTGTGATAAAGAAAAGGTGACCAAACGCCAGACATGAGAGCAGGTTATGCTCACGGCGTGGGGGAGGCAGCGAGCGCAGCCTAATAACTGCGTGATCAGTGCATGCAGCAGAATCCCCAGCTCATTCAGTCCCTTCAGCGCGCCAAAAAGGACTTAATCCTATTGGCTATTGGGGCAGTATAAAAGTGAAGCCCGCTGAAAAAGAAGGGAGGGACCCACACAATATCAGAGAGGCCTGATCACCCTCACTGGAGGTCCTGCATCCACAATATCCCTTCCCCTCAAACACCCCCATCACGACCGAATATATCATTCAGATGTGTTTAGAGCTCTCGAGTTCCCCATAAGCTTAATCTTGAAGCTGCCGGTGCAAAAGTGTGAGTAAAGCATTTATTTGTTACATCGTCTCTTCAGTTGTTTTTTTAAAGGGGAAGAAATATAAGAGAAGGAGAAACAAGGTTCCATAACACTTTCATCCCCGGCCTGTTCAGATCTAAGGGTTAACCACACCCCCGTTTCCCTGCCACACATACGTGCTTTCATTTACTCCGTACGCCTCTCACATGCTGAAGAACCAATGCAGCTGGAGAACTGGAGAACCATAGACTCATAGAAAATGAGGGTTGGGAGGGACCTCAGGAGGTCATTTAGTCCAGCCCCCTGCTCAAAGCAGGACCATCCCCAACTGGATCATCCCAGCCAAGGCTTTGTCTAGCTGGGTCTTTAAAAACCCCAAGGATGGAGATACTACCACAACTCTGGGTAACCTGTTCCAGTGTTTTACTACCCTTCTAGTGAGAAAGCTTTTCCTGATATCTAATCTCAACTTCCCTTGCTGCAACTTGAGACCATTGCTCCTTGTTCTGTCATCAGTCACCACTGAGAACACTCTTGCTCCATCCTCTTCCAAATCCACCTTCGGGTAGTTGAAGGTTTCTATTAAATAAGTCCAGTTCCATCAGCCTCTCCTTATAAGTCATGTACCCAAGCCCCCTCACCATTTTTCTTGCCCTCCGCTGGACTCTCTCCAATTTGTCCACATCCTTTCTGTAGTGGGGGACCCGAAGCTGAACACAGTACTTCAGATGTGGCCTCACCAGTGCTGAATAGAGGGGAATAATCACTTCTCTTGACCTACTCGCAACACTCCTACCAATGAAGACCAGTATGCCATTAGCCTTCTTTGCAACAAGGTCACACTTTTGGTTCATATTCAGCTTATTGCCCACTATATCCCCCAGGTCCTTTTCTGCAGAGCTACTGCCCAGCCAGTCAGCCCCCACCCTGTACTGGTGCATGGGATTTTTCCATCCTAAGTGCAGGACTTTGCACTTGTCCTTGTTGAACCTCCTGAGATTTCTTTTGGCTCAATCCTCCAATTTGTCTAGGTCACTCTGAATCTTAGTCCTACTGTGCCCATCTCAGTTCGATTATCTGTTCCCGTGCAGCTTTAGCACATGCGCCTGGCTTTGGATGCAATGAGACTTTGTACAATCCTGGAGGAGGCCCTCAGTCACTTTGGGGAGAACCCCAAAATTCGTCTGCCACAACTTAGGATAGATCTTCAGTGGTGTAGACTCCCATTGAGGGGAGCGCCAGAGTTGTCACGTTCCCTGGCAGATGTACATGGGGCTCCACCTCCCCATACACCCCATCCATATGCCAGCCCTCAGGATGAGCCCCAAGATCTTAGTGCGGCTTGCCCTTCCAGTGATGTCAACTCTGGATCTTTGCTCCCTATGCTTTCATTGGTCTGATCTTTGTTTCATCTTGACCCAGGGGCCTCTGGATGTTCTGCCTGTGGAGATGTGTCTCAATAGCCTAGTGGCTCCATCCAGAGCTGGACGCTACTGCTGCCCTTTTCCTCTACCAGAATTCCCTTACTGTTGCCTTAAGACCTATCTGCCATAATGTAATTAGCAAGAGCCTGCATCGAAGTAAAAGATGGAAAAAAGAAAACCAACGGACCAAAACAAAAAGAAAGGAACTACCCTAACCAACTATAGATGAAACCAAATAAAGAAAAGACTGAAAGGAAAAAGGAAAGAGGTACAGGGCTGGGCAGTCCTCTTCCTTCCACTGAGCCCTAGCCTTAACCTTGGGCATCTCTTTGACTCAGATCCACATCCTCGCCCTAGCTGGAGTCTTCCTTGGCTCCTCACTGAGCCGCCTCTGGTCCCACACTCCCATGCTCTTTGCCACCGGTGCACAATGTTCCTTTAAACTCTGTCGGTGCCAACACCAGCCTCTGTGTCGGATCTTCTTGCTTCTGCTGGTGCTGGATGCGCCCGGTGTGGGGGATGCCCGCAGCTTCTCCTGCTCCCAGCGTCCCCGCTCACTCCCTCTCAAAGACGGCTTCTAAATCCGCTGGGTGGCATCTCTTGCTGATGTCACCCGGCTCCAGCTGCAGATAAGTGCAGCTAATGAACCGCGCAGGTTTTTCTTTTGTTCTTTCAGATTGTCAGTGTCCTGGAAGGGGTAAGTTTTTTCCTTTTACTGAGTTTCTTTTTTGGGATTGGGTTCCCCTTGTGCCGTGTTCCCCAGTGGGCGGGGTTCCTTGCCCCCCCCATGCTTGTATCCTGGGGACACCTACCCTCCAGCATATCCACTACTCCTCCCAGCTTGGTGTCATCTCCAAAGTTGCTGAGGATGCACTCTGTGCCATCTTCCATGTCACTGATGAAGACATTGAATAAAATCAGCCCCAGAGTCAACCCCTGTAAGACTCCACTGGATACCAGCTGCCAGCTAGACATCAAGCCATTGATTATTACCCTCTGAGCCCGATGCTCCAGCCAGTTTTCTATCTACCGTACAGTCCATTCATCCCACCCATACTTCCTTAGCTTGCCTGCAAGAATGTTGTGGGAGACCATATCAAAAGCCTTGCTAAAGTCAAGATATACCACATGCACTGCTGTGGTATGTGTATGTCCATAGAGCCAGTCATCTCATCATAAAAGGCAATCAGATTGATCAGGCATGACTTGCCCTGGATGAATCCATGCTGACTGTTGCTGATCATCTTCTTCTCCTCCAAGTGCTTAGAAATGGATTCTTTGAGGATCTGCTCCATGATTTTTCCAGGGACTGAAATGTGGCTGACTGGTCTGTAGTTCCCTGGATCCTCCTTTTTCCCCTTCTTCAATATGGGCACTATGTTTGCCCTTTTCCAGTCATCCATGACCTCTCCCAATTGCCATGAGTTTTCAAAGATGATGGCTAGTGACTCTGAAATCTCATCAGCCAACTCCCTCAGTACCCCCTGGCAAGGTTCCCCCTAAGATGCGCACACGTGCGGTCACACGCAATAAAAAGTCGTGCCGCACAGTAACTTTTTAATGCCATGCACTCACATGGAGAGGAGCTAGGTTGCGGCTTCCTGTAAACTTTGGAGGTGGAGCACAGTGGAGGCATTGGGGCTGGCACGAGACACTTGCCGGCAGTAAGTTCCTCATTCCTCTGCTCCACTCCTCACTCAGGGCAGGCAGCAGCTCCTCTCCGAGGTGAAGCGGGGGCTGCGGCAGAGCTGGGTACCGTGCAGGCTCCTCCAGCTCCGGGGAACTGCTCTGCTCTCCAGCTTCTTTGGGTGAGTTCCTGTATAAACTACAGTCCTTTACCGTGGGCATATGCATATGAGAAGTGTGTGCAAATTCCTACTAAGGAATATGCTATAACACAATAGCTTCTCAATAAAGTATTCAGTACATGGTCTGACTCTGTATTGGAGCCACTGCTTCCTTGTAGTGAGAGAAGAGAGGCCAAGCAGCAGCTGAAGGCAAAACCTAGTTATTCAGTGAACAGAAGAAACTTGGAAAGCAATAATCCTTAAGTAGATTTAGGGGTTAGAGTGGATAGATAGCAAGTTAAGTAGGATTTTACAGTGTAACCTAGCAGCAGGCTACTGTCATGCTGGGATACAATGTGCCTTCTCTGTATAAGCCAGCTATTGAGCTGCAGCGAGTTACCTGCTTTAGTGCCGTTTTGGTTGCACAACACTGTGCTTGGTCTCCCGGCAGTTTATGGGCATATACAGAGAAACGCACCGACTTAGCTAAATTGCATCCGGTTTGGTCACTAGCTTGGTTAAAGTGGGCATGGTTCTACCGTGAAACATATCGTGTTGCTTTTTCTACCATTCTAGGAAGGCCAGTATCTTTCCTGCAGCCTCCGTAAAGGATCGTCTTCATGTTCATTGCACACAGACCCATCCCCTTAGTAAGGGGCCCTTAATGCATCTTCTAAGTTAAATCCTTGAATTTTACAATGTTATACTGTGAGGCGGACCAAAGCAGCGCTCACTGAAAGGAGGAGGTGATAGGCGGGATGAATTCAGGAACGGACTGAAGTGACATGCTCACAGATCGCTACACCTTAGAGGGAACATTGCCCTCTGGTGCATCCCATCTGGTCCCACGGACTTGTATATGTCCGGCTTTTCTAAATAGTCCCTAACCTGTTCTTTCACCACTGTCAGCTGCTCACCTCCTCCCCAAACTGTGCTGCCTGGTGCAGTAGTCTGGAAGCTGAACTTGCCTGTGAAGACTGAGGTGAAAAAGGCATTGAACACTTCAGCCTTTTCTGCATCCTCTGTCACAAGGTTGCCTCCACCATTCAGCAAGGGACCCACGCTTTCCCTAATCATCCTCTTGCTACCAACATACTTGTAGAAACCTTTCTTGTTACCCCTCACACCCCTTGCTAGCTGCAACTCCAATTGCATTTTCCCATTCCTGACATCACCCCTGCATGCCTGAGCTCTACCCTTATACTTCTCCCTAGTTGTTTGTCCCAAGTTTCCACTTCTTATCAGCTTTCTTTTTGTGATTTAATTTATTGAAGAGTTCCCTGCTAAACCAAGCTGGTCTTCTGCCATCCTTACTAATCTTTCTGCACGTCGGGATGGTTTGTTCCTGCACTCTCAGTGAGGCTTCTTTGAAGTACAGCCAGCTCTCCTGGACTCCTCTCCCCCTCAGACTGGTTTCCCTGGGGGTCCTGCCCATGAGTTCCCTGAGTGAGTCAAAGTCTGCTTTTCTAAAGTCCAAGGTCCTTACTCTGCTGCTCTCTTTTTTTCCTTTTGTCAGGATCCTGAACTCAATCATCTCATGGTCACTGCTGCCCAAGTTGCCATCTACTACTGCATCCCCCACCAGTTCATCCCTGTTTGTGAGCAGCAAGTCAAGAAAAACTTGGTCTTTAGTTGGTCACTCCAGGACTTGCATCAGGCAGTTGTCCCCAGTACTCTCCAAAAACTTCCTGGATTGCCTGCACACTGCTGTATTGCTCTCCCAGCAGACGTCAGGGTGACTGAAGTCCCCCAAGGGAACCAGGGCCTGCGATCGGGAAATTTCCATAGCTGTCTGAAGAAAGCCTCATCCACCACTTCCTCCTCGTCTGGTGGTCCATAGCAGACACTTACCACAACATCAACCTTGTTGCACTCCCCTTTAGCCCTAACCCATAGACTCTCAATAGGGCTGTCTCCACTTTCATAAAGGAGCTGTGAACAATCATTTGGCTCTTTTACATAAAGAGCAACTCTTCCTCCTCTTCTTCCCTGCCTGTCTTTCCTGAACAGTTTGTACCTATCCATGATAGTGCTTCAGTAGTGCGAGTTATCCACTAGCTAGTACTATGTGACCTGCCCATTCTTTAAAGTCCTATCATGACCCACTGAATCTTGAATAATCCAAACATCTCCAAGAGTTATTGACCAAACTTTCCAAGGATTTCATGTTGTTTGAGGTAAGAAGTTTGCAGGAGGCTGAGCTGAGTTGATCCATTTCCAACAGCATGCCTCAGCTTTTTATCTTTTCTTGCCAAATGTATAGCTGCAGTAAGAGTGAGCTTGACTTCCCTCAGGCGCCTTCCCATCTTCGCTCTGCTGCGATTGCCTGCCAGGGCTGAAGACACTGTCCAGGCACAGAGCTGCCCTCTTACTGATGGCATAATCCATGAATTATTGCAGAAGTCTGGAGCTTCATGTTGCCCAGAAGGCATGGTGACTAACCGAAATAACCCAAGGGAAATGAAAAGAACTATTTCCTCCAGAAAATGATGTGTTCATGCAACCTACCAATCACTCTGTCATAATTCTAGGGTGGCAACATTTCTATAGCCTTTCTTAACTAGCCGAGGAATTTATCTTATGGGGCCATTGCACTCGGAGACTGCATTTCCCCTCCAGGAATCACCAGAGCACTAAGTGTTTCTAGACAAGGCGCTGAGAATACATTGCTGCCTGATTCCTCGTTCCTTCCTCACTCCAATGTTTCCTAAACCTCTGGTTTTGTAGTCTCCTGCATTTAATTCAGCGATCTGACAGAATTTTAGTTTATGTTTTTTTCCTCCCAATTCGGCCCGCACCAGATGAAGTAACAGAGTGAACCTTCCCGGCAAGGCCAGAGAAGATGTCCTGAAATACTTTATAGATCTAGAATAGAAGGAAAATCACAGTGCCTGTGCCTCGGGAAATTCTGATATTTTAACATTTGTTTTAGTACTGAGTCAAGATGAACATTTGAAAGATGCTATTACTTGCATAGTACCTATCCCCAACTAAGACACTAGGGCTATGCAAGGCTTTGGACAGAGCTTCGGATGCTTCGGGGGCCAAAGCAGCACACCCGGGTCGCAGCACTGGCCTCGTTCAGCTTCCCGAACAGCTTCGGAGCCACCTCGGAGATCTGGCCATAGGGTATAATGGAGAAACTATTAATAAATTATCTTTTTATTAAATTATCTAACTTTGTTGTTTTTTTGTCCAATTTGCATGACATTTTAAGGGGTGGTAGACTCTGCAGAGAGGATGAAGCCTGCTAGGTTTCAAGATGATCGGTGCAGGGGTTGGGGGGGAACAGCACCCCAAATTCTTGAAAGCAAAACTCAAGTCACGTCTACGTGTTACAACATAGTGGGGTGAAAACTGGAGGGGCAGCAGCTCCTCCTGAGGCCACAAAGCCTGCCAAGTTTCAAGGAGATCAGTGCCGGGGTTTGGGGGGAACTGCACAGAGCCCAGGCTCTGGGCGGTGCAAACAGCAGCTTGAGCCTACAACCCCAGAAGAGCAGCAGGCCACACAACGTGCAGGGTGGTGCATGGGGCAAGGGCCTTGGGAGCTGTGGTGAGGCAGCTCAGGCCCCATCTCCCAGCAAGCAGCCGGGTCCCATGGTGCGCAGGGTGGTGCATGAGGGAGCGGAGTCAGGGAGCAGCGGAGCTGCTGGGATTAGCCACCCGGCATGAGGTCAGGGCTGGAGCCTGAAGAGCCCGGCCTTTGCTAAAAGAGTCCTCAGTGCCAAGTCAGGGCATGGGGAAACAGCAGTGCTGCGGCGTGAGGCCCAGCACCCAGGAGCCGGCAGCGGTACCGCACCTGAGAGGAGCTGAGTCCTCGGTGCCTGGCAAGGCACAGGATGGGGAAGAGCCCAGCGGCACAGGGAAGGCCCGGAGGGGTGCTGCAGCAGTGGCGCAGAGGAGACCCCAGCAAGGTGTGCCCTGACCACCGCCTCCTAAGGGAGTGTGAGTCATTGGGCCCTTGGGTCCCTCAGGGGAAACGCAGGCCCAGAGAAGGTGCTGGGCGAGCAGCACCCCTGCCTAGTTAAGGCCCTAAGGGGAGGGGCCCCTGGTGCTTCCTGCCCCCCAGCCCCCTGCAAAGGGACCTCGCTGGAAGGAGGACTATCTCTTGCTATGGGTCGTGGACTGTATTAAGGAATAGATGTTATTAAGATCATTTATGATTGCACCTTATATTGAAATCTTGTATTGGGTTGTTGTATTGTGCGATGCTGCTGAAACTGCGTATTTGTGATGGCTAAATAGTGCTATCATAGGAGAGAGTAATTTCTGAAAACACCCAGTTGGTTTTTCTTGCATGTTAAGTCCCCTACCTGGGTCGGGCCCATTTGGTGCCTATCATTCTGCACTAAAGGAAGTGGGAACTGTTCCTCTGCGGGGGAGAAATCACATTTCTGCTGTTATATCCTGCGTGACCTTTTAATTGAGTACAGGTTCCCCATTGTGGGGAAGCTGCGGGCTCATTGTGGATATATATCGTTTTCCCTGGGGTTTATGGTTGAGAGTGATTCTCCCACAGTGTTATTTAGGGTTTGACCTTGGTTATTGATTAATGTCCCCTGTGTAAATATATGCATGTACTATTTAGTTTTATATTTATGTATATTCTATGTTAATAAATACTGTAAATAGTTACGTGCCTGTCTCGAGTCTAACTGTATAGAGATAGGAGGGAACCACGAGTCAGCGGCGGTGACACCTCCCACAGCACCCTCACCTCTCACCACTCCCTCGTGATTGGGATCAAGGCACACCCTTGGGTGTACCGGGGCTACATGTGGAAAAGGCATTTCCAGCCACTGGTGCAATCTGGAAACCTGGGAGCAGAGATGTCTCTATTAAGACCCCCCAGACTGCAGCCCACTTTGATAGTGGCTGGGTAGTTACCTTCATTATTGTATTTTGTTAAGCTTTCAAAATGCATTCACCTTCAAACAGCATCACCTCCATCTCATCTAAAATGAGCTACCGTTTTTTTCTGGCTCCTTGTCTCTGCCAGACATTGGGTGAAGTTGGCCGACAGCTATGTCTGGATTCAGTGAAAAGGAGCCATAAAGCTAAACATTTCTGACCTGCTAGTCACATTGGAGTCAATATGATCTCACTCTCTCCCCAGTGGTTTCTCATGGATATTGATCTGGATATTTGACAGGGCTGAGGGAGTCCATTGCTGAAATCTGTCAAAATGAGGAGCAATTACTTGGTGCTACTTTTGTGATCATTTCAAAGAAAGGAAACAGAATTGTTGCCTTTTCTACAGCCTTGTCAGCAGCACCTCTGATCGATGTACAGTAAGTCACTAAAAGATCAAGCCTTTATCAGCAGGGGCAACTGGCCTCTGTCCATTGCCCAGAGGAGACCATTTAAATTATTGCCATTTCAGTGCTTGAAGCACAAGAGGTTTGTTGGAGTTGACTTGTCATTATTTGCTGCATTTTAATTTGAGGAAGTGAAAGGTAAGGAGTCAGTAATAGCTGACGAGGATATTAGCATTCAGAGTTGGGGGGGTTTCTGCAAACAGCCTGACTGTAACTTGTTTGGGGGCTTCTGGCATCTTGTACTCTGACGATTAATTATAAAGATTCCGGACATTATCAGTAAATACAGGCATGGGTCGAGTTTGTTGAAGAATGAGTGAACGACTTGTTGTACTGGGATACTGGTCAGACCTGTCTCAGTGAGGGACCTGCTCTTCTGCTTTAACCTCTGGGCTGTGGTTCAAGAAAGAGCCCATTCGCTCTCCTCTGAAAAGAAGATTGAAAGCTCTTTGCAGCAGCTGTCACTTCTGGAGACAGCTGAGAATTGATAATGATAATAGCAGGTAGTGTATATAATGAGAGCTGATCAAAATATTGAATTCAATACTAGTTTGACTGAAGATATCCTTCTTTTCAAAATAGAACCCATTAATGAATTTGTCGGGTTTTTTTGCTAAGATTTTTCTGGGTTTTTTTTAGTAGACTCCCACCCCCGCATGGGTGGAAAATTGTTTTTGGTTTTTCTCCTTTTTTTTCTTTCTTTTTTCCATTTTGCTACTGGAAATTTGGAGGGAAAATGGAATAGAAAGAGAGAATTGAGTAACAAAATCTTTATTTTTTTTATTATTTTGTGGTCTTAGTTTCTTATCCAAACTCTGAAAAATCTTTATTGACAAGAAAATATTGCTTTCCTGGGAAGCTGCCAATGCTCAGCACTTGTTAAAACCAGACCACTTTCATTTAAAAGTCCGAATATGGCTATAGGAGATTAATTTTGAGCACCCAGAAAATGCTGGTCTCAATGTTTAAAAGAAACTCATTTCTAAGTTACAGAAGTTCAGAAAAGCAACTGAAATCAGTTAAATACATTTATCGATATTTCTTCAACTCGATGAGTCTCAGTCATTCTTCAGGTATCTATAATTGGTGCTTCAGACTTAAATGGCAATTGCAGATCACTCCTTCCTGCCATAGAGAAGGACCTGTGCACCACCATACGTTCCAATTCCTTGGGTGTGCACACAGCAGAGTGTAGGGATGATGTTTCAATCCTCATTTTCATGGGTCTGCAACATTATTTATGGAAAAGTTCTACTGAACTTTTTTCCCTATTTTACAAGAACAAAATCAAGAGAGTTCTAAAGAAATGAAATAGGGGTTAACAGCACTTGCTAAAATAAGCTCTTTGTTACAGAATATTAAAGCTATCCTATAGAATTCATTAGACCGTCGAAATCCTAGGATTTTGTTGGCTGGTTTAATTCATTTTGTAGCAAGACAATGGTTCTTAATAGATTCTGGGACACTTTTCCATACGGGAATCTCCATTGTAGTTCATGGCATGCACAACTGAAAGGAGAGGGAAAACACTGACCCTTATATCCAACTTGCCATAGTGGTAAAATGGTAAAAAGGGAAATCTACTTCTAAATCAAAATTCAATCTTTTTTTTTTTGTAGTACTAAAAGTAATACTAATTATTAATATTTTTTTCCCCTGTCTTATCTATGCCAAGTTTCAGCCCCATATGAATTCCTGCAGGCAGAAAATAGAGGTTCCTAACGCAAGCACTGAACAATCTGGAACTGTGATTAGCAATACTTTAATATATAACTTCATTCTTAACTCTAGGCTGCTTTCTGCTGGTAAGAAAAGTTGCTGCCAAGATAATAATGACTCGAGAAGATCTGCAGTAGTATTATTTCTAAAGGCATTTTTCATTTCTTCCATATGCAGAATTAAAACAGCTGCAAGTTCCAGAAGTGATTGCATCAGAAGCCACTAGGTTTTTTGTTCCTTTTCACAGAGAAAGAGACATATGGAATAAGCAACAGTGGGCTGTTTGAACAGGGGTTTTCACATAATTTTATGAAACTGCACAAAGGGGCAGTGTTAAAAGCCTGGGTTATGATTTAAAATAGCCATAATTAGGTGGTCTGAGCTGATGATTACAACAAAAAGGGAGCCTACTTACCTTCAGGGATCAAGGACCCTTGTTAAATACAAAGGATAAAATTAGGCCTTGATCTTAGGCAAAGGGAATATCTGGAATATCTCAGAGGCTTGTCATAAAGTTGTAGTCCATGTGAAGGATGGTGAGAAACTGTACTCTATTTCTACACCCCAGGCAATTGATATAGGTTATGGTTACAAAAGATCAATACCCTCATCTTATGCAGGTGGACAGTAGGCAGAAGCCTCAATGGATACTTTGCACAGGCTTGAGTATAAGCCGTAGTCCTAAAATATGGTTGCCAAAAAAAGGAGAGGGGAAAGAGTTCTACTCTGTTCCACACCGGCCAGGAAAGCGCAAAGGGCATAGCTGTAGGGGGAACACAATTGAAAGCTGGGAAACTCCAAGAAGGGGTATGCACAATTATTTTCTCTGGGATTAGAACAACTTGACATTGTAAGGTACAATCGGTCCGAAGTCAACTGTAAATAGCCCATTGGTATCTGAGGCATTAAAGTAGCATTAATACCAAGAAGCAGTATCTTCTTTCTGCAGGGAATCTTAGAATTACAAGGCTCAACTACATGTAAAATTAATGTAAAGCAATGAACCCCAGCACTTACTGAGCCAGAGTTTATTGCTCGCGGGCACGCTGTTCAAACGTGCACCTGGGACTGCAGCATGTTGTGCTGGGTCAGAGGAGTCCCAGCTGGCAGGGGATTCAGAGGGCCAGCCTGCCAGCCTGGGGCTGCTCCTCCTGGCTCAATGTGCTGCAGGGGGGCTGGCTGGGGCACAGGGCTGCTTCAGTACGAGGCTAGCCAGGAGGCAGCCCCCATGCTAAAGCACCCTCCTGCCCCAGCCAACTGGGCCAGCATCTACATTTTCAGTGCTGTGGAATAAAAAGCTCCACAGCAAAATAGTACTTGTATTTACACGTAGTGCCCTGCTGCAGAGTTAATTAGTTTACTCCAACCGAATAGGGTTGCATGTGTAGATGCACATTTACTGTGGAGCTAATTAGTCTACTCCGCAGTAAATATCCAATGTAGATGTGCCCACAGAGTCATAGAAAAGTAGGGCTATACAGGACTTCAGGAGGTCAGATCTAGTCCAACCCCCTGCTCAAGGCAGGATCATCCTTGTTTAAGCTATCCTAGATAAGTGATTGAGCAACTAGTCTTAAAAATTTAGCAAACAACCCTCTTGTAAAACTACCAGGCACAATGCCCCAAACATGGAAAACACCATAAGTTGCCGCAGGGGAAGGAGGGCACTGTAAATGCCCTGCCACAAGGCTTGGAAGTAGTTATTATGTTAAAAATCATGGGCGACTGGTGCCTCCAGAGTCTGGGGGTACTAACGGCCCATCACCGACCGCAGCACTTCTCTCAGTGCCACCGGTGCTTTTCAGTGCCATCCGGCAGCAATCTCAGGGAGGGCTCCGGCCGGCGTGTCACTCGGTGCCCCCACTCCTCGGCCAGCAAGGGTCAATCTCAGGGGAGGCACGGCACGTCACCCATGTTCAAAATCCATTTTTCCCTCACTAGTAGTTGTCATTTAAACAGGCTCACTTTAGATTGAAACATTAGGAGCCCCAAATTCTGGTTCTGTTACTGATTTGTGTGAGTTTATGACGCCTCTCATTCTTCCTGTGCTCCAGTTTTCCCATCTGTACAGGATTTATGATATTATTATTAACTCATCTCTGTAAAAGGCTTTGAAATCTATATAGGAGTGTTAAGAATTCTTGAAGGTAGATTGTAGCAGGGGGAGTTAGGCCAGGATTTCATGAGAACAAGCTTGTTTTAGTCTTTTCTGGGGGCTCGAGACAGAAAAAACAACAGCTTGTATACTGTAAGCTCTAAAAAGAATCACTTCTGCCTTCATTACAGTCTAGCCTTGTTCTTTTTACTGCAAAGGACACTCTTGTAGAGACCTTCCCCCACCGAAGTGTAGCCTGGGTGTATTCAGGTATGTAGTCCCTTCTCCAGTTGAAGGGCAGGTGTGCTGTGACCCAGGATAAGCAGTTTCTCTCCTTCCTCTATAGCGCTAACCAGGACATTCCAGTAACTTAACTATGTACAAATGTATTGATACCATAAACCCTAACAGAAATAGATATAAAATACAAATATATACAACATGAACTATATGCAATATATGTATAATTCTTTACCACCACGCAGAACACAGGTAAGTAATATGAAAGAACTAGTACAAGGGTTTCAATAATGATTATGGCAATAAATTAAACTCTACTAAAATACAAGCTCACAATCATGAAATACAAATACACAAAATACGAGGTGCTAACATTCAAAATATAAGGCGCAAGAACATCCAGTACTAATCCACATCTTTCAGGGACACCCAGGGTCCAGGCTGTTCTGGAGCAGTGACTGCGCTACGGTGCCGAGGAGGAGATTCCCCCGTGCCCTTCCAGCCCTTCCACATCCCAGCTGGAATAGCTCTCAAGGAAAAGACTCCAGACCCAGGAAGCATTCTCCTGCCTGGACTTCCCTTCAGGGGAGCAGCTTCACCGGACCTAGGTGGATTTCCCCTCCTCTGTGGGAATCCTTTTCCCTGGTAACTCATGACTTCAGGGGCCTGGTAGGCGGTCTTCATCTCCCTGGGTGAGTTGCTGCCTCTTTTGTCAAGGTCCCACCTGCCTCAGGCTCCCTCTGGGCTGCCAGCCCGCTCAAGGCCATGTGCACTGTCATGTGCACCAAGGGCTCTACCCTTTTGCTCAGGGTTGGAGACCCTGGCCACCTTGTGCACTTCCAGGGTCTCGGCCCGCTCCTGGACTGCTTGTGCACGCACTGTGCACCTACTGCCTGGCCTTGTGCCAGGGGTGGGAGCCCCGAGCCCCTTGAGGGCTCGCAGGGTCTTGGTTTGCTCCCAGACCCACCATGCACTGTCCGTGCACTGAGCTCCTGGCCTCGTGCCAGGGGTTGGAGACCCGAGCCACCTCGAGCAGCTCCCAGGGTCCCAGTGCCTCTTGGACCCTCCGTGCAGTGCTGTCTGCACCGCATGCCTGGCCTCGTGCCAGGGGTTGGAGACCTGAGCTGCCTGGTGCAGGTCCCAGGGTTTCACTTTGTGCACCGAGGTGCGCACTGATGCTGTGCTCCTAGCAGTGGGGCTGGGGATGTAGCCGCTTGCCGCTCCCATCCAGCAAAGAGGTCTTTGGGCTCTTCAAGGCAACAGTTCTTCAGTTCTTCTCCTTCACCCGGGCCCTGCTCCATCCCTCATTGCAGCCCCCCTACGTGCTGAGCACTCCTCTCTTTTATTTCCTCCGGAGACTCCACCCCCAGATTGCAAATGGACCAATCAGGATGAGGTGGAGTGCCGTCTTCGACCGGGTGCTGGCTCCTCGCCTGGCCCCGGGTGGGGGCAGGGCAAGCCCCTCCCCAGCACTTACCTGCTTGGTGGGAATGCTCCACCAATCACAATCGAGCTTCTCCGAGTCCCGCGTGCAGGGCTGTTACCAGCAAGCCTGCCGCAGAAGGAAAGAAGATCCTTACATTTGAGATGGCACGAAACCTTCAGATTACTCGAAGGCTCTTTCATTTGCATCGTATGCCGACCCACCACGGACAAGTGGTTTGCGTTCTAAGAGCCGACATCCTAGCAAAACTTCAGTGCTAACGCTTAATGCAAGGAAGGTTAATGCGAGGTTCATTTATAATGGGTTTTGGGCTGGAAGGCAGTGAGTTGCTGTCTGGGACTTTGAGAACAGCGCATTAAAAGGAGAGAGTGGAAACTTTTAGCTGTCTCACAGGACACATGAGACATCTAAAGACAGTCATATTTTCATACACTAGATCATGTCACAAGTTCCTCTAACTTGATGGCAACACATTTGAATGAAAACAGGTACCGGGGAAAGACGCGAACTGCCTGCCAAGAGGTCTCACACCAAAGAAGAGCAGCTGTACCAACTCCCGGGAGTTCTGCTTGCAGAGACCTAGGAATAATCTTTCTTCTGCCATCCCCTCTGCAGCTTGCAGTTTCAGAGCCTTCACATCTTACCTGTCTTGCAGAGAGAATTGCACTGAGGTCCTGTGAGAAGACCCCTTCAGTTATCTTAATCTTCATTTAACTTTTAATAATTTTATCAGTGTGAATTTGTCCTATCTGCCTGAGAACTATGCATACTAGGGAACAGGTGGTGTGTATGCAGATTCAGTTTGTGTGGCGGAGAGAGAGAAAGCAGATGAGTGAAGTTTCCATTAAAGGCCTTTGGATGCCTCATGGTAAGCTTTCACAAAATTTTCTATTTAGAGCAACATCAGTTTTCATAAAGCAGGCCCTTTCCATTTCTTTACTCCCCCTGGCGTGTTTAACACTTTGAACATTTGCACTGAGACACAATCATGCTTCGTTGAGTGTCCTGGAGGCATAAGCCTCTGCTTGCAGTCTCACCATCTTTTCCAAAGAAATAAGCTCTGACGCCTAGCACCTGGAATCAGTAATGTGCCGTGGTGCTTTTACCTCTGCTGTCACCTGTTGGGATCCTATTCAGATCAATTGCAACACAGCAGGCCACATGCTGTAAAACACAGTGTTCTTTGGAATTGCAAGTAGCTTTTTGGCTTGATCATGTTTGCATCTCTTATTTATGGATTTGTGTTCCTATAAATGGGAAATAGTTGTTCTTCACACAAATCATCCTTATTTGTACAAGAATATCATTGTTAAGATACAGTCACAAGCATTTATCCGTGGTCAGTAGAGACGGCTCCTTAATTCATCATTCATTGGCATAAAAAGATATTTGTTATTCATCACTCAGCTTTGGTTATTTATTACTCTGTTTGTTCAAAAATATTTCAGTCATTTAATCAGGGAACAGAAATAGTATCATGCAATTTTAGGAGACTAGTCACACACCATGAATCAAGAATAGTGAACAGTTTGTCAACACCTTACAGCCTGAAGCATATTTGCATATACCATGGGGTGAACAATCACGAATAAGGAATACATTTGGGAAATTGGCATCATTCCCTGGACAGAGACAAAAGGCCTGCTTGGGTTCAAAATATAGTCACAGGATAAAATGTGCCCAGCGCAAGCTGCAAATTGAAGTTATTAAAATTGACTCAAGTGGCCGCCGGGTTGCCTTTGTGTGAATCGAACATCTGCGCCTCAGTCCAGCACCATTAAATCCCCTGTACTACCTCAAAAATAATACCCGAGGCATTATAACATTGCTCAGGTTTAAAATGCACTGCTGAAGTATGTTAGGATGCTTAGGACTTTGGGAGCAGTGAAGAGGCCCTGGAGAAAAATGAAGATCCGCTGGTGGAGCTTTCCAGGAGGCATCAGCTGCCCTTTCAAACCTTGCAAAGGGAAACTTGGTTTAATCCCCCCTTGTTTCAAAAGCTGCAAGGTGGGCAGGTATCTATGGCTGTGGGGAGGCTGCCATTACTTATACTGCTGAACTTAGAGAAATAAATCCATGCTGGGTGCAGGTGTATAGCTCCCCAATGGATACAAAAAAAAAAATCATGGGCTAAATATAGACATTGGATTTATGACACATTATAACCTGCCTGACAACTGACTTCCCAGGTACCTCTCCACACTGTACCAGCTACATTCATTCCCACCCCCAGCCTGTGTCCACTGACGCTTCAGTTTACATCTTCACTGACTGCCTGTCTTGCACGCGTACCAGCCCAGCCTCTGGCTTCACTATTCATTCCATCCAGGAAGAGCACACACCAACTGCAGATGCTTCCTCAGCATGATGAAGGGTATTTAAACCCAAAAGCTTGCAAAGAAGAATTTTTCCAACATTTGAGATGCTCTTATAAAAGATATCACATCCACCCAAAGTACCTTGCCTGCCGGTGTCCTTAGACCAACACAGCTACAGCCTACACTCTTGTAGCTCTCCAGTGTGCTCCGAATAGGTTCTCTGAACAGGCCCCTGGAAATACTCCTCACAGGACACTTCTTTTGCCTGGAAGCTGACACTGTCCTAGAAGCAAACATTACCCTCAGCCTACACGAGGAGAGGAGAGCGTGTGCTAATACACCCACCTTCAAGAGAGGAGTGTTGCGTCTGAGGCATTCTCCCTCTGTCTTCGCCCTGGAGAAATCTTTCCGTGGGGTGTCCGTGGTGTTCAGGCTTTGCAGGTAGAAGTGGACTGAGCCAAGCCTCCCAGGAGATATTGTACAGCAGGGGCAGGCAATTATTTCAGGCGGAGGGCCACTTACTGAGTTTTGGTAAACCACTGAGGGCCACATGACAGGCAGCTGGTGCAGATAAATATTAATTTTCTAAATTTTTTAGGGGCCCTGCAGACTAGATAGAATGGCCTGGTGGGCTGCATGTGGCCCACGGGCCGCATTTTGCCCACCTCTGTTGTATAGTAACTTCTGTAGCAGTCATCTTCCAGCTGTGAGAACTTCCCTCCCTGGTATAATAAGCCTAGGCCCAACTGGGACTGATCCAGTCCAGCTGGAAATAATTAGAGCCTACACTAAGTCATCTCCTGAGCTACAGAAGAAGACCCTGTCCATTTAAACTTTGTAATCCCAAAGCAGACATCAGCAAATTGCCTCAGTAACAGACTTTGCCGTGTCCTTGATCTGCTTCAAAACCATCTAAACCAGTGCTTCTCAAACCGTTTTTGATTTGGTTTTTTTTTGCAGACCAGTTGAAAATTGCTGAGGGTCTCGGTGAACCACTTAAACTTTTTTTTGTTCTACAAATCAAAGCACGCAACGCATATTTTAATATTAGTAGTCTTACCTTACAAGTACAAATATTCTCGATGGCGCCGCAACCTTTCTGCGGACCACCTGAATGGAGCTCGTGGAGCAGTGGGGGTCCACAGACCACGGTTTGAGAACCTCTGCTCTAAACCAACAGCAGGTAACCTTTACTGGAGGGCTGTGGTGGCGTGTCAGCTGTAGAGAGCTTAGATCATGTCTGTACCTAGACTGGGAAGCTGGAATCTTCTCTTTGCTGCTGCCAGTGCTCTTTGCCCTCTTCTCCCTGGCTGTAGCATGGGCTCAGCTTCGAGCCAGTGAGAGACTGCAATCTGCACTCACACTGCTGGTGCAATCTGCACTCACACTGCCGGTGCTTCTACGCTGGCAACCCCCTGACCCAGCATGATCTCTGCAGACTGACTGCCTACACACTGATGCAATCTAACACCTGAGTGGAGCTTCTGGGTGCAGCCAAAAGGCCGAGAGATCCCCCTGCAGCCGATCGCTGTGCTTAGGGCTGCTATGAAGGATAGCAGGAAGGTGGGAGGAAAGCGGTACTAGAGAGGTAAGGGGCCCCTGTGCCAAAACCCCTGAGATCTACTCAGATCTTGGGGGGACGTACAGATGTTCACTGCTGGGTCTCAGGGGTTGGGGGACTGAGCTGAAGTTTGGAGAGGCCACAAGTCCAAGCCCTGCGCCTCCCTCCTCCCAGCTCAGTGCTGTCTTCAGAATGGGGGTCAGGGAAGGAACTGAGGGTGCTCCATCTGCAGTCTGCCCACCTGGCACTGGAGGGTAGGGCAGGCGGGTAGGAGCTCCCATCCCCCTGGCGCTGTTGGTGGTGGGAGCGTGGTGTCGGCAAGTGGTGAGCTCCTGCAGGCAGCCACGGCACTGTCAGCGGTGAGGCGGCGAGCACTGAACGGCAGGCGATGACACCCGCAGATGCTGCCAGCAGTGTCAGCAGCAGCCAGTGGTGATCGGGGACCACCCACAGATGCCACTGGTGGTGGCAAGGGGGGGAGGGTGGTGAGCAGCGACTGCCCACAGGTGCCACTGGCAGCATTGATGGCACTTTTTGCAGGGGGTGCATCACCAAGCTCAGGGGGTGCACATGCATGCATGTGCACCCCCTACACATCACCAGTGATCACCATATTATAAAACAAAGGGCTTTTAATTAGCCTTTTACTGCTATTAAAAATAACTCATTTGATGGACTTTACAGCAGCTCCATAGTAGTGAATATTCTCTTGCCTTGCTGCTGTCTTGAGAAGGTCTCTGTTTTTTTGTAGGCACATCGTGTTTCAGCCAGAACAGGATATATTCAGTGTAATACTTGTTGCTAATTTAGTGCCTGTCCTATTTCTGAGTTCAGATATTGCAGCTCTTAAGATTTGCAGGCATGGCTATTAGCCCCTGAGCACTTCCATTACACATGCTTCCCAGGCTTTGTAACAAGCCCTTCACACTGTGTGGCTAGAGGCTTTTAGCAATTAGAATGAAGGATTAAAATGACTCAAAATCAGGTGGAGGCAAAAAGCACCCAGAAGAAGCGGCTCGCTGCTAGGCTGGAGAGCACAAGTCAAGCAGTTTTTAGTGAAGCCGTGATACTGGTGTCCATGCTGTTTCTGTGTATGTTACCTTTTTATCACCAAGACCTCTACTTGTATATAGAGATGGCAGACATTTTGTTCTCAGTATTGCTCTGAAGCCTGTTAGAAGATGCACGCATGCTGTGCTCTCTCACTTCCTTGTTATTTTTCTTGGTGTTCATGAATCACTTGACTTGTAGTGTCTACTGGATGACTTTTAGTGCATGGAGACTTTGCATTGCTTGATGTAGTTAACACTCTATTCCTTGCTCACAAGCACTACTGAATGCACAACTGTCTCTACAGGTTCATGAGGCTTTTCAGGTTATTTACATTTTCATAGTATCTAGGGTCAGAAGAGGCCTAGAGCAGTCCATCAAGTCTGACCCCCTGGCAATGGCAGGAACAAGTGCCAGGGTCACAGGACCTCAGCCAAGTACCTATCTAATCTACTCTTAAAGACACCCAAGGTAGGAGCAAGAACAACTTCCCTGGGAAGCTGGTTCCACGTCCTAGCCACCCTAACTGTGAAGTAAGTGTTTCCTAATGTCCAACCTGAACCTGCTCTCCAGTAACTTGTGACCATTGCTCCTAGTTACCCCTGGTGGTGCCCGGGAAAAAAGATCCTGCCCTATTTCCTGCTGATCACCCCTCAGCAGCTTATAGGCAGCCACCAGGTCCCCCCTCA
>JAGPOW010003648.1:117362712-117391081 GCA_030014935.1 Caiman crocodilus | reverse complement strand
TCCTCTGGTGTCCCCACCTCAGCCCACAGTTTGGTGTCATCAGCAAACTTGGATAGCTTGCTTTCCACCCCCTCGTCCAAGTCAGCGACGAAGATGTTGCACAGTGCGGGCCCAAGGACCGAGCCCTGGGGGACCCCGCTGCTCACATCTTGCAATTGCTGTTTCCCATGGGTGGCTCTGACTTGGTCACTAAGGAAAAGAACCAAATTGCATGCAAGTGAAATTGTACCTTACACCCTGTAGCATGGTGAAGGAGCCAAACAGGTAGCCTGCACACATTAAATAGCCTTGTATCCACAGACCCTCAGCCTCTAGAAAGCCACGGCAACTCCATACCCTCCATACTCTCATTGACTCTGCCTCTGCAAATGGCAAGTGCCAGATTTCTTCATTCCCTAATGATGCACAGCTTTGCTACTAGATCTTCCTAGATTAAAAGGGCCATGGTGTTTGTTGTAGCAGAAGCTGGTAAACAGGATTGTAGTATAAAGCAGCATTTCCCAGTGCTGGTGGGTTTGCACCCCAATGTGGTGAAGTTAGCCACTCTTATGATGAGGGTTCATTTCCTTTCCTGTATAGTCATGTGCTTCATGCTATAGTAGGAGGCTAGGCGTCCCAGGAAGTCTTTCCAGTTCTATTCCTTTGCTAACGTTTCTCTGTATGTCTGTTCAAGCTGCATAAATATGATTCCCTAATGTTTAAAAGCCCTTAAAGTAGTTTTGGTCAAGAATTAACGTAACAAGGGACATTGAAGTCAACACCACCGCTGCCCTTATACTACAAAGCAGAGGGCAGGTGCCTTATCCTGTCACTGCTTTGGAAGAATTTGGCTTTCCAACTGCTTCCCTCTCAGCTTGGGACAGTGGGGCTCTCGCTCCATTTCAGTACACTAACCGTGAGTTTGGCTTCAGTTAGGTTCTTGGTTGAACTAACCATCGTCGAGCTCGGGTAAGTATAACTCCTTTGTTGAGCTAGGAGCCCAGTGTGAAAATCAAAGTCTTCACTTCTTACTGTCTGCTGACGCTGAATGAAATAGCATGTGAAAATCTATGTTTGGACCAAGCACTTGGAACCTACCTTGAAAACTCTCTATATTTCCTTTTTTAACTAGCCTCTAAGAAAAGGAGCTAGAATATTTTCACCTTTTATTTCTTCTTGACCGCCTGAGTAAGTGTCCTCTTTTTCTTGATGGACGTGGGTCAATAGCTGTCAAGGACCTAGCATAGGTTGGCGTCCAGAATACAGCCGCTTGGAACGCAGAATTCATGTTTCAAGTGAATTTTCCTTCTTAGTTTTCTTGCATTACACGCTGGAACAAAAGATCGTACTTCTGAAATGTCTCGTGGAACAAAATTATGGAATTTCATTTTAAAAAAATAATCTGAATGACATTTTTTCATAACACCAAAACATTTATTTTTTAATTTGAGTAAAATATTATTGTAATATTATAAAAGCCTTAGTCTGTCTGTCTGTCCATAACACTTCATTCACACTCTGGTTGGTTATCTGAAACAACCAATCAGAGTGTTCCAAGAGCGTTCCAAACAGGAGGCAGCAGTGCAGTGGAGTGCCACTATGATGGCGGCAACGGACCAGACAGAGCAGAGGGGTGAGGCCAGAGCTGCTGGCCATGCCTCTCCCACCCTGACCCTGCTCTTTGGAAGCAGCAGCAGCACTGGCCTCGCCACCAGGCCCTGACAAAAGCCAGCAGGGAGCGGGAGGTGGTGGGAAAGAGGAAAGTGGGAAGGGGGGAAAGGGAGAGCACAGTGGGGGCACCCTGCCAATGGGCCCTGAGAACAGCTGGGAGGGAGGGAGTGGAGCTGGAGGGAAAGGGGTTAACCCCTACCCCACACCTGGGAGGTGGTGGCTCCACGAGGTGGGGTAGTGGGGGGCTGGTGGGTGCATGGGGCTGAAGGCAGAGTGGCGCCAGTGCAGGCCGGTGAGTGGCAGTGCTCTGTCCCTGCCTACGCACCCATTCATCATTGTTGATGGGCAATTGGCTAGTTAGAATATAAAAGTCAATATATTTTGGTCACTATGTCACATCAGGGGTTTTGATTGCATCCAGATTACATATTTCCATGGAAATCTGGTCACGTGGAACATTTTGGACCAGCTCTAGCCTAGAATCAATGCACCTATTGCGTTGGTTCAGATCTTGTGGTACACAGCATACTAATGGATACTCAGAAGGCTTTGTGATCACGACACTTGCAGTGGCATCCCGTGGCAGAGCTGACTTCTGGAAATTATAATTAAGTGATTCTCAGCATGTTCCAACAGAGATACACTCAGGAGAGTTTAGCTGTGTTTATAGCATACTTTGAAATAATTAAATGATAAATGTGAGGGGATTACGCGCCCGGTCACACCCAGAATGAATTGCCTGGGGGGGTTCAAGTAAAAGCCTCTTAACTGAAAAATTATTTGTCTAGCTCCAGGCATAGCAGCCTGCTCAGTCTTCTAAACCCGATGGGACCAGGGAAGATTAATTTCAAATAATTGAATAATAAATTGGGATTTATTTTTTAAAGGTGACCTGCAAAGAACAAAAAGGGAATTTGCATTCTTGTTTCCTTATAGTTAGTAAAGAGCGCCTAAAGAGTTTAGGGATTTGTCTTTTAATTGCTTCTTCCCTCCCCTCCGCCCAATCTTCCCTGGTTTCATTGGGAGTCCCACGGAGAGTCTCAGATATAAACTGAGAGCTTCTTCAGCTCTGAATTCGGAGGCTGGAGGTTGTTGAATCTTTAACAAAGGTATCTTTTTCCCCTAAGCAGTTCTTAGGCATTTGAGGTAAAAAGATGTTAACATAAACAAACAAAATCTATGTTAATCTGAAAAGAAATTAATCCCATTTCAATTAAAATTAGGATCCACTATTATCGGTATGTTATCTCTGGCATCAAAATGTTGCCAATTTTCCAGTTTCCATGAAGTCTTTCAATAAGAACAAGATAGAAAGGCCCGAATGTCGAATATACAAAAATAACATGAAAAACTATTTTGAAGAAAACTGACAGATTTATTTTTGTACGATACATATAAAAAGGCATAAACACATTTTTTCCCCATGAGCCTGGTTTGGGTGCTCTAAATTACCATAGGAAGTAAGAGAGTGCTTTTTTTCCCCCTTCAGTTTTACAGTTCAGTTTTGCAGATGTCTTTTCACATTTAAGTACTTGCATACAATACACTCAGTATAATGATTACATTGATTATTTATATGTTGCCTCATAGATTTAGAGCCTATCTTACCAACCAGAGTACACATCTGCCTTATATAGATTCAACTTGCAAAGTGTTTTATAGCTGGAGATTAAAATATTGTCTCAGTTCATTGGTCCCTATACAGTCATAGCTATGAACAGGGCAGTATGGAAAATCTGCGTCTCCTTCCAGCTGTGTTACAAGATGATTTCACAGAAGCCTGCTCCTTTTTATATCGTGTAGATTTGCAGTATTTGGTTGCGGGGGGAGGCTTAATTGCTTATGAAACAAGTTTTTGGCAGAGACAAACAGGCGTAAGATTCCTTCTAGAAACAGCTTTATGTCTGAGAAATAACATTATTGGCAGTACAATTTTTTTTTAAACTTGTTTTAGTACTAATTTCACAGTGGGGAGGAAAATATTTATGCATGATGATTCCACGTGAAAAGTGTAGCTTTTTTTAAATCTTAAATTTACCTACATTTTCCCTGAGGGATGGTCCACTATACAAGGTATGTTAGAACGTGTTGTCAAACAGTATTGACCTCTCTGTGGAGATAAGAAATCCATGTTTTGCTGGTTAAGCAGGCTCAGGGCACAGGATGTGAAAATCAGAGGGTGACTGTACGCATTTGGGAATGGTAGGGAGGGGACGTTTTAATTAGAGTGGTTCCTGGAGAGCTGCTCTAACTAAAATGCTGTAGCATCATGTGTATTTACCTCCAACACATTTAAAAATGGCCATAACTAAAACACATTCAATGAGCTTTTGTTAAAGCGCCCCAGTGGCCATTTTTAAACCCATGGGGGCTTATACATGTGACACGGTGGCAGTGCTAGGGAGTTCTAATTAGAATGCATTGGATCATGTGTATAGGCACCCAGAAAGTCCTCATCTAAGTTGTGTTTAAAGCATTACTTACCAGGTGCATAAGATACACACACACACCCCTCTCTGCCCATTTTTTACCTGTGAGTAACACATAATGGAAAGAGTAAAGGAAGTAACTAGTAGGCCTGTATCAAGCAGCTAATATTTGCTTCAGATTCAGCTGATTCAGGGGACAGTGATTTGATTTGATGATTCAAATCACTGTCCCGAATTGCCGAATCTCTGAATCAGCCAGGCCTATCCCCGCCCCCTCCCCAAGCCTGGCAATGGCTGCCCCACCTGCCCCAGCTCCTGGCACTCTGCAAAAAAAAGCCCCAACTCACTGGGTGCTGCCAGGCAGGGGGTTTATCCCTGCTGCCCCCCACTGTCATATGCTGCATGGGGGGGGGGCTCTGTGTGACCCCCTGACCCCTTCCCACTGTCCTAGCCCCTGCCCCATGGCTGCCCCACCTGCCCCAGCTCTGACCCTTTAAGAAAACACCCCCCAAAACTCCTCACTCACCGTTCCTGCCCAGCGGGGGCTGATCCCCGCTGCCCTCTGCTGCCCCACACCACATGGAGGGCTCTGCACAAGCCCCTCAAAACCCTGAGGCCATTGCAGGAGCAGTGAGTCCCAGGGTTTTTCTTGTTTGCTTTTTTTCTTAAAGAGTTGGAGCTGGGGCAGATGGGGCAGCCATGGAGGCAGGCTGGGGGCGCGAGGTGGTGGCCGGGGGGCTTGTGGCAGAACCCCCCATGCAGTGGGGGGCAGCAAGGATCCCCCCCCCCGCCACCCAGCAGCACCCGCTGAGTCTGGGGGTTTTTCTAAAGCACTCCCTTAGTGCCCCCCTCTCTGGTCCCTTCCTTACCAGCTCCAAGTCCAGCTGCAGCTCCCTGCTGCAGCCACCAGGGACTGTCCAAATCATCGAAGCTCTCCGAATCTTTTCCGAAGATTCGGAGAGCTTCAAATCTATTCTGACCTTTTAAATGGCCCCTGATTTGATTCAGATTCAGGGATTCAGCCACCGAATTGGGCCGGATCTCCTCCAAACTGAATCAAGACCCGAAGCTTGGGACAGCCCCAATAGCTAACTACACTGCACAGCTCTAGTGTAAGCTTCCTAGAGGAATTTGTGCAAGTATGTGAACTGAAATAACACCACTAACCTGCCTCTTGAGGTATTAGGAAGAGAGATCTACTCATGTTGAGCCTCTTGGTTATTAAGGTGATACGGTAATACTTGCATGAATAGATGACCAGGACCACAGGTAATGTTTTTGCAAAACATGGGATGGCTGTGTCCCCCTTCCCCAGTCCAGGGTTTTTGGCAGTTACACACCATGGACCCTCAGTTGTTTTCTAAGCATCTGAAGCAATGCAAGTAAAAAAGTATGAAGGATACTAGTCACTCATGTTCTTGCTCATTGCTATAGTTAGGAACCTACCACAATCACAATTTCATGTTTTTGCAGAAAATACAAAATCAGGTGAGCACTGCAAAAAAAATGGAGGACTCTAATTTTGTCAGGCTCACTAAAACCAAAACCAAAACAAAACAAAAACTTACTGGCAAGCAGAGAAAGGATGGGAAGCCTTGTAGTCCTGAAGCACTGTGGGGCAGGGGCATGTGGGGGAGAGAGAAGGGGGAGAGGCTCAGTACAGAAGCCAGTCTGGGGCCAGTGAGGAAAGTGAGAGAGTTTTGATGCTATGTTTTAAGTTTAAGCAGCCAGAAGCATGCTGCTATAACATGTTGCAGCCTGAGGAAAATTGAGCATGTCCACTGAGAATAAATCCTCCAAGAGGGCCAAATACATTTCAGCTCTGGACCATGCAAGACAGTATCCTGCAAAGACCTCCACACAGATGGAGGCAGACTGTTCTGTACTGCCTGCAGTGTGACTGTGGATGTGCTGAGGACAGCCAGTATATATCAAGGTGCACATGAAGAGGAAGTTTGCTGCAGAGGTTGAAGGTCAGAGCAAGAAGCAAGTGACTGAGTCTTCCCTCTTTAAAAGGACCACAGAAAGCAGCTTCACAAGGTGAGAGGTGCCATTTTCCCTTGTGGAGGCCTTTGCAATTGCAAATATCCCACTGGAGAAACTTGATCATGTTACGTTAAGGGTGAACCAAAACATGCCAAACCAAAACATGCCAAATACTGGGAGTTGTCTGTATGCCAACAAGCTCCGCCAACAATGTCACCCTGAAATAATTGCTTTGCATGTACAGTCCGCAAAGTCTGCAGTGGCAGAGTATGACTCCTTCTTCACTGCGGCTGATGAAGCCATGGACCCTCACATGTTGCACATTTTTTTTTGTACCAGGGAGTCGGACAGACCAGGACCTGCCTATGTTTCAAACAGAGCCAGTCCACTTCATGTCTGTCAATTTTTCTACCGTGTCTCAGGCCATGGTGAAGGTAATTGTCAACTATGGCTTAGAATGTAATGAGGTCTCACCATTTCTGTCCAACAATGCCATGTATATGTGCAAGGCTTTCTCTGATGTGCTCCAAGAAGTGATGTGCCCAACACAATTTGTCACCTGCAATGTATGCATTCTGTCTTTAGTAAGTAGCATCTGGTACATGCAGTTCCCTGATGTGGATAGCCTGGTGTCCTCCTTCAAGAAAGCCTTCAAACACTGTTCAGTCTGTAAGGTCTGGTACAAGTAGTCCATTGCAAATCAAAGTGGAGACTCGCATGCCACTTGTTGCTGCCACCAAAGCCAGCACTCACAAGGTAGGATTTGTGGTTTAACGTGGTCCATTACAGTACCAAGCATATGCAGTACTACCAGCAGTTTGGGAGCAAGGAGCTGGAAGTCACACCCAGAACACAGTGAATGCTTAAGCTTTGCAATCTCTTAAAATGAGGTGACATTCAAGTTCAAGTGATGCTTGCGGCTGAAAATGCCACCCAGTTTATGGAGCTTCTAATGTGATTTGAAGGCTGGCAGGCTGTGATCAGCCATGCACAGAACAAGCTGATGGATTTGATAAGCTGGGTCAAAGACAGAGCATCACAAGAACTGTCAAGCTGTCTTTGTCAAAACTAATGGAGAAGGGACCTGTTTCAGGCAATAACTGTAAAGCTGAACCAATACTACAGGTGCTGCCCGTCACTGCCATCAGTTCAGACAATCAGCTGCCTCCTTCCTTAGTGCTGTTTGCATTTTGAACCCAAACCAGGTGCCTGTTCTGAGTTGTGACCCTCAGCTGCTGAAAGCAATCCCTGAATAGGGGAAAAGAGAATGACAAGGAACATGCTGCTTACGTGGACTATGTCAAAGAGTGTATAGTTTTAATTTCATAAGACATTTCAGTTTAGAGTTTAATTAAATGCTTAGGTTCCTTGAATAATGTTTTCCTTAATGGCTTCCATGGGCTTCATCCCCTGATTAAGCCAGAAGAAGCCGTTAAGGGAAACATTATTAAGCAATTAACTTATGGTTTTGTGCCATCTGGAAATCTGGAGGGCCAGGACTGCTGGGGCCCCATGGCCATAGGTGTGTGGGGGCCCTGCCACTATCAGCCCATGAAAATAGCAACCAGCCCCAGGATCTGCCCACAAAAATTAGCAGGCTGCCTCCTCAAGTTTGGTAGACGCCTGTACATAGTGTGCTGAGAACAGAACAGTATACTTGCCACCACCAGAGGGAGGGAGGAAAAAATTTGAAAAGAGAAGCAGATTGGGAGAGGGGGATAGAGTGATGGGGACTTTTGTCTGTGAAAGTAATACTTTTTGTCTGTGAAAGTAATATCTTCATACTTCCGTATCAATTTTTCAGCAAAAGAGATGACGCTAGTCAAAAAGATAAAATCCAGAAAGGTCAAGGTTTCACCCCAGCCTTGCAGCCCATCAGGCTAGCTTTGCTCCATCACACCAGCTTCTGTAGCCAATGGCACACAAGGGAGCAATATGGCTGGCACCACATCCATCTGCCTTCGACTCCCCAGCATGGCTGATCAGACACTGCTGGGTTACCTGGGGGTAGCTTTATGTAGAAGTCCAAAGTTAGGCTCCATCTCAAGTCTCTGAAATAGCAGGGAGGTGCCACTACACCCCTAGAGAGTGAGAATGGAGAGGGGCACTAGGCAAGAAGGAAAGAACGAAATGTGAAAATAGAGACTTGGGGGGGCATATCTTTCCCTTTCTGGTCATCTAAGTGTCCAGATGCAGCCATCTACATTGCATCTCTAGTCATCTAAGTGCCAAATAAGCTTTGCTGGAAAGATGTTCCTGGCTACATAGCTCAGCACACAAGAATGGCTATGCACAATGACATAATTGCACAGACTGAGCATGCATAGTAGTAGTGGAGGCCAGTATGTGTGCCCTTTGTGGCTGCCTTAGGCCCCTGGCAGATATTACAGTTAAGATGTGATTAACCAGTTAATCATGTCTTAAGTAGTAACTTGGCCATACATTCATGCAACAAACCGTGCACTAGAACAGGGAATAAACCACAACATTTTTAGATATAATCCTTTTGTGGCTGATTTCCATGTGCTGGTGTGCTCCTGGGGTTGTCAGTGCTGACCAGCTGCCTGAGGCTGCCTGCCTTGGGGCTGCCAGCCTGCTGCTTGTGTTCCCAGCCTTCAAGGCTCCTGTGCACTCAGCTTGTGAGTGCAGAGCAGCAGACTGGTGCTCCCACCACAAATACACTAGGCACTGGCTTGCTACTTGCTGGTGTATGGGGAGCCCAGGATCATGATTCTCCTCCTGTATTGGCAATAGGACACAATAACGATCTAATCCCCAATCCCACAATTGCACTTCCTGTCATGTGTGTGTGGCACAGTAGGTGGTGGGATGGTTAGGATCAGGGAGTCAGATCCCATTGTGCCTTCAATGGACTGTCTTTCAGCAGCCTTAAGTGACTGAAAACAGGGGTAGATTAAGATTCATTGGGGCCCTAAGCATACCCCCCCCAACCCACCCAGCAGCTGCAGGCTCTGTCAGTGGGTGGCTCACCAGGAACTGTGGCCAGAGCGGGATGCGCTGCTCACCAGGTCCAGAGCAGGAGCCGCAGCCACCCCCCACCCACAGGTCAATGCTGGAGCCAGCACCAGGGGTGTGGAGATGCTGCCCACTGGGCACATGCAGCGTGGACTGAGCTCTGGGGGCAGCCCCTTGCCCCATTGCAGCTCAGTCCAGCTGTCGTGGTGCACAGCAAATGGCACCCAGCAGCCACAGCCTGCTGCATCACACATGCCTGGCCTGGCCACCGGTTTCATCCGCACCAAGGCAGAGGCCCCCCAGGCCCAGCTGGCCCATGCATTAATCCAGCTATGCCTGAAAATGGTGTTGGCCAAAAGTAGTGACTACCAAACCTAGACTCAGCAATGGAAGAGGGAGTGGGTCCCTCTCACCCTTAGCTTAGTAATTAGTAGGACAGTCACTTGAGAGGCCCTGCATTCCTCTCAAGCACACAGGAAGCTTCAACTTGGATGTCTCTGAACCTCCCAGCACAGTGCTCAAACCATGCATGATGTCACAGGGCAACCACTATTTCAATTTTTGTCTGGCCCCTAATGTGGTCATTAGGGGAAAAAATGGATGCAGAGCAACACAGCGAGAAAATTTCCAGCCCACAGAGAACCCAGGGCTCTTTCCTTCCCAGGGCAGCAGCCACTTTACTGAACCACACAGCCTCTGGCTTGCTCTTTTTTTTCCGGCCCCACATATTTGCCTCTTATGGGTTCCAAAAGTGCTGGAAATGGGCCTTCATAGTGGCTGGCCTGTCGTACGGTAGGAAGTCAGACACAGGAGCAAATATCCTCCGAATAAGGAGGCTCAGAACCCAGGTCCCCTGGCTTCCTTGGAGAGCACCCGAATCGCTAAACTATTGGGAAAAAAGATGGGAAATGCCTCTGTTGTCAGCACTCGTGCCCAGTCCGTGTGTGCATATGCAAGTTGCCCAGGATTAATTACATTCTGTGCCTAGGTAGCACTTCAGGCACTTAGACAGCTATGTAGATGACCAACTCTGGACACTTAGCTGACCAGGAAAAAACAGAATGCCACCCTGAACCGTTAAAGCCAGGAAAAATCACAACACAGAGAGCTTTTAGGTTAGTGGATGCTATTGATCTGTGTTCCTCTTTGTGCTTCATAGCTGGAGCCTCTGGTCCCCTGCAGTTAGGAAGAAAGGAGTCAGATGCAGGTATATATCTGTGCTGTTTCTGCCTAGACTTAAAATGTGATTGCAAGTACCAGCCGCCAGGTGGACCACAGAGATAAAGATCCAGCATGGTTCATTGCTAGCTGCTTCCCGAACATTTTTCCTTTACAGCACCGTGCTGCAGGATTGGCAAGGGCCCCTTTAAAACCGACCCAGCTGTCTTGCCAAACTGTCACAGGTACACTTGTTCATTTTAGTGTAAAGAGAAAGACACACTACTTCTTCCAGGCTTCTTTTACAGATGTTTTTGAAGTACCTAGAGAGACTCTCTGGTTGCACATGGCCAGTGCCTGCTGCGCTTTTCAGATGGTTGGTGTGGCTGTGAAACTATTGAGCTCCTGTGCTAAAACTTTACACTCTGAAGGCTGGCACTCAAATTTGGGATGAGATTGCCAATGTCAAGAGTTGTGTGGTCTCAGGAGATATTAAGAGTTTCCTTATAAACACAGAATTTGGCACAGTTTGCCTGTCTCTTATTTAGGAGATGCCCAAGGATTAGACAAGGTAAGGAGTGAAGTGTTTTAGCAGAGCTTGGTGAAGAAAGCTTGCAATGAATGTCTGTATGATGCCCATCTCCCACGTCAACATGTTATTTTCATCAGATCTTAACCACTGACAAAAATCTCTGATTACTTTTCTTCTTACCTCACCTTTCCAGCACAGTCTGCACAATCTTGGAGGGGGAAGACAAGATTTGAAGCAAAAAATGCCCTTGGTATGATTTCCTATATGTCACTCTACTTTCAAGCCTTAAAAAGATCCCTTTTATTAATCAAGTATGAAACTTCATTCTTGCCCTAAAAGCAGAGGGGAAAAAGTGGATGCAATTTTCTTTTAGCCCCTGGAAGCTGCATTACGGATGGTTATGCTTTAGCATGCAGAATAGCCACTGAAAGAAGTAGCTGGTTTCCAGGAGACCTCATGATCACAAAGCAAGGATATTTATGATGTCGTCTACGTGTTAAATATTCCTGTCCTACATACAGGCCAAGATATATTTCTTTAGGTTCCAGGAAGATTAACTCTATTCTCTTGAATATAGTGCACAGAAGGGGAAAAAGCCTTCATTGTTATTCTCTGTACCTACCCAGATCTCCATTAAGAAACTACAGTTTACCCTTGGCCTAACACCTACTTCATCCATTAAATCAGGGGGAGCCCCATGTAACCTCAAGGACACACAGAGCTTGACTTACCAGGTTAACAGTGAGCCCTATGTACACTGTACTTTGTTTTAGCACAGTATTGTGATGGAGTTGTCGTCCAGAAAGGAAAAAAAAAAGCATAAATAGCCCCTAAGTGTTAACCTGACTGCCAAAGGCATAGGGATAACTGCTCTTATTCATTAAGAGGCATTCTGTAAAAAGGTATTTGAAAAAAAAAAGCATTTAAGCATTGAGTACAGAGGTAATTATAAAAGCTTTAATGGAGCTAGATAACTATCTACTCCCCTGTGAAGCAGATTCTAGCCAGTCCTACACCACTCCGGTACTTCTAAGCCGACAGCTTTTATAATGCTGTTTGGAAGGTATTTCTTTTGTCTCTTCTCATTATCCCAAGTGCCCCAGAATTCACCCAAAGAATAATGAACAAAATGCAGCCTTGCCTAAGGGGAGATGAGGTTGAGGATGGCATTTTAGAAAACCAACATTCTGAAGCAAAACATAAAATTAAAAACAGCTCTGAAGCTAATTGAGCTTGCTGGAATCAAATTTAAGAGAAAATGTATTATTAAAGTTCTTTGGACTTTTGAATGTGCAAGGTGACGAAGATCAGATGCAGAGAGCCGCAAAGCTGCAATTGAATGCCACAATCTCACTGATGACCCAATGGACACACCAGCTCCCCTGAATGGCATTAGCTAAGCTAAAGACTTCTTTTTCTGGCAGACCTGGGTCCACATTGGGGATTTTGTTGGGAGAGCTACTTTGGCTTTGGGGTGTCATCTTTTTACACCTTTTGGACAGCTTAGCTCTTCCTGAAGTATGCTATAATGCAGACAAAACCTTAGGTGGAGAGAGAAGGGAATTTCCCACATCTTACTCCCCCAACTATTCCACATACATGTTCCATTCCACATACATGTCCTTTGGGCACTCAGTTGCCTGTGAAGATATTGTAGGGGAGAAGTGCAGGTTTCCAGGTAGGAAGTAATACAAATAAGATTAGGTGCAGTGGAGAGGATGAATAGACAGACTTGGAGGACTTATGGTCATGCCATAAAAAGCTGCTATGTGGATGCAAGGTGAATATGTTTGTGGGAATCATGTCATCTGAAAAGGCCACAAGATTATGCAAGAATATGGTTGCACTTGTGGTGTGGATGGGTTCTTGGAGAATAAGACGCTAACTAAGGCCTGGTCTGTTTTTGAAGGGTTTGCCAGCATAGCTATACTGAGGCTGTATACCTGTATATATATACAGTTTATACCAAGAAGTATTCTTTTGCCAGTAGACCTTTAACCAGCTCCCCAAATGGAACAAGATAGTCAGTGATGCTCAATCTTTTGGCCCCATTAGCCACATGAGTGACACGGGGCCAATTCATGGTCCAGATCAAGCCCTGGGGCCCAGCACCATGACTGCTCTGCCTTGTGCACCAGGATTGGGCCCTGGGGGCCTGGTGCCATACCGCCTTGCACCCTATACACTGGGATTGGGCTTTGGGAGCCCTGCACCACTCCCTCCCACTGGGATTGGATCGCAGGGACCTGGCACTACCCCCTCATACCTCCTGCATGCCAGGACTGGGTCCTGGGGGACTAGCACTGCCCCTTCCTGGCACCCAACACTGGGATTTGGCCCTGCACGCTGGGATCCAGGGCTCCCCATAGGTCCGAAGATTTGGCAGTATGGGACTGGTATCACTGCTCCCCCTCTGCCAATTTCCCAGACCCATGGGGAGCCCTGCAGGCCAAATGACAATGCCATGGGCTGGGTCTAGCCTGCAGATGGAGCACCTCTGAGCTAAGTCACCAAAAGTACTTTTCTTCCAAAGCATACTAGAACTTGCATTAGGATTGCTGTTTTGGTTACGATGGGGTTTGGGGAGGTTAGGAAATCTCTCCCCTAATGTTGACTGGGCCTGAAACTGAATTTCTGGTGTTCAGTCTCAGATTATTTCCAGTTTGCCTATGCTAAACACAGGACTATACCTTCCTACTGAACAATAAGAAATTTGCCATGTCCAGAGTGCATATTTTAATTAACTCGCTGTTTACTCCAGAGAAAATTATAATGTGAAACTTCATTGAAAATTCAGAGAACCTTTGTTGGGTATGACTTCCCAAGGTGCAAGTCCCAGCATTTAATGTGAACCAAGGAAAAGACGTTTTTGGCAAGAAAGCTGCTTTGTTAATGCAGCTTAATCCTCAACAGAAAATTAAGTCACATTGGATGGATGCCATTACAATTACTTTTCTCTAATTTCAAGGAGTTCTTTATGAGCTGGTTTCCTTACATAAGGTAAGACTTACACTGATTCTGTCCTCCCTTTACATTATTTTCATACCAATTACTTCAATAGCATTACTTCAGATCTGGCAATGGATGTGACAGATGAGTCTGCGCTGTTATTTATTATCCATATTATGACAACAGCCCCACGTTCCTTGTTACTGACATTGAGCTTTGTTTGCAGAGCCAAAGGAATGTTTTTCCTCAAGAAATGCACCATTTACAGGATGCAGGGTTCGCGTCTTCCAACTTTGGGCCAGATCTGCAGGCTGGCACTGGTGTGAGGGCACCGGTGGCCACCACACAAGAAGGAGGACCCAGAACGGGGGTCCTGGATCCCATATGTGGGGTGGGAGCTCTGTGGAAATCTTGTCCAATGAGAACCTCCTCTGCTGCTGTCTGTTACTGAAGTCTGGCCTTTGAGGATGCTTAAGTGTCTTCCCTCTAGGGTTTTGCTTTTCCGTTCAAGGGTCAGGCTCATCATCAAATTTGATGTCATGAAGAAATTTTCCCTAGAGGTCAGGTTGGTACCTCTGAATGCTGGAAGCTGCAGTGGGAAAGTAGCAAGGAGTGGAAATCCCTGTTCATCCTCCCTTTCAGCATCCACTCTCTCTGCCATGGTGTATAATGTGACAGAGAACCAGTTGGACCCTGACCCTGGCTTCAGCCATGCCTCCTTGGGTCTGAACTGTGCAGTTTCCTTCTTCCTGTATCCAGTCCTCAGCTCCTCTCCACTCAGGCCCCCATCTCTCACAGAAAAGAAGAGAAGAAAACAACCCCACAGCATAAAAAGCACCGTGCTATGAAGCCTCCAAACCACCCCTTACAGCTGCTCCTGGTCATCCAGTGGTTAGAAATAAATTACTAACAGAAAATATAACCCCACTGGATGAACATAAGTAGTCCTCACCAAAATCTCTCCCGCAGCCCTGTACCCCCAGCTTGGAAGTCGCGGCTTGGAAGCTGTACCTAGAGACTTGGCTAATAGCTGTTCCAGGTTCCAAGTATCTAGGTCAGGAGCGGGCAAAATGCGGCCCGGGGGCCAGATGAGGCCCACCAGGCCGTTCTAGCTGGCCCACGGGGACCCTAAAAAATTTAGAAAATTAATAATTATCTGCCATTTATCTCAATGGCTTGCCAAAACTCAGTAAGTGGCCCTCCACCCGAAATAATTGCCCACCCCTGATCTAGGTGCAGCTCTCAAAGTTCAGGCCTCTTCAGCCATCATCACTCAGCAGAAGGATGTCTACAGCTAGCCAAGCAGGTCTTGGACAGGGCTTTTTGTTGCACAGGGCTCAGGGTGACCCTGGGTGGGGGCATTTTGCCCAGTAGGGGCCAGACGGGCCTCAGGTCAAGGCATTTTGACCCACAGGGCTCAGGGGGGCCCCAGGCATTCCCGTTTTGGCCTGGAGGGCTCAGGAAGACCCTGGGTAGCAACTTTTTGGCCCACAGGAACAGGTGGGCTCTGAGCAGAGGATTTTTGGTCTGCTGTGCCCAGGCCAGCCCCAAGTGCGGATGTTTTGACTTACAGGGCCTGGGCCAGCCCCAATGGGGCATTTTGGCCTGAAGACCCTAGATCCTGAGTGAGTGGCCTTTGGGCTGCAGGTGCCAGGCAGGCCCCGAACGGGGGCAGTTTGCCCCGCAGGACACAAGCAGGCTCCAGGAAGGACACTTTTGAACTGAGGGACTTAGTCAGGGACATTTTAGCTTTGGATTTTGGGGATTGATCCTCTGGTCTTAATAATGGAAGACTGGAATACGCATACCACATTCTCTCTTTAAGTTCTCTAATGCCACCTGCAGCAATTCCAGAGACAGTTCAAGGTCTCTTCTTCTTATATGTTGATAACTACTGGTTTGAGTACTTGCAAAGAAAGGAAAGGGTCAAACAGCTTCCACCTGTGTTGTTTATGCCACATACTCAATGGGAAATGGCAAAATAGAGTTACCACTGCAGAGGTTTTTCGAAGGGCAGATTTACCAAATGTGTTTGCTACTCAAACACAGATGACTGCACAGGCTAGGCTATCTGAGCAGCTTGCAGGGAGAACTATAACTACCCACCACCCCATATTGACCATATTAATGACCACTGCTCCCTTGTCACCATATTTCCCACCCCATGGGGAGCCCCACAGGCCAGATATGATGGCTTCAAGGGCCACATTTGGCCTACAGGCTGGAGGTTGAACTACCCAATATCAAACTAACAAGGTTTCACTTTGCATGGTAAATTTAAAATTGTTGTGTAGTGGATTAAGATACTAAATGATTCTGTTTTTTCTATGGGCTCTGTTACATTTTTGGGCTTTGTTATTATCAAACTTGTGGCATTGAGGAGTTACATACAGCATGTTTGGTTTTCCTTTCTTTTCTTTTCTTTTCTTTTCTTTTCTAAATCCTGTATTGGGATTTGATGGATCTGTGCAGCATCCTAGTGAGTGACACCAGGCAAACTACTGCTACATAGGGAGACAGTAATTCATGACAAAAATGCTAGGAACCAATTTAATAGTATTTATATATACAAATGTATAGAGATGTATATATAATGTATACACACAAAAGCTAGACCTTAAGCATACAATCTGGCATACTGTTATAACTTGAAAAAGTGCCTTCATCCAGTAGAAAGGGTAAGCATAGAAACTATTTATTTATAATTGAAAATGGTTGCTTATTTAATATAATAAGCCTTATTATATTCTGTTTTCCCTCCTTTCAGGCAAACTCAAAACAAAATGAGTACGGGGTTTTGCCTCTTCCAAAGGCATATGCTGTATTTATTAGAAATGCTTTTGAGTTATAAAATGGTCTGGTATCAAACTCAAACCTTTTCCTCTAGTGAAATATACAAATTTTTGTTTAATAGGGGCTTTAATTTTGGCACAGAATTGCAGTTACTCAGTGAATGGCTTTATTTCTCCTATCATTTCATAAGATAAGATTTAATCTAATCACTTATTACAAGGTGGTGTTAGAGTGATGTTTTAGTCTTGATGGTTCAGGAATTGTTAGAGGTAAAGATTTCTTAGTGTGATATATTTTATTGGAACAACTGCATAGCTCAGATCAAATTAGACAAGATTTGAATGCAAGACATTCTGCATCTAGGAATATACTGTGCAGAGATGCAAAATAAATAATGTCTAGACAGCTAGAGTCTTTACAGAAATGAGTCCTACTTCTTATCAGCCAGCAAGTGATATTGTTGTATCATGAGGAGAGAAGTTTTGAAATAGTCAGTTGAGTTGGATTTAACACAGGGAGACTGTTCAAGAGAGGCGTTACTGTAATCAACCAAAGCAGCGTACATAATGTTTCCAGGAAATTAAGGAAAATTGGGGCTCTCTTATTTGAAAGATAAAGAAGTATATTTACATAAACAAACTTACTAAATTGTGTTGAATGCTTTTTCAGTATGAGTTGGCAGTGATTTTTAAACTTACCTTTTCACTATGTAGTACATTTGTTTTGCTAAATTATTCTCAACCTTTATCCCAAGATTTATAAGTGTTCTGGTCAGTGGTGATTAGGTCTGGTAAAATAGCATAACTTAGTGAAACAGATGCCCAAATCCAGCATTTTTCTCCACACCTGCTGCGTGTATTGGTTTTCACACGCACATGCATGCGTGCGCATATGCACACACACACACACACATACACACAAGCACTCACAATGGCAGCAGGAGAAAGAGACTCAGTGGAAGGGCTGGAGTCCAGGTAGGGAAGAGAAGCAGAGTCCAAGTCCTTGGCTGACAACGGGGTAGGAGGGGATAGCTACCTATCCAGGCTGGAAAGGGGTCCTTGTCCAGTAGGTGTTGTCCAGAGGGGGGTTGCTGGCAGGACCTCTGGGTGGATAGGTGATGTGGTCTGGTGCTGGTCCAGATGGAGAGGGCGCCCCAAGGAGTCAGTCTTCAACTACCCCTTTTATGGGGCAGACTACCTCTGATCTCCCACAGGGGTGGCTTTTCCAGGCAATGCTTGTCCTGTTCCAAAGGGCTCTGGGTGTTCTTACTGAGCATGTGCAGCCTGACACAATGATGGGTGCCTCATCTTTTGATTCTTGATGCTGAGGGTGACTCCAAGGGCTGGGTCGTTGGTCCAGGTATTGGTGTTAATGGTTCGTTCATTCAGAAGGAACTATTTTTAGACCTAGTGCCATTGTCTCTCAAGCACCCTCATTCATCCCCATTCATTCAGGAACCAAGTTACATAGGAGGGATAGGTGTGAGTCACAGGTTACACAACCGGGCCTGGGGACAGGATGGAGACTTGACATAACTTATGCTAATTTACATATGTAGGCCTAAATCATATAGTACCAGTAAAACAGGAATATAGAACAGTAAAAATCAATATAAACATAGTAAGTATACAATATAAAGAAGGAGAAAAACAAAAAAAATACAACTTGCTACCAAAATAAAATGCCGAATCAGATCTCCATTTAATACATTCACCCAATTTTGAGGAGAGGAAGTACATGTTGTATGCAAGAAAATACAGTAAATTCACTTAGGGTCACAGTTGCCAATCCAAGAAATTTTTTTTACTGACTATCACTGACAGATAGGCAAAAGCTTGCACCAGGCTGCACACCTCCAGCTGTAGCCCTCTGTAGGCTGACAGGGGCTGCAGCCCAGCTGCAGGAAGTGGTGGGTAATTACGAGCTGACTAGGAGGACTGAGCCACCTGATGCAGATAAGTGGCTGGCCACAGGAAGCTAAAAGGCTCCTAGAGAGAAGAGTCAGAGAAAGCTAGAGAGACAGACAGAGACATAGCTAGAGAAACATAGCTACGAGCTGGAAACCGGGACCAGAAACCTGTGAGGGACAGAGAGAGAGGACTGCAAGAGACAGGGAGGAAGAGGGTGCTTAGCTGGTGGCTGCAACGTTGGGCCAAGGACTCTCCCAGGGTCTGGCAAAAGACCCAGGGCTGCAAGGCTGGAGGCAGTAGTCCCAAGCCCAGGAGACAGAACTCACAAGAGAGAAGAGAGAAGGAAGACTGCTGGCAACACTTTCTCAGGGTCTGGGAAGAGCCCCCAAGATTCTGAGTCACCTTTTACCAACTGGGAAAAACTGTTTGAGCTAGGCAAAAATCTATGAACTTGGTACGCTGACAATCAGCAAACTTTTTACTGACATATATATAGACTTGGCAAGATTCAATTTATATCAATAAACATCAGTTTCACCTGTCAATCACAGACTAACAGGAAAAATATTTCTACTGATAATTATTGAATTTCTTTCTTTTTTTTTCTTCTTTTGCATCTCCTTTCTATAAATCTGGGATGCAAATAAAGAAATCCAAGGCAGAGGCATTGTGTGTGTGCACATGCACGCATGCACACGCATGCACACACACATACACACATGCATACATGCACACACGCATATGCACACACGCGTGCACATGCATGCACGTGCATGCACACATACACACACACACACGAATGCGCACACACACACACATATACAGACACGCACAACAACCATAGTAAAAATGTTTGTCAGTAAAAAGTTTAGAGATAAAAGATTTCCTCAATAGCTGGGTTGTTAGGGTACTTGTTCAGGAAGCAGGAGACCTAGGTTTTCAGTTCTTTTTGAAACTAAGCCATTGTCCTTTGCATTTAATATTTACATTCACTGGATAAAATTGATACAGGGTGCATTCTGCTCTATTGGGAACAAGGATCCAGGCTAGAGCCCAAGGCCTTCTTCCATCCAGGGGAGCAGAAGCCATCTTGCTGATTCTCACATAATCTACCTTGCTCTTTTTCTCCTGCCTTGACATCTCTTCCTTTCTTGGCTACATAGGAGACTAGCTTCAAAAGGAGCTCTAGGGTCCTGGTGGTTGCAGCATTGCTCTGGGAAAACATGGGTTCAAAATCCCTGTGGACATGGTAGGCCCACAATTCTTCCTACTTAGACAAGTACCCTAGTTATTCAGCTCCTGGAACTAAAGCATAAGAGCCCTCCTCCAGCTAACACCTGCTACTCGTGGGTTCCTGGCTAATTATGTTCTCATGAGTTATACATCCAGAAAGGGTGTGTGAATATGTGCCCGGCCAGTGCATAGTGTACTGTACATGCTCAGCCTACACACTTATGTGCACACTTATGTGTCTGCCCTGCAGAAAAAATAGAAACACAACCTGCACAAAAATGCCACTTTTGCTATTAGAAAACTGCTATTTAGGTAATTTTAATTTTAGGTCACAAAACTGCTAAAGGGAAGTAGAATTCTGCCCTTGATTTCCTTGTTCTGAAGCGCTAGAGTGTAAGGATCTTGTTCCACATTCCCACATCTGTAGGCCCAGGTCTGAGTTCCCATGTCTGCACATGAAGGCCCCTATTCTGGATATCCCAGCTTGTAGCACTTGAGTATCCAGGTGCAAGTTCCCAGGTACTTGTGCTCCAGTCACTGACCACCCTCTGGGATACATGTTCCTGAGCCTGAGTATCAGAGTCTGGATTCCATATGTGAGTGCTCTGAGTACAATGTCTAAACCTATGAGCTCCAGTCCCTTCCTAGGTACTAAGAGGACACCTATGATAGGAGAGTTTCCTCTCATGGTCTCAGGGCAAGCCTGGCTAAACAGGGGTACTGGTGAAATAGTGAGCTAGCCATCTCAGCTCTGCCTGTGAGTGCCATAGGACTGGCTGTTCCATGTATTTCAGGCCTTGTGTCTATAGGATACAGGCTGGGCAATACATATTTTTCTGGTGCCTAAAATTTGATGGATCTTATGGTTCTTGTTGACTCCTGATGCTCCTGATACTCCAGCTGCTCAGGTGTGTTTTTCACTTTTGCCTTTGGCTTGCCTCTCACCCTCTTCTTCCAGCCTAGCATTTCTCAACCCAAAAGTGGGTCACAAGAATATATGAAGGGGTTGCGAACAAACTTAAAAAATGGATCAACAAACCTTAAAAATTGATTCTCCTTTAAAGAAAAATGTAGGCATCTGTAGCTTTTCCCTTGCGGGCTATCAGAGTTGTCCAAGTTCCAGCCTGCAAGGAGCTGCTTGGGACTGGAGCCTACAACAGTGCCCCTTTCTCCTGACCCACTACTCCCAACACATTGGGGGGATGGGGTCTAGGGGTTGGGAGCAGTGGCTCAGAAGTGAGGGGCACTAGGTTGAGACTGGCCATTGATGTTTACAAATGGGACTTGGTACAAAAATGTTCCGAACCACTGCTTCAGCCCATGCCGTTGTGCTCTTGGGCTCTGGGTTCCTCATTCAGGATGCCCATTCCATCAGACTGAAATTAGTATGAAGGAAAGGCATATGTTTTAGCAGTAGGTTTTTGCCTGAAACCCACTGGGCCACATCCTCAGTATATTTAGTGCCAAAGATAAGTAGATCACAACTCTGGAAAGAGCTAAAATGAGAGTCAGAGCCCGTGTATGCACAATAAAGCTTTGCAGCCAAAAGCGCATGATGTCCTATGTCACAGATGGGGAGTGCAGCATTTGTGATGCTTTATATTCCACCTAATCTGAGTAGCATTCCATAAGACTAGAAAAAAGGCACCTCTCCCACCGTGGATTATTCACCAGGCAAAACTGCAAACCAGGAGTTACAGGAGCTTGACCAGAAAAAGAAAGTCACTGGAGTTTTAAATAAAGGAATGTGTTGGGCAGCCTAGGTATAGCACTGCCAATCCCAATAAAGGAGCTAGCAACTATCACTTTTCATGAAGTCATTCTTACATTCCAGGAAGCGGAGTCATGTCAGAGAGTGTCAGATAATGCATGGTGTCAGAGATCTGCAGCCCAAAGAGAATTGGTTTTAATACCAGTTAATCCAAATAGATGCGTTCTAGAGGGCTCCAATCCAAAGCAGCTAACTTCAGTCCAGACTCCAGGAAACAGAAACACATGAGTCCCTATGTCAGATTTCAGGTACTTGCTTCACATCCCTGAATTTTTAGCACTTTTCAACACAAATGGAAAAAAACAAGTCATTGTTAAAATGATCTATTTTTTCACCTTTTTCTTGGGAAATAGCAAGTGTTTTTATTTGCTGAGAATCAGGGATGACCACAACCTGAGGACCCTGGCACACATTCATTTAAAGGCACCATGGGATCATGAACTCAGGATCTCCCTGAACTAGCAAATTGAATATGGTGCCTGCAGGGACAAGGCCAGGGCAAAGGCCAAGAATCACTTGACTATTGGCCCTGGCCTCAGACCTTGCATACATTCAATTTTAAGGTCCAGTACAAACCAGTCATAGAAATGTTCTACATTATATGGAGAGCATTTCTATGGCCATTTAATGGCACCTAAAATTGCCATTTTATGGCACCTTAAATTGGGAGCATGTGTAACACCCTTGCCATTTATGCCATGATTAACATATTAATTGCTGCATAGATGTGAAGTGTAGAGGGGACCTAAGCCAGAGAGCAAGAATGGAAAATTTCAGCCCCAGTGGTTAAAATTTGGTAGTTTGTAACCTTCTGCTTTCAGTTGCTTATGACAGGAAGCGTCAGCAACCTGAAGTAACAGCTTGCCCATTCTATGTGTATGGATGAAAATGTGGCTGTAGCAGATAAGACTAGGAGCAATGGCCTTAAGATGTAGCAGAGGAAATTTAGGTTGGAGATTAGAAGAGATTTTCTGACTATGAGAATGGACCAGAATTGGAACAGGCTACTTAGAGACGTGAAATCTCCATCCTTGGAAGTTTGCAAGAGCAAACCAGACCGGGGTGGGCAATTATTTTGCATGGCGAGCCACTTAGTGAGTTTTGGCAAGCCATCGAGGGCTGCATGACAGGCATCCAGGGGCAGATAACTATTAATTTTCTAAATTTTTTAGGGGCCAGATAGAATGGCTTGGTGGGCCACATCCTGCCCGCAGGCTGCATTTTGCCCACCCCGGGTTAGACAGATGCTTGACAGGGATGATTTATTCAGGGATGACTTAGTTAGGGACGATCCTGCCTTGAGCAGGAGGCTGAACTAGAATGACTTTGAGGGAGTGTCCAGGGAGGTAGAAGTGTTCTGCCACCAGGCTGTTGTATCTTGCTGCTGCTAATGCCAAATCAGTCTTCATTCATTCTTTCATGGAGAGATCGCCCTCTGTCCAATGTAGACAGCATGAGGCATTGTAAGCTGGTGATGTTATATATAACGTGAGCAGAGCTGAAGGTGGATATTGTACCTTGGATGTTGTGCTCCTTGTTACTACGTCTACTGATGATATGGTCTGTATTGATGCGGGGACACAGCAGGCACTTAGGTCCGTTGCAATACCCATTGCCTCAGTGAGTTGGGAGTTCATTACTCTGTTGTTTGAGAGATGCTGTTTGAGGTTGTGGGGGCTGCCTGTAAGCCAGGACAGGTTAATGCCCAAAGGCTACCTCAAGACGGTCATTCTTTTTCAGGAGGGGTTGGAGGTCAATAATGATGTTTTTAGCTGTTCAAGCTGGGAGTTGTAGGTGACAAGCAGAGGTATTCTGTTGTCTTTGTCCCAGGGGTAGTATTGTAGCAGATCAGAGTGAGCTGAGTCTGGCTTTGTTGAGCCAAATGTCCATGGTTTGGGGGCTGTATTGCAATTGTACGAGCCCCTGCTCTAGTTCCTTAAGGTGTTTATCCCTCATACTTACTCAGGCGACTTGGGGAGACTATCTAGTCTTTGCTGCTATGGTTAAACATGCTGGCTAGATTCAAGCTAGCTTGGGTCTGCCTACCTGAGGTGTAGTTATACTTCCATCTGCAGTGTAGGCATACAATGGGAGGGAAAAGTGCCTAATCTAAAGCACATTTAAATAAATGAAAATCTCACGGAGCTTTCGCTAGGGCCAAAATATAGGCAGAAATATATGACAGAAATATAAAGGGACAAGTGCTTGGAAAACAATGCAACACAGTGGAAATAGCTGCATATCCCATACATGGGCCTACCACCTCCATACCTGGCAAGCACATCCTACACATTTAGAAGATTCTGCATTCTCACAGTTACATAAAGTTGTCTGGTGTTACTTGCAAATGCCATCAGAGCATAGAGAAACGGGAAGGTAAGAGGAGATGTCGCCACATGTGGAATATTCATTACATTTGCTGATGCACCAAAGAAATTCTACAAGATGGGTCAATGGCATATTAAAGGTAAAAATAGAAATCAGTGGGAAGAAAAATTGATTCTATCATTAATAAGCAAAGCAGACAGAGGCATCATACACCTGTGTCCGTGTGCACACTGACTCGATAGAAGGTATATGCATTCCACAGGCAAGGAAAAATACATAGTTTGCTGTTTAAAAAATTCTGGTAACTTTTTCTTTAGACATCTTTGATGCCTCCGTGTTTTGGAGCAGGGGCTCTAAATTTGGCAGGAGCGGCTTCCATGGCTAGTTTAAGAGCTTTTGAAAAATCCCAGCTCATGTACACACTGCAGCAGCATCACAGAATTCAACAGCTCGTATACCTGAAGCTTCCATCCTTCCTGAGCATAGCTCCAGCCAAGGGCAACTGCGGTGAAACTTTCCTTGTCCGGCTAGCTGTTTCTGGCTGGTCTAGGTACAGGCACTGGAACTGAGTAGGGCACTTTTATCCCATGTGCTCTCAATGATTACCCTGCTGGTGCTCAGGTGCAGGAAGGCAACACGTGATTAAATTGGTAAAAAGGGCCTGGTGACCCAGGTACTGGAATATGAGATAGACACTATGACTTGGAGGCGATGGGGATGGAGCTGGACTTATTGGGCAGAGGCTAGCACTGGGGACCAGGAGAAAATTTAGATGAAAATATGGGAGGAGAAGGGAAGATGGGCAATATCTGGACAATGCAACTGGGCCTAGAAACCACTGACAAGTAATGGGACTGGATGGAGTTTTTTGTCTATCTGACAAAGAACTGCAAGGTAGTAGAAAAGCTTGAACTATCAGGGCAAAAAGACTGGGAGGAGCCTAGACTTAGACTGGATAAAGAGCTGAGAAGGAAGTTTAGGTCTGGGAGATCCAATAGTGTAGAGGACAGATGGGAGGCCAAGGTGAAGGGAGTGGTAAAATGGGTAAGTATCTGGGAGGGAGAAACTGGGCAGAGGCAGAGCATGAAGAATGGAGATAAGGAGTCAGTTAGAAACTAGAACTTAGAATAATAGAAAGTTAGGGTTGGCAGGGACTTCAGGAGGTCATCTAGTCCAATCGCCTGCTCAAAGCAGGACTATCCCCAACTAGATCATCTCAGCCAAAGCTTTGTCTAGCCAAGTTTTGAAAACTCTCAAGGATGGAGCTTCCACCACCTCTCTGGGTAGCCTGTTCCAGTGTTTTACTACCTCACAGTGAGAAAATTCTCCATAATATCTAACCTAAACTTCCCTTGCTGCAACCTGAGACCATTGCCCTTTATTGTGTCAAGAGAGAAAGAAGAAGGAGAAAGCAAGGACTGATGGGAGCTCTGTGTTGGCTGCCCAATGCTCCTACCACTTGTGCCCCTGTGGCTCCCAAAAGGTCAGGCTCTACTGAAAGTCAAACTCAGATCACTGGATTCAGAGTCCAGAGTGCTGACCCTTACACCATGGAACCAACTTGCTGGTGAGAGCTACACATGCACTTTACTGTGTAGACTAATTAGCTCTGCAGTAAAACATCACAGTCTACAGGACTAGGGACAGCCATTCAAAAAACAGAGCCTGAATTGATTCGATCTTTGCAGGGTAGCCTAACCTGCATAGATTGAACCAGTTTGCAAGTGAATAGGCATTCACTTTTGACTCTGGAAATGCATGCACGTGCCTCCAGTGGCTCAACCCAAAAGCTAGGGGACACTAGATCAAGCCCTCAGCTGCAGGGCCTGGTGGGCATGGCCAGCCCTGGCAGTAGCCTTAAGTGAACTGGCCAGGGATGGAGTTTAATTCCCCTCTCTCTGTCCCACTGGCATGGACCTGAGCCAGGGTCTGCCTGGCACTCCCCTTTGCTGCTGCAGTAGCAGGGGCAGGGACACAGCCAGTAGCCAGCCAGCATGGCCCCCTTAGGCAAAGGGGGCAGGAAAGAGGTTTATTTCCTCCCTCCCTCTGGTGTCTGAGGGAGGGGGCTTATTCTGCTGCTTGCCCTGAGCAGGGAGTGATAGGCAGAGGTGGTAGTCAGGGCTAGCAGACCCTGGCTGCAGTCCCCCAGGAGCAAAGGGGGTAGAGGGGGGAATAAACCCCCTCTGTGCCTCCTTTGCCTCAAAGGGCCATGCCAGTTGGTGTCTGGCTGTGCCCCTGTATGTGTAGTAGCAAAGGAAAGGGACCCTGACACAGGCTGCTGTACCCCTGCCTTGCAAACCCCAGTTGGGATCCATGCTGGTGGGATAGGGGAGGGAGGCAGGAAATAAACCCTTTCTCTGCCCCCTTCACCTTAGGGGTGCAGATGTCTGGCCATGCCCTCACCCCTGCTCCAGCTAGGGAGCAGAGAGGTGGGGCGGTCCTGCTCTGCTGGAGCACAGAGCATAACTCAGCCCAGTCCAGGGCTGCAGAGCATGCTGGGATGCTGCAGGACTCTGGTTTAACTTAAACCAGGAAGGGGTCTGGAACAGAAGTTCCATGAACTGGTTTGAGTTCAATCAGTTAAGCCTGATACTACATTCAACCAGGTTTATCTCAGACTGGTTTCAGCCATTTTGAAACTGGTTTATGTTCACTGAACTTATGTTCTGTTACAGGTTTAAACCAGTTTCTGATCACTTAAACCAGTTTAGATGTAACTTCTATCTCTAGTTGCTGGTATTAGGGCACAGTAAACTAACTAACTCTGCTGTAAGATAGTACTGTCAGGGATAGTACTATCTTATGGTGGAGTCATTAAGTGCAATTAGATGCACGTGTTGATGGTGACCGCCTGGCACAAACTGCATCCAGTCAGCCCAGCCAGCTGGGGACCAGACCCCTTTGCTGGCCAGCACTGCTACCTGGAGCCTGGGGCTGACCCCCATGCCCTTTGCCAACCCAGGGCTGCTTTGCTCTGGCTTAAATTGCTGCTGTCCCAGGTGTATGTGTAGATGCTGTGCCTGGGAGCACCCGACTGTGGCTCAAACTGCTCCAGAGTTTGTCTCTCATTAATGTATGTGCAGATGTACCCATTGAGTAAGAAGACTGGAACTGGGAGTGAAAGAGAGAGACAAGGAGAGTGATGAAGGCTAGTTTGGAAGACTGGGACTGGCTGGGCAAGGAAACGGCAGAGAAGCCTGAGGACTGAAACTGAGATAAGAACATGACTGGGAAAAGGAGCCAGGGGTGGGGAAGAGACAGGACTGGAAAGGATGGGGAAGGATATATCACATTCATGGGGAACAAACAAAATAGTTTGTGCCTACTAGACAACTCTCTTCTTCAGTGCCTGTTAGGGACTGCCAGATTCACAAGTCTCACCCTGCTGCCGCTGTCAGCAGATAGCAGGGAAACTTGCTCATGATTCATGCCTTTCTAGTGCTGGTCCACATAGATAATCACAACCTATTGCTGCTCTCAATTGCGCCGCTAGTTCAAGTTCAGAGGTGTGTTTTGTATCCAGTTTGTGGATATTTGTATCCAGGTTGTGGTTGTGTGTTTTGTATCCAGGTTGCAGCCGTATTGGTCTACAGGCAAAATAATCAATACTCATGGAAGAGGTGGTATCTTTTATTAGGCCAACTAGATATTTTCAAACAAATTATTTATTTGCAAGCCGTTGGGCACACACACCTTTCATCAGGCATAGGAGAAAGCAGAGATTGTAAACGTTCTCCTAGGTAGAAATGGAAATGCGTGTTTTGTGCGTGTAAAGAAAGGGCAAGGATGCCACGGGATGGAACTGGGTTTGGGGTGTGAGGGAGATTCAGATTGTTTAAAAAAAGCCTAGGAAATTAGATGCAAAAACTACACTAGCAGAACATCATTAAGGTTACAAAGTCAAGCCCTCTCCAGTTAGGAAATGCCAGAATGCCAGAATAGTTTGTGCTACCTTTATTTGGCTCATCTGTGTGTATGCAGTATGACACAGTCATTAATTATAGGATCACATTGTGGTATCCTTCCAGGGGACCCAGTTTTTTTATCATTTTAGATCACATACTCTTGTTCCTCAGTACTCTCTACTCTTCCTTTGCTCTCTTGGCTGCTGGATATTTGCCTTCTACTAAACCACACCCCGTGCAGCAAAGGAGATGTGCCGTCAGCTGATTGTGTGTGCGCCCTTTGCGGGTCTACATTACAAACGACATCCAAGCTATGCTGTTACTTGTGATTGTAGTGTGCCCTCTGCTGTCTTTTTATGTTTAATTCAGGACTGCAGAAAAGCCAAGCTCCCTTCGGGAAAATAAAAAAAATGTGATCCCTCCCCACCCTTTTCAGTCTCACCTTGTGTTATTAAAGGGCCTCCCTCTGCAGGCCCCTAGCAGGCCCTTTGTGCTTGCTTTTGTCAGGAAATGTTGCTGTAGCTTTTCCCAGTATGGCATGAGGGGTGCCCGCTGTCACCGGGCCTCTTTGTCTGCGCCATCGAGCCTCTAGCACAACGGATCGGGGGGATAGCGTGATTAGCGGAGTGAGAGTGCCGAGGGGAGGAGAGTTGAAAGTCCTCCTATACATGGATGACGTGACATGCGTAGTAAGGGACGAGGTGTCATTGGAAAGAGCCTTGAAGCACGTCGATGAGTTTGGGGAGGCA
>JAGPOW010003648.1:117317960-117362612 GCA_030014935.1 Caiman crocodilus | reverse complement strand
AAAGAGGAGAGAAAAGATCCTGGCAAGATTTGGACTTCAGGGGACTGTTCCAGCCCAGCACAGGGATAGGCTAAACTCAGTCAGCCTTGTGACCAGAAGACTGTTTTGTTGGGGTTGTACATGGAGTAGAGACAACACGGGACCTGTATGTCCTCGCGTTTGCTTTTTCCAAGATTTCATGATGCCTAACATGATACCTGAAATATATGTTCAATAGGTGCTGCTCAGGAATCTTTGTATATACTGTATTAAGATGAGATAACGTGCAATAAAGATATATATTAAAAAAAAAAAAAATGTCTTCTCCTTCCTGATGTGCTGGAGGAGCAGTCAAACAGATAACAATGCTACCATTTAAAGCAGGCCTGGCCAGCTGGTGACCCACAGGCTGCATACAGTCCTGAAGCAGCTAACATAGGCCCACAGGTCCCTACAGCTGCCAGTCACTTGGCAAGGGACTGTGCTCAGGGAAGTGTCCCTGGTACAGCCTACAGAGCAGGGGGCTGGGATCCTGGGGCCTATCCGCTCAGCATATGGCCCACACCACATGTTGGCCCTGCACGTGCCCAAGTAGGACAGCCCTGCCTTAAAGCATCATTGAAAGGAATGAGGCAGCTCACACCTTAGATTCGTCATTTGAAGGCTCCGCATATTAAGACAGATGTCTCTGCATGCGTTATTCTTTCTTTATGCTTCTTTCATCTGTATTGTCACGAGATATCCTGATTATATTTATTGTCATTCACGTGAACAGAGAGATGTTAATACAACTCAGCATGGCTGTGATTTTTACAGGGACAAGTGATTAAAGCCAATTTTTAAAAAATAAAACTGCGAGGTGGAAAGCACTGTTTAATCTGGCCCACAGCCGATCTTCAGCACACAGGCACTCTTCTGTTATCTACTGTCTTGGTTAACAAACAGACCCTGGTAGGGACAGATAAGGCTTTTTCCATTCCTCACTTCCCCTGGTACTTACCATCTATCCCACCCTGTACGGTCTTTGATATAGCCCACCAGATGGGAATTCTTAGTTTATCTGCCTGAGTTCTATGTTTTCAAACATCGCAGGTTTGTCTTCTCTCTTCTTTTTCCCCCGGTCTTGCTTCCTCTTTGCCAGAATCTGATGTCTTTCTTTGGGCTTCCTCCACTGTGGCTTAAACATGTTTGAACTGACAAGCGATCTATCACCTCCTTAGCAGAGTGTCTCATCTGTTCAGAAAAGACTTCACTCAGGCAGTGTTCGTAAAAGGGAGGAGACTCACTGTTACTTTGGAGAAGCTGACTGATCTTTGCCCTGGCTTTGAACAAAGCAGTGAGAACGTTTTTAAAATTTTATTTACTGTCTTGTTAGCTGGGAAAGGAAAAACAAGAAATAACCCCAGAGAGAAGAGAGAGGAACAAGGTGAAACCCTGTGACATTATTTTTGGTTAATTGGTTGTTTTTTCTTGTCTGAAGCATACTGCTGCTGTAAAGAGGATTGAGATATATGACCCTCTTCATACCAAGCATACAGTAAGAGAACATCAAGCACTGGGGACTTGTTCTGTGTCTCTGTGTGGGGGGATGCATCTTCATCTACTATTAATGAAACCAAGCTCAGAGGAGGAATTGATAGCATAAAATGAATGCTTTTATTTTTGCAGGAAGCATTCTCAGTAGTTTTTGGATCATTCAGCCTGCAGAAAGCTTAGCGTATCAGGGTTTACATGTACAAATCTAGAATCAGTTTTAACTAGCCACTATGGGACAATAATGGACATGGGTATCTAATATGGCATTTAGTAGAAGTCTTAGTCAAAATAGGTAGTGACTAAGCAAGGTCACTAGTGCTGGAGGTGCCTGTACTCTGCAAACATCTCAGTTTTATCCTTGAAGTTTCACAGGTCCTTGGAGTGGTACCTCTGCCCAGGCCCAGAGCTCTCCCCAGTACTGACAGCACCTGATTTTCACTTAGCTGCTTCATAAAACCTGACAAGTTCTTATCCAGCTTGTGAAGTTCTCAGGTACTTTAAAAACCTGGCCAAAAGGGCACTTCTGTGCTGACATTTAAGACTAAACCCAAGAATCATCCTCTGAGCCGCACTTCCCTCACATCTTGTAGTCCACACCAAGGCTGTCCACACTGCACTACTTGTTCCTTGAGTGCAGTATGGAGATATGTCCCAAGTCCTTTCTGCCATGTGAAGGGGAGCCAGTCTAGGAACTGGTCTGAAAGCCACTTGTCGCTCCTGGGTTTATCTCTGCTTGTGGGCAGTAAAGAGATAAAATGAGACACAGAAGGGCCAGAAATCATGAGACTCCTATAGGCAAAGGGCCTGGTCAGAGCCAAACACTTTGCAGAAAGTGGGGACCATGGCACAGGTAACTCTCTGACCCTGAAGTTTAGCAGAACTGCCAGAGTCAGGCTGAACAGTCATGAGGAGCCAGGCTCTGGGGTTTATGGTGCAGAAGCTTGGTGGATATGGGCTGGAGGACAACCCTGGAGCCAACTCTAACTGTTAGCATAAACTACAAGTGATGTGCCCAAGGTCATTGATTCAACAAGTGGCAGAGCTGGAATCTCCTGGTTCCCAATCCTCTGCCTTGTCTGCTGTAGGACCTAGTCCCTTTAGGCCTGAGGGCAATGAGGCTGAAGTCATGACTATGCCCTTCATTGTAACATGCAGGGAGCATAAATGCCAGACAGAAGAGAAGGGGCAAATTCAAGAGAAATTGTTCTCAGAAGTGAAAAGAAAAACACAACAGTTCCCATGACCACATGAAGGCTGTCCTGATTTTAATTAAACTAGAACAAAATTGAACCACGTGATTAAGAAAGCTTCTGGTCAGGTCTGTCTCCAGTGTACACAGTGTGAACGACATGCAGACAGGGGCATTTGTTTGATACGTAACTTCAAATTGAGAAAGAGGAAGAACAGCGGTGGTTGGATAATTCCTGGTGGGATCCATGCACCGAGAAGACCCTTTCCTGCACCCTACCCACCCGTGGGCTCTGATCTGCCCTGGCTCTGAGCTAGTGCAGCTCCATGTCATCAGCAGACAGAGCTGGTGCTGGGCAGTGCTGCTATTCTCTTGGCTACAGTCTATACAAGGTGGCCGCAACCAAGTGCAATTTTTAAATGAGTTTAGTTCATGTGATGCAAACCCATACTGGTGTCTTATTTCAGTGTTACTTTAACCAACTTGGGCTAAAGTGAAGCAAGCCAGTTTTATGCTGAGGTAAGTGTGTCCTCACACTGGCTTGCGCTCCTTAACTAAGCCAGTTTAGAATCAGTCTAAAGTTAGGGCAATCTCGCAGCTCTGTTATGCAGACAAGGCCCTGAATTTACCTACACAATCTGGCTGGAATGTGAGACAGCTGTGGCTGGGAAGCTGCAGGGGGGCCCAGAGCTCCCTCTGTAGCTGTGCTGGGAGGAGAGGAGGGGTGGGAGTGGAGCCAGATAATGTTTCCCTGGCTGGTTTCTGGAATAAAGTGCTGGCACCACTCCAGAATCGAGCCCCTGTGCCGCCCCTGCCAGCTTGGAGAGCAATTGGAGAAGGGAGCTTTTTCCTCCTCCTCTTCCCTCCCCTATTCCAGGTAGTTTCCAAAAATCAGGGCAATCTAACCCCCAAGATAGGAAAGAGCTATTTTCTCTTACAGAATATGAACAGGTCTGAGGACAGCGACACAAGGGCTCTCTTGTGCTAGATGCTGGAGAACCAATGAACAGTCACGATTGTCTCCTATCTCTCCTGGGTGTATTTCATGCCGTATAATTATATCTCAACAGAGTTAATTTGCGGGGCAGTTTAGATGAATGTGAAGTGCATTCATGCAAGTGCCAGCTCCCCCACTTCCCCCAGATACATTTCCGCTCCTACCCCTGTGAGAACATGCCTGTTTGGGTGGTCTCAGCAGGACTCTGCAGTGCTTTAAAGCAGCCAGCTCTTGTCAGCAGTCTGGAAAAGGGTCTCCGTCTACCCCCAACATCAGCTTCTCTTTCAGGCTAGATTCGCAGGAGTCTTGGAGGACAAGAAGCTGTCTGGTAATGGGAAACGTCTGTGGAGTATTTGAGCACTGGCTTGCAATCAGTAGACTAAACTATGCCTCATTCAGAGAAAAAAGGCCAATAGAAGAAAGATTTTGTTTCATTTTGCTTTGCTAAGTGAACATCTTACATTTTCGTTGGAACAGCTCAGTAGCTACAGGGCCAAATTTCCCATAAGCCAGTGCTGCTATTTAAGGTTGGGTGGCCCCAGACAGTGGTGTGAAGGGGAGAAACATTTGTATGCTGCGTTTTTAAGTTCCTTAGTCACTTCCAGTCTCACCAGTCACTTACCCAGTCCTCATCTTCTGGGTTTCAGGTTCATCCAACAGTGGTCCCTCTCCCTATTGGAGTGCGAGACAAAATGGCAAGTACCAACATGAGCTAAGACATAGACTCAGCCACTGTCAAGGCAGATGATTAACACTTCATCTTTTGCAGCAACAAATGACCCTGGCTGATTGGAGTCTGGTAGGAGCTGGTGTGAAGAGATGGACGCAGACCTTTGCTTCTTGTTCACGAGCAGATGGGTTGTCCGCGGGAGAACTTGTGTTGGGACTTTGTCAGTTCTAAAAATGTCTGTTACTTCTAGCTTAAGGCCACAGCAAATCATGTTATAGCCATTAGGACTGTGTGAAACAGCATCATCTTGTTTCAACTTCCATTTTGCCGTTTTGACAGGACAGTGTTTCATTTTAAGTTTAGTTTCATTTTGAAAGCGCTATTTTGATTCATTTCATTGAAACTGTTTCGCTGTTTCGACGTTTCGCCCATAGGCCGCACCGGGGAAGAATGAAACTGCCAATAGCTTTGTCATTTCTTGCCCGATTCGGATTAAACTTGCAGGGATGGTGCAGGGATTTCTGGGAAACTGCACATTACAGTCTTGAAAGCAAAACTCATGTCACGTGTGTGTGTTAAAGTGCAGTGGGGTGAAAACTGCAGGCACGAAGACCCCTGCTGAAGCCACAAAGCCTGCCAAGTTTCAAGGAGATAGATGCAAGGGTTTCTGGGAAACTACACCTCAAGCTGCTGACAGGCAAAACTTGTGACATGTGGGACTGTGTGTGTGTGTTAAGGTGCAACTGTTTTTCCATCCCTCCCCCAGAGCACGGGGATTGGATGGGTCATCAGGGAAGGATCAGTCACTGCCCAGCTACACATGCCAGTATCAGAGCAGTCCTTCTCTCCTCATCCCCCTCCCTTGCCGTCATTTCTGTTTCCCTTCAAGCAAGCCCAGCTTTGAAACGCAAAACGTTTCAAAACTTGCAAAATGTTTCAAGTGCCCTTATTTCATTTTGAGGCTGTTTTGAAGCCTTTGGTTTCATTTTGGTTTTGCTGGTTTGAGCTCGAAATGAGCTGAAACATCATCAAAGTGAAACGCCCGGTGAAATTTTGCACACCTCTAATAGCCATTTCATTAAAGACACAGGTGCCAGTTCAGTGACCCGCACATTTACTTTCTAAACCAGGGTCAGCCACCTTGGCTGCAGGAAGGCTGCTGTGGCATTTCAGAAGGGGAATTCCCCCATGTGGCAGCAAAGTGGGAGGTAAAAGAGATGGTGGTGGCACTGCAGGGTGGTGGGGAAGGGCAGTGACTGCAGCGGCCAAGTTGGAAGCAGCCCATGCTTGGAGCTAAGCTCTATTAAAGTGGCTCCCTCTTCCCAAACGTTGCTCAGCACCACTCTAAACTTTGAGTATGGTGAGGCAAGAGCCACTCACCTTGTAGGTCCAGATGAACCTCCCCAGTTGAGGCTAGGAAACAGATTGCTGTTCTTCCACTGCAAACTGCCTCCCTGTGTCCACCTTCAATGACCCTTGGATGCAATCCCAGGTCCAGCCTATGTGTCCTCCTTTCCTGTTCTTCTCTGGTGATGACTCTTCCAGTATTTCCTCCTGCTCATGTTTCATTTCTCCTGTCACCTCCAATATGTTTGGCTGTTGGAAACATTCCCGTTCATGTCCCACCAGACAGTACCTAACTGTCCTAAGCTACCCAGCAGTGCTTCATGTAGCTTTCTGCTGACCTTGCCTAGCCATTATCACTGAGCTCCCTTTCCTGCAGTGCTCATTCCCTGGTGGCAAATCACTCAATGTGGAATTGCAACTACTTGTCTGCTTTGTTTCCTGACATTAATGTTTCTAAGCTGAATATTGCCAGGAGCTTCTTTCCTTCTGCTTTACAGTTAGATATTCTGACCTTTTTGGTTTACAAACATTTCTATGGCTCTTGCATTTAAACGGTCAAATAAACCAATGAACACCCAGTCCAATGGGCCAGCCTGGCAGACAGAGATGAAGTCAAATGTTTTTAGGGGTTTCAGTGGTTAGATATTTTATCCATACTTAGCCATCAAAAGGAAAACTTGATTTTCAGAGGTGTTAAGCATCTGGATTTCCCATTCACTGCAGGAGGAATTGAGGATGCACTGCCTCTGAGAATAGTGCCCCAAAATCACTTTCTGACAGGCCCAGAGAAATTCCTTGGGGAGGCCCTAAGCTTGCAATTTTATCTTTGTGTGATAAAACTGAAGGGAGAAAGGAATTTGTTGGCTTTCACTGACCTCCAGTGTGTTGGGATGGGAGTGGTATGATCTCACAGCATTATTAAGCGATGACACTTGCTTGTTTCTAGGGTTTGCTGCATTTACTAACACATTTCATAATGCCCTTAACCATCTCCATTCGTTGAACATTTCTAAGGAACAATATGCTACTAGAACATAAGAACTGCTGTTTTCTGGGTCAGATCATAGGTCCATCTTGCCTGGCTTCCGGTGTCATGCACAGGCAAAGAGTGGATACTGAAAAGGAAATTAAACTGGGTATGGCCAGGGTTTTTTCCACTGTTCCTCTCTCACTTGCAGCCTCCAGCATTTAGAATCATGGAAGTTTTGATTTGGAGGCTGTATCTCTAGCTCCCATGCTCAATAGCTACTGATGCCTCTTTCCTTCAAGAATGTGTCCAATCCCTTTTTCCAACCTGGCTAAACTGCCAGCTTCCACAGCATCTTGTGGCAATGAGTTCCAGATGTTTTGTGAGAAAACTTCCTTTTGTTACTTTTAAAAGTACTTCCTACTAGTTCTGTTTTATGACTCCTAGTCCTTGTACTGTAGCAAGGTACAACTACAAGGTACAAGATAGCAAACAATAAATCCTTATTTCCTTTCTCTTCACCATTTAGCATTTTGTAAACGCTTATCATGTCCCCCCTCAAGCATCTCTTTTCTAAACAGAATAGGCCTAGCCTCTCCAGTCACTCCTCATATGAAAGCCCCTTCATAACACTTCTCTTCTTGCCCTTCTCTGTAGCTTCTCTACAGTTGTGTTCTGGACCTGTCCTTCACTGAGCCAGCTTTTCTTTTAGCCTAGGACCCTTCAACAGTCGAAAAGCTGGCACAAAAGGCTGGCCTCCCAAAACACTACCCAGGCTCTGCTGAGGGAGTAGCATGAGATAAATGTATTCCAGCCTGTCTCTTCCTGGTGGCTAGGGCACATAGAGGGGAACACTTAACTAATCGTGTTTGCTCAGCTGATAGAGGCTGCAGGTGTCCGTGCTCATGGTTTTGGGCACTAACCTTGGTGATGATCTGAAGGGAGGCTGGGGGGAAGAGTTATATGTGCTCAGTCTATCTGCACACCTCAGGGAGCCTCAGGCAGCCATCACAGAAACTCTCTTGGACAGCAGAGAGATGTGTGAAACAGTAACTGGACCCTTCGGTGGGAAAAGTTTGCATCAGATTTTGCCTGGGACTTGTTTCTTATTGTTATATGGGGTCCCTTCATGCAGCAAGTTGGAAGAAGTTAACTTCTCTGAGGCAAGCTATTGCCAGAAGTAGATTATCTTGAATGTGTCTTCAAAGCAGTAACCTCTGGAGAGCTCTGAGGCTGCGGCCCTGACTGAGCACCTCCTCTGCAGCACACAACAAGCACTTCAGCTGCAGCAGCAAGGTATAGTGGAGGAGCCCAAGTGAGTCAGGACGACCAGGGGACAGGCTGTTGGGGAATGGAGGCATTAATTGTTTTCTTCCCTCAGTGGGAGGCTACTTGTGACAAGCAAGAGTGGCCTTATGTAGTGCAGTCACAAGAAGCTGCCCTTTGGCTTTTCCTTTCATAGCAAGAATACATCAGACACAGGGTGGGAGGACAGGCAGTGGCGGAGTCCTTGGAAGAGCGGCTCCACTCAATGCACTGTCTACCTTTAGATCCCAGCAGAGTTGGCTTTCATGTCTTACTGTACACGCCACACTCTTGTATGTTTGCAAATTTGTCCTTGTGCAACATTCACTTCTCTCAGCCAGATCTCAGACACAGCATACAAGAGTCACTTATACCAGGATCAGAGCCATTTAGCAACAACCACTGACTAGCAGAGAGTATTGCTAATAGGAAGCGAGGCTTGAGCAGCCTGCTGGGAAATGGAGAATTACTCTGACGCCCATCTCTCGGAAAGGTCACACCTGTCACCATGTGAAGCAGGAACTGACATGTGTGACAAGTGACTGACATGCGTAACATTTGTGTTTGCATGTTGTGTTATAATGGACAAATTGTAATGATGTTTATCTGTAAAACCCCACAATGCTACAGGTCCTTTGCAAACCAGCTTAGTGTTGCCCAGTCTGCTGTTGGTGTTGGGGTAGTTGAGGGTTTGTTTTTTTATGAGGGGATTTAATGCAGCTACATAGCTTATCCAAGGATGGAGGGCAGAAAACTGTTCCCCAAATAATGTGGCTAGTTCAAATAATGGGCTTTACAAATGGTGCTGGGGCTACTGGCGGCAGTCAAGTGCCCACAATTTGCCCATCAGAAGGAGCAAACGATCGTATCCAGTAGTGTAACTGAGGGGATGACTGGTAGGCAACACCCTGAAATGGGGAAGGGAGGGGGCACAAAAATAGCTGCCACTGCAGCAACGTCTGATCACACTAACAGTCTGCAATGCAGCAGTCCAGTGTTACCTTGGGCTCTGGGGGCTTTGTTTAACCACAGAGGCAGTACTGTAGTGTTGCAGCCATGAGAGTCCAGTGAACATGTGAAAAGCTGGACTGTTAGGTAATGTCTTTTTCTGTATCAAACTTTATAGCTGAGAGAAATGTTAGACCCCCTTTTAGGCACAAAAGATGTCATTCTTTAAATCTGGGAAGGAAGCAGATACAGCTTGAGTTAAATACCGGATTAAACAAGGGTCTTTGTTTTAACTCCATAATGTAAATTAGAGGTGTCAAACTCACCTGCACCCCCAGGCTGGGTCTGGACTACAAGGAGCTTTGCAGGCTGGATCTGGGCCCGACAGTGACAGGGCAAGCAGCAGCGCAGTGGCTGATGTAGCCGTCACCCAACATGAACCCCAGCAGGGCTCCATAGCTGAGAATATGGTGAGAGGCCCTGCCTCCAAATTTCTGGCCCTTCCTGGAGCCCTGTAGACTGTTTGGAGCAGCTCTGTGGGCCAGATTTGGCCCACGGACTGTATGTTTGGCACCCCTAATGTAAATTAAAGTGGCCACATACAGAAGGAATATGAGCAGGAAACCTGTAGAGCAAGTGAAAGCTATTGGAAATAAGTTACAGAGCAAGTAAAGAACAGCTGCAAAAGAAAGATCTAATAATGTAAGACAGAGGTATCTAACATATGGCCCATGAGCCAGATCTGGCCTGCAGAACCCCATTATCTGACCTCTGGTGCAGCCTCTAGGTCTAAATTGACCTGGACCAGCCTGGCAGGGAGGGTCCAGGATGTGCATGACATACAGCACCCACTTCAGCCAGTCCAGGATGCACTCTATATGCAGCGCCTGCGCCGGCCAGACTGTGTAGCCTGTGGCATCCATTCTGGCTGATCTAACATCCATACTCTGCATGGCACCCACTCCAGATGCTGCAGGACACATCACATACAGTGCCAATCCTGGATTGGGCGTCAGAGACACTGGATCTGGCATATGTGGAAGAGACAGGGCCCTTGGGCCCAGTGGCCTAATCTGGCCCATGGATCAGCCGCGCATCACTCATCTAACCCACAGGGCCATATGGGTTTGGCACCCCGATGTAAAAGAGTAAGACTATTCAAAAGGGAAGTGGGTTGATGTTATCTGTAGAGTACAGAGAGGTGAGTAGAGGGATCAAGCAAATTATAATAAGCCATAAAGCCATTGTTGTCTACATACCCCAAAGCAGGATATACAGAAATGTACATGACATTGGGGGGCTGAGGAGATTTGGCCTTCACCTGTTTGGACAGGGAGAGGCCCAGTTCTCTCATAACCAAATGGTTATTGATGAAGTGTCCACAGTCACTTTGGGAAATCCTTTCCACTGTCTTCCCATGCCTCATGCAACCTTACCCCAAAGGCCTGGCACACAAGGGTTCAATTACACCTTTAGCAGGTGCTGGATGGTGGCAGAGAGCGCACCTGGCAAGATGGAGCTGCCTCCAAAATCACTTGGATGCCACTGTGGGTAATGTTGTTCGTGTGATGGTGGCATGCTGCAGCTTGAATGGTATCTGCAACGCTAAAGGCAAGTCTTCTTTTCCATGGAGTAATCTCAACCCACTGATGTTTTGCAGGCCCACCTGCAAAAGTGGAGCTGTGATCCAAGGAGACCAAGGAAGCGAAGGATGCAATGTGCACACCCACTGTAGAATGAAGTGAAGTCTGTATGTGTTGGTGTATACAAAATAGTGCAGAACAGTTTAATTTTACAATCTCCAAACTCCTGGCTTCAAAGGTCAGTCGCAGTGAAAATGTGTCTCTGAGGATGGCCTCCCATTCTCCTTCCCTCTTGCAAGGAGTGGTTTTCATGGGATGGAATAATATCCCATGCGTGACAATGTTAAAACTAATGTTAGTAGTAGTCACTGTGGTCCAGATGGCAAAATCCCCCATGTCCAGTCAGTTTTACCCTCCTCCTCACACCATTATTTTAGCTTTGTATGGGTATTTTCTAATTTTTTTTTTTAATTAACTCTGAACTCTGTTGTAGTGTGAGCTTCTGAGTTGGCAACTTGGGAACAAATCAACATGTGGAGAAGCAATAGCAACCTGCAAAGTAGATAGAAGTATCAGCCTGTGGCCTTGCCATGGTAAAGATATTAAAAGGAGAGTCCTTCCTTTTCTTGCAGGAACAAAAAGTAATATCCTTGTTTATTGCCCATCCTTACAGGGTTGAGGCATTCACCCAGGCCCTTTTGGGAGGGGGCTGTGACTCATCGGGGGAAAAGCCAAGGCTCTGAGGTGAAATACATGATCACTTCAGATGCAGGGCAGACTAGAAGCTCACGAACCAAAAGAAGGAAGAGCAGGACTGGGAGAAAAAAGGGAGAGAGGAAGGAAGTCTCTGAGGTTTTGCAGCATGACCAGAGGATGAATGACTAGGACTGCCAATAGTGGAGGGAGCTGTTTGAGCACCTTGATGATCACTGGGATGAAGACCCCCAACTCCTAAACCTGTCCCAGCTCCACCTCAGACACCCAGGGACGCTCCCCCATGGTACCATGTCCTGCAGCCAATGTAGCCACGTGTGCACAAAGTCGAAGTACCTGTGCACTAACCAAGCACTTGCACTAACAATGTTAATTGAAAATGGTTTTCAAAGGAACCTCAAGACAGGTACTGTTTTCCTTGACCTCACAGCAGTGTATAATACTGTTTGGTATACCGGTTTGCTGGTAAAAATTGCAAGAGTGTTTGCTCCCTCTACTAACCTCTGTACTCCACAGATAACATCAACCCACTTCCCTTTTGAATAGTCTTATTCTCTTACATCAGGGGTGCCAAACCCATATGGCCCTGTGGGTCAGATGAGTGATGCGAGGCTGATCCATGGGCCAGATTAGTCCACTGAGCCCAAGGACCCTGTCTCCTCCACCTATGCCAGATCCAGTGTCTCTGACGCCCAATCCAGGATTGGCACTGTATGTGACGTGTCCTGCAGCATCTGGAGTGGGCACCATGCAGAGTATGGATGTTAGATCAGCCAGAATGGATGCCACAGGCTACACAGCCTGGCCGGGGCAGGCACTGCATACAGAGTGCATCCTGGACCCTGAATGTAGAGTGCATGGGTGACTGACATTGTGGAACTACTCCTTTGCAATTGATGGTTCAGGGTGTACGTGGGTGAGAAGACAAGTACTTGGAGAAGACAGACAAAAGGACTGCCTCAGGAATCTGTGCTTGCTCTGACCTTGAACAACCTCTATATCAATGACTTGCCGCAAGCCCAGTCATGGAAATTCATTCATGCTGATGACATCTGCGGTGGATTCTGTAGCTAGAACATACTCTGAAGAGCCAAAGCTGGCTGACACCTGCAAGATGCAGTGCCTCCAGGCAATTGTCAGTAAGATATTTTCCACCTACACAATGACAATGCTGCCCGGAAACTGAACATCTACCCGAATGTGCAGAGGCTGAGGCATGAAGCACAACTTGTCTACCTGGGCGTGATGCTAGACCACACATTGAGCTATCATAGACACTTGAAAAAGACAGCAGTGAAAGTTAAGACATGCAACAACCTCCTTAACAAGCTGGCTGGGTCAATGTGGGACACAAGATCTTCAACCCTAAGGATGTCAGCTCTTGCCATCCTGTATTCTATGTCAGAGTACTGTGCACCAGTCTGGAACTGGTCATCACACACTAAACTTGTTCATATGCAGCTACATTCGACAATGCACATCATCTTGTGAACTCTTTGACCGACCCCTCTACCATCGTTCCCAATCCTGAGCAACATTGTCCCCTTTCATATCCAATAGGAAGTTTTAACTAGCAAGCTACTGGAGATGATTTATGCCAGTCCAAGCCTACTGCTATACAATGATCTCTTAAATCTACCAGCTGCACGTCTACCATCATGACATTCACTGTGGTGCAGATTGCCACTCTAGGACCACACAGTGGAGACCCTCTGGTGTGAGGAATGGAGGTCAACATTACCACCAAAGAAGTTCCTTATCACAGATCCTACAACCTGCCCACGTGGCTTCAGCCTGCCATACTATCAGTGGCACTTGCTGAATAGGTTCCAGACAGGGCAAGGTCTGTGTGCAGCCAATCTCCACCACTGGGGTCTTTGCGACAATTCAGACTGTAGCTGTGGCAAAACATACACCATGTCACATATTGTCAATGACTGCCCACTGACTAAATTCAGTGGCAGACTACAGGAACTGCACAGGGCCACTGAGGATCCTGTTGCATGGCTTAGCAATTACACACATGCTGACTGAATGCAGCCATGGGACAGTGGATGGGCTACAGACTGCTCCATGACCTCCTAAAATGGAGAGGTGTTGCCTACTCCATCTACCCCCATGAAAGTTAGAATACAGCCCAACTATCAGTGCCTGGTGACACTGTTTTGGTAACCAATAACACTTCCATAGCATCATAGCACTTCTCAGTGTTGTTGTCATTTGCACATTTTCCTCCTGGCAGCTGGGATGCCTGTAATAGCTTCCAATACATTATTTTTTTTCTTTGCTAGTAAATTAGATTCATTGTATAATATATCAGCATGCAAGTCCTTGGGAAAGGCAGAACTGTCAAGAGGTTGTATCTAAAGCTTTTAATAAAGTATACAACTCTCATAACCATAGAAAAGCAAGAGCAGTAGCAAAGAAACTGATTGGTAGTTTACAAAAGTAGAGAGTATCATATTCCTTCATTGTAGCCCCATATGTCCCCAAGTGTGTCTGTCTCTGTTTGGCAAGTGCTATATGGTCAGAGTATAATTTAACAAGCCGTGGCAGCAGAAGATAGATTGGAACCCCTAAAATAAAGCAGGCGCAGACACCCTACTAATAACCAAATTAACTTAGAGAGAACAAGGTTCCTGCTTGTCCAGAGAGGTGTATTCTTGATTTTCTCAGCACTGTAGTTTCCTGGTCCAGAAGCCATCTATCACATCAGCCAGCTGCAGGGGCAGTGCTAAGGGAGCTTTCGGGTGCACCCCAAAATTCACCTTAGCCCCTCTGTAACCACCCCTCCACTGCCACCTGTGCCACTATCACCCGCCCTGCACAGCTGACCCCAGCTGCTCCTGCCCACAGCGCAGTCCACCCTCAGCTCTACCACTGGAAAGAAGCTGGCACCATCATGAAGCCAGCCCAGGCTCTGGGTAGCTGCTGCCAGCCATGGAGCTCAGGCTGCTTGCAACAGGGCTTGCAGTCTCCCACCTGCCTGCTGGGAACAGCCTGGGCTCCATGGCATGCTGAGCAAAATGGCCACACATGCCATGCTTTGGCACATGTGCCAGGGGTTGCCAATCCCTGGTATACAGTATAGAAGAGGGATTTATTTATCCACATGCTGCAGGTGTGTTTGTGTGCACAGATAGGGCTCTTCCCTAGGTCTTAGCTTTTACATGTATACCGTGCCCACTCACAGACCTCTGACCCAATTTGCAGCTGCTTTGAGCTTGTGTGAAGTTATGTACAGGTTGTAGCCTGGGTTCTGTTTCAATCTGTCCACTTCATAGTGTGGACACCAGCTATTTAAATTGAGTACTGATAATCCTCCAGTGACTTCCCACAGTTCCTCAGGGGCCATCTTTTCCTATCCTATTATCTACTCCCTCCCTCATCTTTGGCACCGGAAATCCTCTACTAGCCTCCTACACTTCGTAACACTGCAGCTGGGCTTGACTGGAGATGCCACGCAGGAAATGCTCCTTCCAGCAGATGCCAGCTGACCAGAGGCTCTCACCGTGACTCAGGGAAATGTCTGGGGTGAGGTCAATAAGGAGCACAACTTGGAGAGATGAATCTGAAATCAGCATCCCAACAAGAACACCTCCAGGGGGCTGCCAGAAGAAAGAAAAAAAAAGACCCCTAAGAGTTTGTGCCACGTGGCAGAAGACACCATAGCAAGGCTGGTCACTCACTGACAACAGTTGTCTTTCCTGCCTAGTGCAGGGGGGCTGGACCCAATGATCTTTCAAGGTCCCTTCTAGCCTTACAATCTATTAAACTTTATCCTATCACAAGGGGTCTGGCCAGGTCCTTGGCTTTACCCTGGTCCTTGGCTTTACCCCCGCATGCTGGATGCGCTTTGGAAAGCAGAGTGTCAATCCTGGACATGGGGATGATGGATAGGAGGGGCCAAAAATGACACAGGGGTTGATAAATCAGACATTGGGGCAGATAAACCAGAGGAGATGACGCTGGAGATCTTCAAAAGGAGATTGAATGCACACCTTGCTGGGGTTTTTTGACCCCAGCAGTCTTTCCTGCCTAGAGCAGGGGGGGGCTGGACCCAATGATCTCATGAGGCCCCTTCCAGCCCTAAATGTCTGTGAATCTGTGAGAAGGGAACAGATTGTGACTGTTTTGCTGTGCAGCCTTTACTTAGGAGTCCCGAGAACTGCTCAGGAAGAAGAACGGTGGGGTGAACAAACAGGTGAGGAGGAAACAAAGGAAATAACACCTGAGCTGCCAGGGAAGATACAGCTGCCACCCTTGATATTTTATGAAGAATATTACAGCTTAATATGACAATATAAGGGACCTGTATTTGTTGGTTTGTGACTAGTCCCATTATGTGGGGGGTTAATGAGCTGTGAGGAGGGTTTGCCTTGGTTTGAGGGCAAAACAGCCTATGTTGGCATGCTCCCCCTCTTCTCTCCCCCTTCAGGACCATGTGCAATTGCAAGATGGATTCTTAGTGTGAGGGAAGGCTGGTGAGGAATTTAAACGTGCAACAAGTGATTTTTCTATGCATGAGCTGCTGTAGATGTGCAAAGAAGAGGTTGTTAGTTCAAGCCCAACGGTGCTTGTTGATGCACAGATATGGCTGATAAAAGCGTGTCTCTTGTTCTCTCTGCATGCTACAATAAGCTTTTTCTGATACTAACATTAAAACAGTTTCAGAGGCAGCCTAAAGATATGCCCCACTGCATGACTTGTGGTAGTATTAAGTCTACAGCGCCTGCAACACATTTTGGTACTGCCAGTCTGCTTCCCAGGTGCCAGGGGTAGATTGAAGTCCCTTCTTGTCCAAGCATGAGCACAACAGATCTGTGGAAAACCCTGGTGTCGTTCACCCTTATAGTGTGTCCCATGTTTCTCCTTCCTGAACATGTTCTGGAACCATGTCAGCCCAGATCTGCACAACGATGTGATCCTAGACCCCTCTGCTTGTGGTCTGGTGCCAGGACCACTAGTCTCCACAGAGGGGTTCCACAGCTGGGCAAGCAGTAGGATATCCCCAGCAAGGTTCACCACCTACTCCCCAGGGTGAATGATTGCTGCAGAAATGCTAGTCACAGCATCTCACATATGCTGTTGCTGAAGTGGGAGTTGTACTAATGCTACCAGCTGGGCAGGTCATTGCTCAGAGCCTAGCCAGCAGTTGGATCTCAGACAAAAGACAAAGTATAATATATGGGAACCTGCAAGTCCTTGATTTTACTCAGCTGTCAGGGAAGGGACACTTGTCTATGGAAGCCTGAAAAGGATAGTGAGTATCAGAATTGGATCCAGGAAGGGTGCACTGGTGACCTTTTGATTCCTGGTCCACCCAAGGTTTAAGTTAAGTTTGAAATCGACTGCCAGGTAGTGGCAGCAGCATTTCTCCAGGCAGGCAGTGCTGAGGGGAGTCCCTTGACTTCATGGCCCATTGTAACCTACCTGATCCCTTCTAAACTCTTTATTCCACAAGTGTTAACACTCCTCTCTTCTTTTTAATGGTCTTGATGTTCCACCAATCAAGCTATCCTTTGTTCTGCAATTCTGCTCTCCATTAGCTGCTCCTGGTAACCAAGGTCCTACTTCACAGCCCTGAGGATTGCTTTTAACATTTTCCAATGCACTTATACTTGTTTTTGCTTCAATCTTAAACTGAATAATATGGCTTTAGGACCCAGAATATTAGTAGTTTGTAGTTTATTTTTCAAGTCAAGTCAGTCCCAAGGCCACTGTGACCACTGGGACACCTTAGATGTTGTAACAACCCTCCTCTACTCTGATGCAGTTTAGTTGCTTTGCAACATTGGTGATTCTTCAGACAGAGTGACCTGGTGGCACCCACCTCCTCTCCATGTATAAATGGTCATTGGCTTCTGGACAGCTTATCTGCCCTTTGACAGGTCTTGTTTTCAGGTCTGCTGGGTGTCCACACACCCTCCTTACCCTGAGTAGCCCAGGTTGGGGTGCTGATTTAGTTGCCAACACCCCAGCCATGGAACAGCCTGTACTGGTTTACATGGTATCAGATAGCTGACCAAGAGAGGCCTGACTTGACAAGTTTATTTTTAATTGGAGAAAAAAAACATGTTGTGCTTTATGTGATGATGCACTTCACCATCTGCACCCCCTTTTTCAAAATTCTAGATCTACCCATGGTGAATACTTCCACAAAGTGCTGCAGTCCCCTAGGAGATGACCTGCTGAGCAGCGCAGGCTACTGCCACGCATAGAACCAGTAATTCTGAGTTCCTCAACTGAAGTAACACGAGTCCACTGTGGATTAGGCTGTATAGGTTTGCTGTGTGTGTGGCTTAGCCATGTGAATGCTTACACCTGCAATAGGTTAAATCAGGCACTGGAACCTAGGAATTTGGCCCAGGTTAACTCTTCAATTAAAACAAATTCCATTAGACAGAGTGGTGCAGCGACAGCCTGTCTCAGCACAGGAGGCCTGAACATACTGTGTCCTCCACACCCTACTGACCTGCTCCAAAGATAAAATCTCTTGGCTCCTAGAGTGTCCTAGAACAGGCACAGGGGTGAGCCCAGAGCAGTCCCATGGGTGGACTTCCAGTGCTGGAGATGGTCAGGGGATTTGAGTGGATGGGAGGTCGATGGGACCTGCTGGAATGCATGGCCCCTGCAGCGTAGACAGGCCCAGGGAGCCTGTCTTTGCTCTCACTCTAAATTCAGGGTAACGTCTACTGAAAAAGCAAACTGTATCACCAGACTTCCTCATCATGTCATTGTAACAGCAGTACTGCAGATCTCATAAACATCAAGTCCCCAACATGACAAGTCATTTCCCTTTACAGAACAAAGAATTCCCTTCATCACCAATCACTGAGCCCTGCACCCCCAAGTCGAAAGTTCAAAAGCACCCATTATTTCTAAACGCTCCGTGTGCCTGGGGTTGCTAGCTGCATGCTATACTTGGGGGAGGGAGGGGAAGGGAGGTGGAAGGAGGAGGCCTGTGTGTATTGTGGGTGAGGTAATGTGGAAAAGGTGACATCATGGTGGTAGGCTAAAAGGGTCGGGCGAGGACTTAAGAAATGAGTTCTTGAGTCTCTTACAGTTGTCTTGAGAGTATATCCACTTGAGCAATTGCAACCCTGATTTTTGACAACATTATTGCTTGATGTATGTAAAATTTGTGATCCCATAAATGTAATAAAGAGTTTGACTGGGAGCAGCAGTTACTGGAAAGCTAGTGCTTTCCAGCATGCATAAGGCTGATATGTGAAATAAAATACCAAATTTTTTTTTCTGTAGAGGCAATTGCTTTCCACTCTCTCGTGCTTCTAATCCAAATTCTTTGTTATAGGTACAATACATAAGCACAAAAGTTTCTGATTGATTTGTTTCTTGAGTACTTAGCCACTACATGTCCTTCATACATGCATTGTTAAATATTGGAGATGAGTTTTGATTTTTCAGTCACAAAAGTGAAGGCTATGTCAGACAGTGTCTTATTGTAACTTATGTAACTGTTATGCCTTTGTCTTCTATAGAGAGTCTTTTAAATCTAAGAGCTGTTGTGTCTATGGAAACAGTCAGCCATTTTGTGTTCATTTTGCACGTCATGACAAAAGGAGAGATGCACATTGTACTCTTGTAGAGTATACTTTTGGTTTGTCTTGATTAGTTTCCTTATCTAAAGCAAATGTCATTCTGACTGAGTGTATGGACATGAGATGTGTATTAGCCTACATTATAAATACGCATCTACCCGTGCATGCTCATAATGTGCATTAACTTAGGCTAATCACAGCTAAATTTGCAAATACAGGTAACAAATTTAGGTGTGATTAATGCGCATTAACATATGTGTAGATGCGATCTGGCGTGAACTTTAGTGCCCGGTCTGTTCTGCCACTAGGGGGCTGGCCCGAGCCCAGCCTCAAGGAATATCCAGGGGTTGGGGTGCTGGGCACCTGCCTCAGGGCCCTGCCTTCTAGCCCTCCCCCTTCTCCCCCTTCCCTCCCACAGTCCTGCACTGTGTGCTTGAAGACCAAAAATATTGTATATAGTGTTCCCCTTGTATATAGTGTCTCACTTGTGAGTTTTTTATTCTTGGTGTGTAGGGAAGGTGATGGAGGGGCTCCACTGGTTGAGCAGGGGGGGTTCTGTTTTTTGAGTGGGGGAGATATGGGTGTGGGTGTTTCACAGTTTCATAGTAGCTAGGGTCAGGAGGGACCTGAACAGATCATCTAGCCTGACCCCCTGCCACAGGCAGGAATGAATGCTGGGTTCAAAACACCCCAGACAGGTGATCATTTAACCTCCTCTTGAATTTGTCCAAGGTAGGGGTGAGGACCACTTCCCTGCGAAGTTGGTTCCAGATTTTGGCCACTTTAACTGTAAAATATTGCCTTCTGATCTCTAACCTAAACCTAGTCTCCATCAGCTTATTACATTGTGTTCCTCGTCACCCCAGGTGGTGCAGCTCTACGTATTTGCTGTTGATCTTCCCTGGTGAGTTTGTGTTGTGAAAGTAATAATTTTCTGTGTGTCACCAATATGCGTGTCCTGAGAGTGCTGCTGGGGGTGGGCAGCGGGGAAGAGGGGTGTTGGCAGTGGGGCAGGTGGACTGGAGCAGGGAGTGCAGGAGGAGGGGGTCAGGCAGGGCCTCCTGTAGCCAGTGCCCTGGCCCCTGCTGGCAGGTACATGGCTGCCCTGGGGCCTGGGCAGAATGGGGGGCCTGCTGGGGCCAGCAGGAGCATAGGGTGCTGGTCGTCGCTGGCAGGGGCTGGGCTGGAGCAGCAGGGCACTGGGTGTTACTGACAATGGCAGGGGCTGGAACAGCCCTCATGCAGGGAGGCAAGGAGGGAGCTGCCAGGGGCTGTCCCTGCACTGGGCACGTGGCTCCTGGGCAGGGAAGGTGCTAGCTAAGGATCAGGTTCCCAGATGACTTCCAGGTGCTGACAGCTAGCTCTGACTTCAACATGGCTGCCATGTGCTTGCAGCCACGTGGCCAGGGGCCGAGGCTCCCCCCAGTAGCCACAGGGGCACATGGCAGGGCTTCAGGGACGGGACTAACTTTAGTGCCCCAAGTCCCTGCACGTGTGACACCTGCTAAAAATCACTTAATGTGCATTAAATTTAGCCATCTATAAATGCACATGTAGACGTGCCCTATGTGGATATTCTGTGTGTATTAACAGGCATAACTGGTGGCACCATTATTTTTCTTTGCAATATTAGCAGGAGTCATGATGCATCTTAACTGCCTTCGCATTTTTCACACACTCCTATCTTTCCAGTGAAGAACTAAGAGGAACTCCCTTTGTAGACCACCAGTACCCACCATTTAAGCCTTGTCAGTGCAGGAAAGTTTTACCAGTTCTATTGATATGGCTTTCCAGGTAACTCCCTTCCCATGCAGACACACTTCCCCCGTCCCCAGTCGTCCCTAGTTACATAAGACAAACTGGGACAAGTCTCACTTAGACCTGACAGCTGCACAGGTCCCACTTAGACCTGAAGGGGGTGAAGGAGTACTGTATTGCTGTAACATTTTAAACTCACATCTTACATTCCACCAAAAAGGTTCCAACAAGGTTGTTGTCAGCCAGAGCAATTGCTGAATGGATACACATGACGTGGCTGCCTGCCACAACAGGGCACTGGGCTCAATGACCAGTGAGTCCCTTCTCACATACATGTTCCCATACGTGACTTGAATTATTCTTTGTTGCTGGGGAGCGAGAACTTTGCCCATGCAGCACTGGCTGGGGAACCTGAATCCAAGAGCCCAAAAATCTGATTACCATTTTAATAGGCTGGAAATTATGTGGGTTTTTTATGTTGCACTTATAGCACCAGGTCACTCAGTACTGGCCTAATTTTGAAATCTCCATTGGTTTCTAATTTATAGCAGTTTTGTCTGCATTGGGTCCGTAGCTCTGAAATCAATGAATCTGAAACAAACATGCACTTGAAGGTTAGTTTAAAAAAATCCTCCACAGCTGAGCATCTGCATCAGAATAAGTAGATGTCTTTTCAGGCTAGATTTATAGCCCGGTATTGTTCACAAAGCAATAAAGACAGAAGGAGAAGTGGGTAGGGGTAATGCTGTATAAATAAAAGTTATCATCATTTGCCCTGCAGCACAATTCAGCGGGTAAACAGAGCTCAGGCAGACACAGCAAAAGAGAAAAGATGCCATAAGCATCACAAAACAAGGCAGTGCAAGGGGATGAACCATTCTTTTCTCTGTGGTAGGCCACTAGGGATAGGGTGCTATAACAGGGGTGTCAAATTCACTTGTGCCCCACAGGCTGGATCCAGACTGCAGGGCTCCTTGCAGCCACCTCTGGAAGCTCTGTGGGCCATATCCTGGCTGTGGTCCAATGTTGGATGCCTTTTTGCAAAAGTATTACCTAACCTTGGAGAACCAGAGGCTAACCCCAGAGATGCTTTCCTGTGCATTTGCAGAGTTACAGATATAGGAGTCATTGGTGTGTAAGACAGAAGCACAGGGCAGGATGTTTTGGGGAAGTCGGTAGAGTAGGACCTGGTTGAAATTCACCCTCCCACTGAACGTTTTTGTGTCATTTTCTTTTATAAATGTTAAACCTGGAGGACAAGTTCTTTGTGACCACAACAGGCAAATGCTTACACCAGTGCAAATGTCTCTGATGCCGACAAGACCTGGGAACATACACAACTCAGCCATTGTGTTCCCATAGACAGACCTGGTAACTAGCGTCTGTGTTCATGGGGAGTACAGAGAGCACACGGTTATACTACTTTGAAAGGCAGGAGCAGAAAGAAAGGCAAGCTGCAGTTCAGCTGAATCTGCTGCATCTGTTTAATCTGCCTGATCTATTCCATGGCACTTGAAAGCTAAACTACAATAATTTAATGTATCACCTGATTGGTTGGTCTAATGAAAGAGACCAAATTCATGCAAGGAACCTTGTCTGCCTATGTATCACCTGATGTATTCATGGATACCTTGTTAGCGATTAGCTCCCTCTGCAGCAGACCTGGAGCAGACAGAAGGAGCAGTTCCAGTAGATCAGCTGAGGGGCAGCACAGGGGATTCAGCTAGACACCCAGGGCACAGGGGCAGCTATGACATCTGGTTGCCGCCACAATTGCCACTGCATGGCTGCTGGCAGCAGCTGAATTTCTTTGGTACCGGGGCAGGTACCCTGTCCTCCCCACCCTAGTTATCCCACTACAGCTGACACAGGTGCACCAGCCTGAAGGACTGGGCAGGGTGGCACCTTAGAGGCCAACTCATTCATAGAGGCATGGGCTTTTGGAGGTGCCAGCATACTCTGTCTGATACTGGGTGCTGCCCTTGACACTCCAGAAGTATGAGCAGGTACCTTCACCTTCCAGCTGGGACAAAGGTGGATCCACGGCCAGGAGGGAGAAGTGCAGTTGCACTCCCCACCCTCTATGATTCCTGCTCCACCCAAACTTTAAAACCAGCCACCTGGGAGGAGCAGCAACATTTCTATTCAGGCAGTGCTGAGGGAGTCAATTGACCTCATGGCTCATTAAAACCAACCAGTTTTCTGCTAATTTTGCCTTCCTCCAGCAGTAATTAAAGACTCTCCCTACTGTTAATTGTCTTGATGTTCCACTATTCAAACTATCCTTTCTTCTGCAGGTTTTCTGTTAGCCATTCCTAGAAATGGGGGTGTAAGAGTGATGTTGTGGCTGTCATAGTCTGAAATGATGAGAGGCAAGGATTTCTTATGGTGACATCTTTTACTGGACTACGTATGCAATTGGGATAAAGTTAGACAAGCTTTCAAATGCAAGACATTTTTCCAGGTCCTGGTGATGCCTCTTCTATTGCAGAGTTCTGAAGTCTGCTTTTAGCTCTAGCTAAAAACTGCAACTGGGGTGTGGTAATACTAACTCAGGTGTGTGAAATGACTGGCACTGAAGTCTTGGAGGCATTGTCAAGATGCTGAAGAAGGCTAGGTTTTCTTTTACAAATCAGAATAAGACATGTACATTTAACCATAATGACTACAGGACTAATGAAGCAATCTCCTTTGACTATATTAACTATTTTTGCCTAGTTGGTTGTTGTTTGTCCTTAATTTAATCTAGTAAATTAGTGCACATTCCAATGAGGTTTCATTTGGTTTTGCTTTGATCGTAAATCAAATGTGGCCTGATATAGTTGGGGATGGTCCTACTTTGAGCAGGGGGTGGGACTAGATGACCGCCTGAGGTCCTTCCCAACCCTCATTTAAATGATTCTGTGGTTCAAATAACACGGCTGTGGGCCCCTAACACGAGTAAAGCATCTAGTTTCTCTTTAACTGGAGGAAATTACATGTCATTATATGTGTAAGGAACCAGTGCATAGGTGGCCCACTCTAATGGTTAGACCACTGAGAGAAAGCAGAGCCTGGAGCTGGTCAGAGTGGGACCCATATTACCAAAACCAGGGAGAGATCATAGAATTATTTAAATGAAAGCGGGTAGGTGTGGGGGCCAAGAAATGGGCCGGAATGGGGCCGCCAATGGAGAGGAATTAGGCACAGCACGCGTAGTGGTTGCAAAGAAACCAAGCTGTGATACAGGGACTCACATCGAAGTATGCAGTGTAGGCGCGCTTAGAAGAGTTGCAAACAGAAAAGAAACTCTGTGTGGCACAGTAGGGTACGGGGTACGTCGGGAATACATCGACGGGGAGTCGTTGGTAGTTGATCAGGCCCCAATGTGGCTCCGGAATACGCATAAGGATCTCTTCGAGCATGCAAAACTCTCCTCTGTGCATCTGGGCTCTCCTCCAACTTGGGCGGGTACTTCCCAAGCCTTTTGAACAGCTAGCATGGTTGTATGCACTCAACAGTGCAGCTGCAAGCTTTTGGCGGAAGCTGATTTTGCACCAAGGACTTTTTCCCGCTGCAGGGGAAATTCCTGCACCGCTTACTCGCAATGTGCTAACACGCAGCTGTGCCGAGGCACTTTTTAACTATTTAGTTCTGACATGCCCCCTTGCCGACGGCACAGTTGTAGCTGGACCACGTGAGTCAGCCAAATTGCTCCGTCCAACGAGTTCACATGGCAGGTAAGTACAAACAAAAGCGGACAACGAAGCAAGTTCGTTCTCCAGGGATCAAATTAAACAATAGCCTATCAGGACACCACTACACATTAACAAATTCATGATAAACAGTTCAATTATCAGGACTTCGGTGGGTGTCATCGCGTCCTGGTCTCTCGAAATATTCACTTTCTCTGGTCTGGTCTGCACACGTCTCAGCGGACTTGCAGAGATAGTCTGCTCTCTCAAATATTCTCTCTCTCTCTCTGGTCTGGTCTGCACACACTTCAGCGGACCTGTAGAGAAAGAAACTCTCAGAAAAATTAGTTACTCATGTTACAAAATCATTAATCATTTTCACAAGATGGTTCTTCGTCTGGTTCATCTGGGCACCGGAATCCTAGCTCAGAAGCCAGATTCCATTGGCCTTCATCTCCCAAGACTCGCAACTGCTTCTTGGAGAGTCTAGAGTAACGCAGGAGGAATTCAAACACGGCCCGCTCCTGCGGCACTCTCTGCGTTGGTTGTGATCATCGCAGGCTAGACTCATATGATCAATGCTCTGGTTTGCTGAACTCCCTCTGGTCCGGCTTCACGAGAGCTCGCAGTCGCAGCAGTTGATGCAGTAGGTCACCTGCGGGCTGTCCGGCTAGTGGATTTAGCTGGATTCAGAGGGCGATGACAACTCTTCCTCCGTATGCCTCAATGCAGGTCTCAATGCCAGTTAGCATTATCAGAACAGCTCCAGGATCTTACAAATAGCGCTGAGGCCATGGTCCTCGTTGCTGGTCTGTGGTCAATCCCAGGGCGTGCAGTCTAGGATTCCACGTGCAGTATGAGATACCGATGCTTGCTAACAAGATCTGTTCCACGCTGACTTTCGGTGGACATCCTTCGTGCCATGCATGTCATCTCTGGCTAGCTTGACCAGAGACAAGCGCTGGTAGTGGGATGGGCCAGTGAATGTTGCACATCACCATATTGATGTCAGCGGCTTGTCCTCCGCTCCATGAGGCCTGTCTGGTTAAAGAGCTTGCCTCATCTCAATCCATTAGGTCAGACCCAAACTCCACAACCAGGTGTCCCATCCACATAGCTAGGGTTTCATCTGCTTTTATCTTGGACCTTTTGCACAAGGCTTGCAATTCGCTCCAGGTCCTGGTGTGATAGGCATCAGCAGCGGTGCAGGCCGCATTCTGCACAGCCATCACTCGGCTTCTCACTGCCACGGGGTGTGTGGCCATCTGGGTTGTTGCTGCATCCACCGGGGAACTCGGACGCAGCATGTTTCCCGACATCATCTCAGGGGGTGGAGTCGCTACTTCCGCCCACCGACCGATGTCTCCGCCTTTCTCTTCCGTCTGTCCACCGATAGCACCACCTTTCTCCTCTACCCCTCCGTGGCGGCTCCTCTCCACTTCACCAATAGCTCCACCCTTCCCTCCGTGGTGGCTCCCCTCCATTTCGCCGCCATCTTGCAATGATGGGGGACCTCGGCTTTTCTCCGTCGCTGCTGGCTGCTCGGCCACGTGAACAGCACGCAGTCGGGCCTCCGATTCCGCCTTCTCCCTCATCAAAGTCACAACCGTGCAGAACATCGTGCGCAGCATCCTCCCCTTCCCGTCTCCGTAGCTGGTCCCTTCAATCGTGGAGTCTCCCTCCATCTCCATTCCTCTGCGAAACTCAAAAAGACTCTCCGATTCCCGTAGCTCAAGCGCCATATTCAAATTAATGAGCGCTGGCTCTTTGCCCTCCTGCACACAGAGAGCAAACTCTCGGCTGAGGGCGATAGTCTCCTCACCCAGCTCTTCTCCAGGGGGGATTCAACGCCCCCTTCCTCTCGGAGTCTGAACAGAACCCGCTCGCTTCCCATCGCACATCCGAACGCACACCTTCCACTTTCGCAGGTTCCCCTTCTCCCTCGAGCGAGATGTAACCGCTCACAAGCCTTCCACCCGTTCCGCCCGCTTGATGGTAGGCGATGTGTGCGCCCAACTCCGCGGCGTTGAGCACATGGCGTTTTCCGCTGCGCCAGGGACAACTCTCAACTAATTCCAACTCCATCGCGTCTTCCCGGCGGACCGATCCTGTTTGTGACGCCACGTGGGGGCCGAGAAATGGGCCGGAATGGGGCCGCCAAGGAAGAGGAATTAGGCACAGGAATCAGCCTGCCCCAAAAGCCAGCTCAGCCCAGGGGCAGCCCTAGGGATCTCTGGCAGAGGGGCCCAACTTTCTCCCTTCAGGGGAAGTGGGGCAGGTGGGTGCTGCGGGGCAGGCATGGCCAGCGGGCTCGGAGACGCTACAGCACGGTCTAGCCCCGTGGTTCCCGGGCTGGGGGTCGGGAGCCAAAATGGGGTCGTGGCATCAGCAGACATGGTCACAGAGGTGGGTGGGGGATTGCAGGTTGGGAGCGAGGGGTCATGCTGAGGGAAAGGAGCCATAAATCATAGAATCAATCGTGGAAAACGAGGGCTGAGAGGAACCTCAGCGGGGCATCTAGTCCAACCCCCTGCCCCAGGCAGGATCGGCTCCAAATTGATCACCCCCGCCAGTCGGGCGGAGGAATGGGGCCGCAATCGGGGTCAGGCTGAGGAAAAGTTTGGGAAGCACTAGTTTAGACGGCGGGCTGGACACGTCTGTGCCCACCCGAAGCGGAGGCTGCACTACAGCCGCCCTCCAGCCCTGCCTGCTCGGGCTGCGCCCCGGGGAAGCAGCTGGCGCGCGCGGGTGCCTCCCCGGGGGCGGGGCCGAAGAAGGGGCGTCCCGGCCCGGCTCAGCCCACCCCGCCCCGGCCCCTCGCAGCCCTCGGCGCAGCGCGAGCCATTCCGCCGCCCGAGCAGCAGCCGCCGCCGCCGCGGTGAGCGAGGCCTGGGGGCCGCGGCCGGAGCCTGCCCCGCGCCCCCGGCCCGCGCTGACCGCCCCTGTCCCTCCCTCTCTTGCAGATGTGGACGCCCGTGCTGTGCCTCGCCCTGGTGCTGGCCGCCGCCCGCCTGCGCGCCGAGGTAGGTGCGGGGCGCGGGTCGGGGCTGGGGGCGCCCGGCTCTTGGCGCCCTGGGGACCCGCAGCCGCCTCCCCGCGCCCGGGGCAGCCGGCGGCCGCTGGCTCGGGGCCGAGTTGCGCCCGCGTCCGCCGCGAGGGCTTCGTCTGCTCCTCGGGCTCCCCTGCTTTGTCTGTCCTGCCTCTGTGCTCTCGAGGAAGTCGCAGCCGGGGCTTGGCCCAGCCCCGAAAACTGTCTAGCCACGAAGTTGTCCTGTGGTGGCGTCCGCGCCTCGCATTGCTGCGCTTTGCAAGTTTGAGAGTTAGACCGTGCTCTCCCTCAGCCTGTCCTCCCCTTGCTTTCCGTCTTTCTTTGTCATTCCTTTCCTTTCCCTGCCTTTCCTTGTCTTTCCTTTCCTTGCCTTGTCTCGTCTTCCCTTGTCTTTCCTCGTGCCCCCAAGGGTGATTTCCGTCGGGGGCAGAAAACCTGGCAGACACCCCCCATTGGTGAAAACCCCAGAGGTCCAGCAACGGCAAAGAAAACGGGGTTTGAATTCCCTGTGCTCTGGCCTCTTGCAAAAGTGAAGTCAGAAGCAAAATATTTGCTAGTTGCAGCCGGGAAATGTGGAAGTGATTTAAAGAAAATGAACTGGAGCGGCACCGAGGGAGAGAGATGCAGAATGTGCGTTCTGAGGAAAAAGATCCCTCTTGAGGGATTTTTCTTTCCACTTGCGGTCCTCCCCGTCCCTGCCCTGTGTGCTCGGTACAGATGGCTAGCCCCACCCTGGAGCATCACCATTTGGCTCTGCTTAAAAATGTGTAAACATGGCTCATTTCCTACCAAACAGCTTTCTTCTATTGTTTTTCCCCCCTGCCTCCCACCCGTAGTTCTCACTACCCTGGTTATGACGGACAGGACTGAGAAAAAGACCAAAGACTCTTTTTAAAGTAAAGCTCTCTGGTAAACTCCCTGCAGATGCCAGCATCTTGCTGAGGAGATGAAAAATGCAAGTAGCGTAACCCATGAGGAACAGAGGTGAGAGGGAAAGGTGATGGGGGTTGCAGCTGACACTGCTGAACCAACTCTCATGCAGTGATTGTGGAAACTGAGAAGGGAGTGGGTTTGAACTGCATAGCATATGCTAGCATTTTGCATCTGTATGTACATAATAATACAGTAATAATACCCTTTTCTTAATGCATGACATGCTCACGCAGTCAGCATTTTCACATGTCGTCTCCCACCGTGTCCTAAAAAAGCTGGCATTCAAAGCAGGAGCAATTTAATCCATCTTCTCAGTAACAGCAAACAAACCTGCTGCTAATTCTGGCTCAAAACTTCCTGTAAGCAGGAGGTGGGCGCTAGGGTAGCTCCAAAAAGGCTGTGCACTGACAATGGTCTGAAGACAGGATCGGGAGCCAGGAGCAGCACATTGAGATTTGCTCTGGCCCTTGATGTCTGACACCAGCTCTGTCACTGGCATGCTCAGGCCAATCACTACAGCCCATATTATCTAAATGAGCTGCTAATTTTTGGTATTTTCATTGGCTGCCCAAAGTTAGATACTAAGGGTATCTATACCTGTGCTCCAGGTTTAGGGGTAGGAGGGCATTTTAATTAGAGAGTCTCCTGGAGAGCCGTTCTAAAACGCTGCAGTGTCATATGTATTCAGTGTCCCACATTTCTAAATGGCTATGGTGCACTTTAACTCAAACTCATCGAATAAGCTTGAGTTAAAGCTCCTCCATCACTATTTTGAAACCCTGAATACAGATGATGCGACAGCACGGTGGAGCATTCTAAGTAGAACACCCTGGCAGACTCGATTAATCTGATGCTAATTAAAATGCATTGGAACATGTATGTAGGCACCCTAACAGCTCTGTGCCTCGGTTTTTTGATCCATAAAGTGGGAGAATTTGGCCAAAATTTTTTGACTTGGACATAAAGTTAAACCCAGTCATAAAGGGATTTATTGGCAGAAGAGCTATCCCAGCACAGTCAGGAAGAACTGATGACTGGTCAGTGTTTTATTTGGAGGTTGTTGTTTTTTTTGTTGTTGGGTTTTGGTTTTTTGAATGGTCATTTTTTTGTTTAAATGAAACCACTTACATGCCTGAATGCAAGGAACACACGCTCTGGGGAAAATACTTTGGCCTGCTTGCCTGGGAAGGAGGTATCTGCATTTGGTAATTAGCTAGTTAGTCTTCAGAAGCTGTGAGCCGTTCAGTATTGACATGCCATAATGTTTGCATATGTGTAAATATGTTTTGTACTCTGGTTCTTTTGTCTTCAAAATAATTTCCTAGCTTCCCAAGGCCCCTAGGGGTGGCCATAATAGAGGACAGTCTGGTTGTCCTCTATCCTCAATTGATATGAAACCCGACACCTTTTATGTCCTGAATTTTGGCATAAAGGCATTGGGTTTCATATCAATAGAGGACAGAGTAGCAGAAAACTAAAATGTCCTCTATGATGCCCACCCTACCCGCCGCATTAGTCGCCTGTGTCTGCTGGGTTCTGTGTTAAATATGTTGAGCAGGTTCAGAACATTATCAATAGGCTTTGAACTCATAGCCCGCCACAGGCCAAATGGCCCCAGAGCTCCTCTGGGATGTAGGTCTCTGTCTCTCAAGGTTGTTCTCCCTCACTCATCCCTGTAGTGATATTAGGCTCATTGTTATTTATTTATTTTAAAGAAATTGCTGCAATAAAAGCTCCTGGCATTCTTTTACCTAGACTGGAAAATCTTAGACTTGCCAAAACTTGGGAGGTTTTCTTGGCTGCACTCAGTAATAGTCACAAGAGCAACAGAGAGTGAGCCCCGCTCCCTGATGGCATCCAGCCACTGTGCTCAGACACTTCTTTTTATCTTTTCCTCCCTATGGTAGCCTCTCAATGTAGGATTTGTTTGCTAATGTTACAAAAGTTGCTGAGAAGATGGGATCACTAGTGTTCACAGCTGGTGCTCTACCAGCGTGAAGGAGCAATTCTGGGAAGCATCCATCAGTGTGGTGAGAGAGAGAGAGAGAGGGGCCCAAAATGTCTGTTACCTTCTCCATATCCTCTCCTGAAAGGTGAATGCATTAAGTCCATGAATCTGTAAGTCTTCTGTTGGTCATGTCCTTGTGTGCCAGAGGAATAGCAAGTAAATACCCAGTTAACAAGAAATTAATTCAATCTCTGTGTTCAGCTGTCTCAGGAGAGTCTGAGGGCTTGTTTTAGTAATGTAATGATGGATGGATGAGCAGAGCACAAGCCCTGGGCACTGCTAAAGGTGTGGGGGGGATAGAGCTGGGAGTGTGCCTCACCCTCCTGTTGCTGCATGCCCTGCCTACACTTTCCCTGCAGCAGCTATAGGTTCAGCAATGGGGCAGACCAAGCAACAGCGTATGGTGTGGGAGCAGTAGCTGAAGATTAGCTTCTGTACTTCCTTTTTTGCCTCAAAATTTGTTGTTTAAACAGCCACTAAACACACTAAATGCACGTCTCAGCAGCAGAAAACAGAGGTGATATCTGCACCATGCACTGGCACAGCCTAGGGCATAGAAGCGTCCAGGTACGCCTCTGGTTTGTCTGTGCGGGGAAGTTTTGCCACTCTTCCCAGTGTAAGCTTACCAGTGTAAAACTCCATGCAGATGCTCTTATTTCAGAATAAAAATGATGGTTTTGGTTTATCCTAAATCCTTTTTTAAGGTGACACAGTCTAAATCAGTCTAATCTAGGGGCGTCAAGAGTTGCTTGGCTGACCTGACCTAGACCACAAGGCTTCTCACAAGTCAGATGACCCACCTTCAGTGATGGGCTGAGAAGTGGCAGTACTGGCGCCCGTGGCTCTGGAATCTGGGAGGTTAGCGTTGCTACAACTTATGCCTCGTTTTCCAGTTACCGAATGCTGCTAAATTAAGTTGTATGCAGTTAAGTGGCAGGGAGAGGGGGTGCAAAGGCAGACAGTGGCATTAACTCCCTGGGGTTTTTGTGTCCAGATCTGCCCCAATGTAGCAGCTGACACATTTCTTTGGAACGCATGTTGGATGTGGCAATGTAATCCACCCTGGGAATTAACACTGCAGCCCCTAGCAGAGAGCTTGCAGTGGTTTGTCTCTCTTGGAGATATTGTTCCAAGCTGTTTGCCAGCTTGGGCACGTATTGCTGCATTTGCCTTCAAGAGAGCTAGAAACTCGGCTTTCAGTTCTAAAAAACTGTAAGTTTGATCCAGTCATGTGCTACTAGGAGTCAGGCCTGTGATGCCTGGGCTTAAATTTGGCTCTGGAGTCCTTACACTGAACAAACCCATACTTTAAGAGGGCCCCATTGCTTTTTAAATTCTTAACGAGTTAAGTTTTGGTAATGGGTTCCATGCTGCTCATCTTGATACACTTCCTCACTAGGAAAAAAGGAGTTTTTTTAATGTGTGGTCACTAACTCCTGTTACTCATCACAGGTTAGGACCCCACTGTGGAGCAGGCACTCTGTATTTTAGCCAGCAAATGCGAACCCTATTAGTTTCTGCTTACTTGTGTGAACATTACAACTTACCATATTAGCATAAATGTAGTTTCACTCCACTACAGGGAATGTTGTCACTGACTTGGACTGGGCGCATCCAGAGGGGTGCAGTAGAGCACATGCACCGCTCTTTCCTGTTCTCCACACCCCCCTCAGTTGACCATGCTACAGAAGCAGCATTTAAATCCCCAAAGCGGGAAAGAATCTGCCCTTCCTTTCCCCTCTGTGTTCAGCAGCACAGTCTCTCTCCATTTTTTCCACTCCCTGTCTTCTGCCCACTGGTGCACTGGAAACTGGGAATCCTTTCTCCAGAATCTAGGGCTATGCTCTGGTCACTAATGGGGGATTCGTGAAGATGAATTCAAGAGCCTGGCTGGGTGGATGGATACTGCAGCCCCTAGCAAATGATCAGTGTTGTGACCATAGTGAATACATAGATTCTTGCAATGCCATGACATTGCTTTCAAACAAAGCTACTGTTTACTGACAGGTCTGGGCTGTTCCGTGGGAAATCACCATCTTTCATTGAGTAACTTCATCTGCCACAATGCAAATGATTTGCCTGTAATTAACAGAGGGCTGCTAGCAAGAGCATTGTGAAGGCAGAACCACTCCTGGCAGACTTTTGGAATAGGAGGGGGTTGAATGAAACTCATAGGTTGCCTTCTGCTTGGTTGGGCTGCAACTGCTATTATTAGGACAGCTGCCTCCCCATCAGCAGGGGTGGGAGGCACCTTTGATCTCTAGCGTGTGGCATTACATGTTTTGGGGAATGTTTGTTTTTGTGCAGATGAATGTTTGTGACAAAACTCTGCCAGATATGTCCTTCCTGGCTCTTGCACCTCTTATTATCCAGGCTTTGTTTTTGCATCACACCCCTTGGGTCAGGCCAGATTGGTTCCCAGAAGTATTTTATTCAGCCAGATTATGTCTGCCTCCATGGGGCCTTTGTGAAAAAGTCTTCTGCCATACTCCAGTGCTTGTCTTGATCCAAGACAAGCTGAGCTTCCTTGTTGAGTTTGTGCTGGTCATTAAAAGAGACTTAAAACAATTCTTGTACCATGAAGCCTAGTATATTTAGATATGGATCTGAACTTCAGAATTTCTCTCAGGATCCAAACTCGCATGGAGTCTATGGGTGCTCTGATCATGTGTGTCATGTCAATTGTGAGCTCCCTGGAGCAGGGCTGGTGTTATTTGTGCACACACGTTAGAACCCTCACCCTGCACTGTGGTTCCTGAGTGTTACCATAACAATCATGATTAACAAGTTTAATGATCCTGGAGACTCGCATTCAAGCATAAAAGCACAGACAAATGCAGTACAGGCAGGGACCACACAAGTTTTTCTCACCTTTTACGTTTTGATCCAAACCTCTTTAATGGTCAGAAAGGAGATTGTCCCATTGAGTCCTTGAAGCCTGCTGGACTGGCCAGTCCAGTTAACATGGTACTTGGAAACCATGATGAACAGTAGAGAAAACTGTAAATGATCAGTGTAATTGTGACAGCACTGATTGCTCTATGTGCTACTAGCAAAGAGAGACACATTTGAGCCCAGAATTCATCTTTTAGAGGCTACTGGGCAGAAAGCAGCTAGTTATTGCTTTCCTCACTTGCAGCAGAAGCCAGTTGCTTAGAAGCAAGGCTGCTGTGCAGTTTTATTTCATACTCTTGCTCCCTGGCTCCCCAGTTCATTGTACTACAGGCCAAGCAGCCCAGGGTGCAGCTGCTGATTACTGTGAAGTATTGCACAGTTAAATTAAAGAATTTCCTCTGAGATCTCCCTCAGCCACAGCAGAGAGTCACTGGGTGGATCCTTTTCTTGGGGGCCCTGCTGTGCCAAGCTGGCTAAGGAGGGATTGGGAGGTGGGTGAGGGTTCTTGGAAGGGGATTTTGTCTTTCATCAGCTCAGCTGGGGATGGATCTTGTGTCCCTTCTGTCCAACAGATGAGCAGACATGTTGGCAGAAAAGACCAAACCCTGCTTTGGCAGCCAGAGCTGGCTTTTGTATCACTCGTTCCCTTTTGCTCCCTGAGACCTAGGTGGGATGTAGCCGGGAGACAGAAGCTGCATATGGGGAAAGATCCCATCTAATCCTGCCTAAGATGGTTTTGTTCTTCTCCCACATAATAGAGCTCCCTTGAAACACTCTTATATTGCTGGTCTGCTTCTGCTGCTCACTCTGAGTTAGCCTCTGTTGGCTATGCCATGGCTAAGCTGTCAGCTCATTGGGGTAAGGGAATTTCTCTTGCTTATATGTGTGCCCCTCACCTAGTGTAATGGGGCCCCAATCCCTCACTGGAGCCTCTCCATTGGTGTTCCTTCTATGCAAACATAGATAGTAATGAAGAATAAAATAGAAGGACCGATGTAGGCAGAAGATGTAAATGACTAGGTAGCACAATAAGAAGAGGTTGGGGTACAGAATGGCCTTGTGCCCCATTACAGCTGTGCCTATAGCAAGACTGAGCAGATTAGGGCCTGAGGTACAGTCATTATGCCTGCAGACTTTGAGGCACAGATGGCTTACCTTTGTCATCTGCCAAGAGGCCACCAGCTTCCATACCCCCTGCAGTGCCTGCACCACTCCCAAGGTAGGATCCCAGCTGAATGGGGTCAGAGGCCTTTGACATCTGTGTATGGCTGATGTTATCCTGCCTTTTTCTTAATGCTCTTCCCCAGAAAGGAGAACTTTGAAATATGCTGATAACTGGAAAAGGCTGCAGATGAAGGGTTTTCACTATTCTGTTATGTGTAGGGCTTGCAGACATGGTGAGTCAATATTCAGACAAAGCAGATGCCACTTTTGGTTGCCTCCATTGGAAAGTGCACCCCACAAGTGGCCTTCAGGCAAATCTGCTCTCTGGTGTTGGAAAGCTGAGACAAGTGGAGTCAGCAAATGCTTGAGGTCACTCAAGAATCCATAACCAAGCTGCATCAAGAATCCAGGACTCTGCCATTCCCCAGTCGCATCTTCTGCCCTGCACAGTAGGAAGGTTGATGGAGAGTTAGTGCCAGGTGGAGCCAGAGTCCAAGCAATGTGACGGATGATTCACCAGGAGAGAAACATGCTGATAAAAGAAACTGCATCCTAAAAGGACATGTGACAACACATCTGTCTAATACCTGGGCCCTCAAAGTGAAGTGTGGCCCTTGGCTCCCTGAAGGACCTTCCTTGGCCATTCCTTCCCTCAGCACAGGGCAGATCAAGCAGACCAGGTCAGAGTCTTCATCAGAAGAACCAAGAGTTTCTCTCCATCTCTCAAGAAAGGCATAAAAGAGTCTGTGCCCCTCAAGCTGCTGGCATTTTGCCCTGATAGACTTGAGTCTAGGTGCTGCTGGCACAGGTGTTTTCTAGGTGACGAGTCAGTCTGGAACAGGGAGCCTGCCAGGCTTTCCTGCACCACTGGGGCCCCTGCCCTCTGAGCACAGGTAATTGAAGCCCAAAGCCAGGTGCTGTCCTGCAAGACATAGCACTCTTTAGCTATGCTGGGCTGCTCTCAGGATTTCTTTGTCTGCCTTGTCTTTACACTGGAATACATGGCTATGCATGTGAGGGATTGTTGTCATCTTTTGTCTGGGTATGAGGATGTGGTTTTCATCCCTCAAAAACCACAGGGTAGTTTTAACTTCCATAGGATTGTTGATTGCGTCTAGGAAAAGGAACTTGCTGCAGTGACCGTGGGGTAAATGGCTAGTTAGGCTGGTAGCAATCCAGCTAAGGGATCAGATTGTGATACTGGAGAATACTTCATTGAACTCATGCATCTGGAAGAGGCTACAGGTTAAATATTGCACTATTCACTTCTGGATCGCTGGTTGGAATTTGGCCAAGGTCACCAGGAGCTGCAGGTTGATTCTGGCTGCCTGGCTCTGAATGATGTTGACTCCTGTCCCTTGACAATAAACACAAATACATTTACCTTCCATGGTGGCACTCATTGCTCTCCATGCGGTCAAGCAGAGAAGCCAAGGACTAAATTTCTATAGAGATTTGCTTTCCCTCTAAGCCTCCAGACAGTGTCACTAAAGCATAATGAGAGAGGGGTTGCGGGGGAACCTGTGCCGCTGCCCACCTTCTACCTATTCTCTTGTGGGTGAAGGAAGGACTTTTGATATCTAGGGTTGTCGGTATGGCATTACACACTTGAAGCGAGCTCTGTCTATCAAGGGGTCTTATTATTGTCCTGCTCTGGAAACAATAGTTTTGTCTGGCGACACTGTTTCAAACCCAGGCTCACTCATATATCTTTATTGTTCCCTTTTTAAAGTCTCTTTAAGTCTGCTGAGAAGCCTGGACTGCAGTGTTGCCAGCTTTGAGTACAGGGATCACTGCGACTGTCGTGTCTTCTCAGTCCTGTTACCTGTGGAATTGGCATCTGAGGCCTAGGGATAGCAGGACTGGCCCTGATCAGCCAAGAGGACTTGTCTGCAATGCAATAAACAAGTCTCCATGGCTAAGAGCCCTGTGGGCCTCAGACCTTCAGTCACCCGAGACATTTGTGCTTCTGGATCAGCATACGGCTTCTTGGTCAGGATTTTTTCTGATGGTGTGTTCATTAACTGTTTTACCAGAGTGGCTAGTGGGGAGTTAGATGCTGAATATGAGACCTTCAGGGAGCTTCATTTCTTTTCAGAAAGTGATGAAGCCCTGCTCTGCAAAAAAACATTGTTTCCTTTGTGGTGCATTGAGTTGGACTTGAAGATCAGCAGTCGCTTTTGCAAATCTGAGCCATTAGCATCCTATCTGATGTAATCTTTCATGTCCCACGCGATATCTCCTTCCTGTCCCTCGAGAACTGTGCCACTGCCCAGCACGTCTCACAGGCAGCAAGCGCCTCTTGATATTCCTCTTAAATAAGTAAACAATGTTCCCTTTCTTAATTCCAACCCATTTATCTGAATTGTGACTCTGCTCGCTATTAATCCACCCCCTCCTTCCTTATCATTTCCACTGATTGCACATTGCCACTGTAAATGTTCTTAGATTAGCCAAGGTTGGTTTATTTAGCAGTTTTAGTTTCTTTCTAGGTCAGTCCCTCCCGTAAAAGAAGAATGTTTGGGTTTTTTTAAATTTTGAATGGTCCCTTGTTTGTTTATATCTTTTTGGTACCTTGGTGGTACTTAGAATTGAATACAACTTGCTGGGATGTACAGTGGCTTCTCCAACCGTTGTAGGGGGAGTGAGGGGACTCGGGGAGATGGGGTTATTCTGATTCCACCGGTTAACCATAGGGTGGGGGCTGGTGACATGTTTACTGCATGCATGTATATAACAAATAAATGGTGGCTATCCCCAAGTTGTGTTAAGACAGGCAGAAGTACTAACAGGTCAGGAGGGTCTGACAGAGCAGCTATTTCCTCTGTGGTCTGAAACATTTGGGGTCATGCTGATTCTGGCAGGACACATTTATCTCCCATCACTGTACACAGTGGTTATGTGTTACAGTGTAGCCATGATGGTCCAGGAAATATGTAGGAAGAAAGATTTTTGGGGTGATATCTTTGACTGAACCAAGTGTATAGTTGGGAGAAGAATACCTGAAAGCTTGTCTAACATAATGCCCTTCCTCAGGTCTAGGAAAGAAACATATACAACCTTCTTACTACCATAAAATACAAGTTAAATACCAAGAAGAAAAATAACTCGTTTGATCCCATTGTGTAAATGAAGGTGGTCACACAAATAAGCAAGCAAGCAGTAAACCTGCAGAGCACATTCCAAGTTATTGGAAATAGAGATAAACCTAATGATGTAAAAAAGACAACCAATTTAAAAAAAGTCTGTAGTATATGAGGCTGTAGCCAGGATGTACTCGGAACTGCAGTGTATATGTAAGTAAGGGGTCTGCAGGATGGAGCTGGATCCTTAAAAATCATCATGGAGTTGTACTGTGGTATAACAGCACTCATGAGAACATCAGGATGGATGAGCGTGCCCCTGCATTGCTGGTGGGGTCAAGGTTAGCAGAAGACACAAAATAAGCCTTGTTCTTCCCAGGCTTTGGGTTCATTTATAGGTTTTCTGATGAAACTGATGAACTCAAGGCAAATAGAAAAGGATACTTGCCTGACTCATTTAATTCAGACAGCATAACAGAAGTTATGAACCAAAAGAGAACAGACGGCTTGTCTGCATTCTCTCTTGAGCCACCTGTTTTGGTTTTTAGTTGCGTCTGTCTAATGGCTCACACTAAAACCTTGGGCAAGTCACTAGGGGAGCCGGGAGTGTGCTGACCCCCAGAGAGGTTCTGGGGAATAAGAAAGGGTTGAGAAGCATGCCCCAGTAAAACCCCTTCCTCAAGGAAATAGAGTCCAATAAATGTTATTAATGATGCTAATACTGAAGTACAAATAATAGATGAATTGGGCATATTAAGCTGCTGATTACGAAGAGTGAAATATTCATTAATCTAAAACAATGACGCTGAACCTTTTTGCTCAGTGGGCCAAATCTGACTGGCAGTCCCAATCCGGTGTCTGGGGCAGGCACGGTGGGGCCCCTCTGGCTGTGTGGAAGAGGGGGACGGGGCACGGCCTGGCTCTGTAGGGAGAAAGGGATACGACCCAGCCCAGCTCCAACTTGCTACATGGGGCCTGCGAATTTAGCAGTGGAGTACGATGGCAGTATTAACTGCCACTGCTCCTCCATTGCCAAATTTCCTGACCTGGCGGGGAGCCCTGCAGGCTGGAGGCCATGGCTTCATTGACAACATTTGGCCCAAGGGCCAGGGGTTGAGCAGCCCTGGCCTAAAAGAATAACAGAATTAGAAGGAAATCATACTTAGAGATTTTTAGGACTCTGTAGCTTCAACAGGTGGCCGGCGTGGCAGGGGGGAAAGAACTTTCTGCTTCGGTTCTAGGGACTGAAGTTTCAGAGAAGCTCTGACGCTGGTTAACCTCTGGATGGGCAATTCAGCAAGGATCAAGGTTCCTTGGGTGCCGAGTAAGTTTCTGAGGGAAACTTGGGTTTCTTCTCTGTAGTTTTTTTATCCAAACTTAAAAAGCTTACTAAATAAAGATATTTCAAATAGTGCTTATTATGCCATTTCATCATTCATATAAAATTGTTCTTTCTAACGTGGTAATTGGATGTACCTTATATGTATGGCTACCTTTGTGTAAGTGCCAAAAATGCCATGTAGGCGACTAAAATCCTACTGCGTAGGTAGCAAAAAAGAAATAGAATTCCACCCTTAATCTGTCTAAACCTCAGTGTCCGCAACTGTGAAATAGAGATAATAACTGCCCTGGCACATGGGAGGAGTTAGGAGGCTTAATGCTAGTCCAATAAAAGATATTGTTGATCCAGTAAAAGATATCAAAGAAATTCTTGCCCAATTTCTGGACCATCGTGACTGCAACATCATTCTTACATGACGGTTAGTGAAGGAGATTGAGACCACCCTAGATAGAACATGCTGCAGTGTGAGCCTTATTTTTAATAACAGTAATACTTATAATATTTTGACCAGTCCTAGCGCGTGGCTTAGGATTCTTTGAGTCAGTTATTGCTAGGTAATAAAAGAGAAAGAAAGATGTTTATGGGGGAGATAACTGTGGACATGCAAATGACCCCTGCTTGTGGGATGTAGTGGGTTACATTGGAGTGCTGTTGACTGACCCAGCAATACAGACTTTGAGGTTGGAAAAGTCAGGGTTCTGCGGAGCTGGGGGTTGTGTTCCCAAAGCTTCCCTCCTCATCCAGGAGAGCAGAAAATGTCTCTCGTGGCTTAGCGCTTACCCATCACTTTTCTTTGCAGCAGCACCAAGATAAATGGTGACATGTTGTAGAAGCCCCATTTGCTATTATGATAATTTAGATTCTCTGTTACTTTGGTCTAGTCAAGCAGCATCTCTTTAGGGGAGGTAGCATTGCTTGTTTCCCCTGATAGGTCTATCTAAGGTTGACAAAGGAGAAGATAGGTTAGCAATTACCATTAGTTACCATGGCAACCAATGGAAATCACTCCCCACTTCCCCCAGCAGTAGATGAAGATGTTTGTTAAAACAACTAGGAAACATTTCTTTAATCACTGCCTTCTGATTCAAAAATTGTATTGGTGTCAATATTTATTTCAATAGAGGCTATGAAATCTTTGTGCAATGGAGCACAGGGACTGGAGACTCGAGGTTGGAACGTGCGACTGCTGGTCAGCAGCATGCTCCGCTGCTAGCCTGGTCACCACGGTGCAGCCTCAAAACAACAGTTTAGGAGGTGTACATTGTAGACACCTAAAATTAAATGTGGATGGCCAATTTAGCAGGGCGTGTTTTTTGCAGAGGTTTTGAGCATTGTCTTCAGAAGGACCTGCAAGCTTTTAGTACGTCTGAAAATGTTCTGTCTGTAAGACATACTAGTACTCCCCTACCTCAGTAGGCTCTGAGGCTCAATACATAAGTAATTGAATGTGCTTTGAGAATATCAGCTCAAAGAGCCTAGCAAAATGCAAGCATTATTATTGCCATTGTGTATATGTGTATATATGTTTTTACAGTCTCCATCTTGCACAGTAGAGAATTCTGTTTTTAGTGCCACAATCACATAATTTTATTTATTTTCTCCCTGTAGGTTCTTCTAGACAGGGATAAAGTCACGCCTTAGCCTTCTCTTTGTTAAATTAAACAAATGGAGCTTCATATTTTTCACTTCATGGCAGGTTTTCCAGTCTTCTAATTTTATTGCGACTCCCATGAGTGCTCGTCAATTAATCAACATTTTTTTTCACATTTAGCTGCGTCTCATAGCTTTTCTTTTTATGAGATCAGTTGACCCTCAGAGGTATCCTTGGAACCCAGAGAGGCCCAACGAGTCAGTCCCACCCGAATTAAATACTCGCAAACATAGATGTAGATCAAATTTAATAATAAAATATAGACAAGATATAAATGATCTAACAGCATAGGTAAGGCATATCCAACAAATAATTAAAATATGTAAAATGTGTGTTCGTTTAGAGAAAAAACAAACATTAACATTTGAGAAAATTTAAAATGGATTTCTTTAAACCCTAGTCTTAAAAAATGTGTAACAGATGGCCAGCCTGCTAGTTGAAAAGGACTTCACTCTGGCTTCAAATTAAGTTTTAAAAGAGCATTTTATCTTGGTTCATCTGCAGATGGTCTATACAGCAAAAACTGTAGTTCAAGGCTCAAGAGCAAATGTTCCAAGAGGAACTCAGATTACTTTATACTCTGTTGCCTGACTCAATATCAAAAAGCTTACTAAATAAGGCCAAAACTTCTAAAAATGTTCCCACTAGGTTCTACTCTAATTAATATTCATATGCCTATTTTTATACTCTATGTAGATGTAACTGGCATAAAACCACTACCTATACTCTAAGCAACCTTTGTCTTGGTTATTTACCCTACTTTTTTTTAAACCCTTGTTCTGCAACTTCCTAAAATTATTCTCACTTCTGACATTCACTCACCTGCTCATTTCCTTTGCCTCTTCCTACCTACACTTTGGTTAAGCAAATGCTATACCACATTGTCTTTAAGCAGCTGAGGACTGACCATAGTCTACAGATTCCAGGAACAAAATATATTAAATGTATTGTAAAAGCAAACACAAGTGTTGATTAAAATATTGATAGCTCATACATAGCAGATCAAAAATGGTTGAAGTGTTCATAGTAACATGTGTGTTGTGGACAAGTTCGTACATACTAGGTTCAGTCCTGATTCAGACCTTTACCCTACCTTTACCCACCAAATTTTGATATGGGTGCATAAGTTTAAGTACATGAGTATTGATAGACTCTGCTGGGCTGTGAAGTTCACAGCTGAAGGTGGGGTAAGGGCAAGTTTTTCACTTTGGTTGCTTCTGTTGGGTAGGAGGCATCACTCCATGGCCAGGTTAACAGGACAGCACTTTGGGCATGTATACACGTGACTGAGCTCTGCTAATTAGCACACATCAGGGCAGATTCGATTAATCAAGTCTGCTGAAGCATGCTAATTAGCATGCTCCAGCAGCCTCTGTATCACATGTATTCAGCATCCCCACATTTCAAAATGGTGATGGGGGCACTTTAACTAAAGCTCATCAAATTAACTTTAAAGTGCCCTTGCTGCCATTTTGAAGCATGGGGTGCTGAATATATGTGACACTGTGGGTGCTTTAATTAGAGCAGATTTGAGAGCTGCTCTAATTAAAGAGTCCCCCATCACCATCCCAGAGCATGTGTATAGAAGAAGGCCTGTGAGTCAAGGAGGAGATCATGAGTAATATATAAGGGTAGTGTTGTTTGCACATTGTTCATCCTTGTGGTGGAACTTCCTGCGCTTTCTGGGATGGGTGGGGGACGGGCTGCCATTTGTGTTTAAACTAAAAATATTTCTTCATATATTCTGCCATGAAGTCTAAACCAAGAATACCAGCTCCTAATGTTCATCTGGCAATAGGGGCTGAAGTCCTGTGCTGCTGGGATGACAGTTTCCAAACTTCTAAGCTGAAGACTTTTCTGACTTGTCTAAGACAGAATCAGGAGCCAAGATCCTATTCCAAGCTCTGCCACTGACACCCCATATGTCTCTGAGCAGGTCGGTTACCTGCTGTGTCCCCAGTTACTGCATCTGTAAGATAACATTTAGTACAAGTTTCCTATATCATCAGGGTGGGGGGTGTGACTGAGTACTCTCAGGATTGTAAAGCACTGAGATCCTTGGGTTGGAGATGCTTTCTTTCTATCAGACCCAGGACAGAAGTCCCTCTTGTAGCCTTTACCAGCTGCCCTGGCTCTTCAGAGTTCAGTTTGGATGTGCAGCAGTTTCTCATTGTTGCCATTATCAGTCAGGCCTGTTGTTCAGCAAAGAAAAAGGCATTTTAAGAAAACAGGAGTCCCAGTTCTTGTTACAGTGCTATGCACAGGGAAGGGCTCACCCTGCCCAGCCTCTGGCAGCTGGGTCCCAGAATCAGTCATTTCCTTATAGAAGAGTGGCTGGGAATTGGTGTGAGTTGAACATGGATTGAGTTTTGCTGCCCCCCCCTTCCTGTCCTTACTTGAGTCCTTGGAGAGGTAAGCTGGGGTCTAGACCAGAGGTGGGCAAAATGATGGATCTGGCCTGCAGCTGGGCTCCATTTCCCATTAGCCCCTCTCGCATTGCTATGGTGGGTGTCCATAGAGACCCCAGAAGCACCAGGATAGTGACAGTGCAGGGCCACAGCTTTCATGGAGGACCAGCCTCAGTAGTGCTGGCAGGGCGCAAGACCAGGTAGGGAATTGTGCTGGGGCTGGGGCCTTGCAGTGGTGACAGCATGGGCCAGAGCCAGGCCAGGGCCATGATCTACTGTCTGGATCCACTAAAAATGCTCATTTACAATCCACTGTTACTGCAACAAGATCCCGGCCCCAGAGCAGCTCCCTACCCAACCGTGCACCTTGCCCGTGCTGTTGGGGCTGATCTCCATGAACTCTCTTCTGGTCCTAATTTTTTATGACTCTAAGATCCTTGGGGATTTTTTTTGTGTGGATCAGGTAACTAATGCTGGCATCCTGGTTATACTACAACTCTGATAATAAAATGATCTAAAGCCTTGTACTCTATAATATGATGTCTCCCTATATTTCTCTGGCAGTTTCTGTTAGTTTCAGAATTCCTCCACGCTTTTTGCCTCAAATTATCACTTCCCGTTCTTGAGGCAAAACGGTAAACTATTCAATTTCAGGGGCAGGTAAAAGGATTCCTGTGTGTCTGCCTTGCCCACCCAGAGTAGCACTCTGTCCTCTAAACTGGTGACAGGTAGGCCATATTATGGTGGATGAGCCTGCTAATACCTTAGCTACATGAGGTAGGTCTGTTAGCTCAGGCAGTAAGATCTAGATGTCCTAGATTTAACCTTGGTCATCACTGTCTCACCCAGAAACATCGGCATCCAGTCCAGGTGTAATCTGCAGAAAACTTGGGGATATCTGAATGAGCAGGTCTCTCCATGTCATTGTTATTCACAGAGTGCAGCAGCTGAATCAGATGGACCACATGCTCCTAGCTGCAGTCCCAGTGGCAGCATAGCCCAGGTGTGGACAAAACATGGCCTGCAAGCCAGATTTGGCCCACCAGGGGCGTCTATCCAGTATTCAGCAGATCCCTCGGCCCTGCATGGTCCCGGCACAGAGGGCAGCCCGGGCCATGGGTGAGGTGGCAGCCCAGGCTGTGGCATGTGTGGCTGGTCCTGCTGCCCCTCAGTGCAGAGGTGCCACCTGGCAGGGAGCATAGCCTGCCCTGTCTCCATATGCAGCTCATGGGCAGGCTGGGAACTGTAGTCTGAGGGGCTAGGTGGTGTGGTAGCAAAGTTGGGGAGGCACGGTTGCCAGTCTTGGCTTCCTGGCAGCCCATTCAACGGCAGTTTGCTCTTGCCCTCACATTCTGGCTGCTGTTGCCAGTGTCTCCACCTCTGGACCTGGCCCTACTGTCCAGGCACCCTGGTCTGGCCTGTCTAGCCCATGCCCACAGCTGGGAGTGCCAGACAGTGGGTGGGTGGGCAAGTGGGGTCTCCACGGAGGCTGGCCAAGGTGGATGGGATGGGGCTGGGGGCAGGTGTAGAGCAGCATCCAGAAGCAGGCTGGGCAGGCAGGCAGGCTGAGATTGCGAAGTGGATCCCTGCAGGGCTTAAGGGGGTGGATTGCTGCTCTGCTCCAGCCCCCACCCCTGCATTGTCACCACCCTGCTGCTCCTCACCCACCCATGGCCCCATTGTCACCACCCCGCTGCTCCCGCGCGCTGCTCCTCACCCACCCATGGCCCCATTGTCACCACCCCGCTGCTCCCGTGCGCTGCTCCTCACCCACCCATGGCCCCATTGTCACCACCCCACTGCTCCCGCGCGCTGCTCCTCACCCACCCATGGCCCCATTGTCACCACCCCACTGCTCCCGCGCGCTGCTCCTCACCCACCCATGGCCCC
>JAGPOW010003648.1:117191304-117308409 GCA_030014935.1 Caiman crocodilus | reverse complement strand
TCAGCATACTGGTTTGCCCTAATCTGGGCCTGGTTATCCAAATGGGCCTTACTGGAGGCTGCCAAACTTTATCCAGCCAATGCCCATTCCCAGCATTGATTTGTTGGCCTGGTTATAATCAGTCAAACACCCCCCCCCCCCCCCCCCAAGATTTGTCTACTCAGTGCTGCACAGACTAGGCCCTATCCCCTGCCTGAACCTTTGTTTAGCTTCTGGGGTCTGGACTCCTGTCCTGGTTTGTGATCTCTGGTTCTGGACTCTTTTTATGTTGTTTTTCTCAAAGTCAAGAGCACTAGGACATCAAAGGCACCCTAAAAACCTAAGGCTCCATTTCACCAACAAAGCTGAAAACTAAACAACAAACTTCCAAGTATTCAACAATGTCATCGCCCAAACATCCTGATCCCCCACACCCTCCAGTGACCCAGAAACTCCAGCCTGACATCCTCTCTCCACTTTGAGAGGTGCAAAAAACTCCAACTAAACAGCCTGAAATGATCAGAGAGGGGAAATCTTGGTGCAATAAATGTAAAGCCTCGAACTCTATAAGAAGAGATAAACAGTCCAGATCTGGCTTATGATGATGTAACCCTGCAGCCATGTCTATTCAAAGACCGTTCATTTTCATCTAGAATCCCCTTGTACTCTTGCAGGGTTGTGAGGGGACTGCAGCTGGGTCCCAGGTCAAGGGTGGTGTGGTCTGGCTTGTGCAGTTCCTGTTCTTCCCTTCCTCAGAGCCCCCACTGTAAAAGAGTGCTGAGTACAGTAGGCACAGAAGCTAGGGAAGGTTGCTGTAGGGTTGAGCAGTGTCCTACATTGCTTTGACGTATGCCAAACACCTCCAACAGCCACTGGGGCAGCCTCAAATTTGGGAGGCCCAAGAGTGACATAAAACCACCTCACCTGTTCCTGCAGGGTGCTTTCCCTTCCCTCTGTGAGTTATAGTACAGAATTTGACCCTGCAAGACTTTCACGTAGCTGGCACAGGAAGGTGTCTTTGCCAAGAGGAAAGGTGATTGTGGAACCATCTTAACTATAAAATGCTGTCCCAGAAAGAACTGCTGCATGACCAGGTCTCTGGGTACCTCCTTGCCCAGCATGGGTGTCGTTGTCACTGGAGGGTCATGTGTGTGGCTTCAAAGAGAGAGATGCCTTCAGTTTGTAGAGCTTCTCAGAACAAGAAAACAGCACTACCCTTTGTTTCATTTATTCAGCCTAGTGGCATTCCCGTGAGGGGCTGGGCTGGAGAATCTGGCAGGACGTATGCAAAATGTAGTAACACTTTGCGGCATGTCGCATGCAAGTGGAACAGCATGGCTTCATGGTTAGACCCACCCCTCACATGGAGAAAAGCAGCAGCAGCATCCAAGAGAGGGTGGATTCCTTTTTAGAGCTTTTTAAATCATTCAAGAATGGCCTGAGGGTGTGAAGCATTTGGAGGACATCCTCCCCAATCCCTAAGGATCCTGAGTGAAATCCTGTCTCCACGTTAAACCAGCGGGAGTTCTGCCTCTGAATTGGTGGGGTCAGAGTTGCGTCCACACAGACCATGTAATGCTGCAGCCACCCTTCCCCTGTCCACGCTGCTGTTTTGCTTTTTCCAACGTGTCAGCATCAGTAATCACCCCTGTCTTTACATGGAGGGAGATTGGGGAGGGGAGTAGCTATGGCCAGGATAGGAAGGGTCCTGTGGATAGGATATGGATAGGGTCCTGTGAAGCCAGAGAGGGCTCTAATTTGATCTTACCTGCCTGCAACTTCTTCCACAGACAAGCTTCTTCTTTGAGAACTGTGACTGGCTCTTGTGACTGTGACCCTCACCTGCATTAAGCTGTGTTGTGCCAGGGAGTCAGAGCAGTTTCAGAGGGTTGAGGAGATGGTTACTGATGTAGGAAGGTTTGGTCTAGTGATAGTGCTGAAGGCTGAGACCCAAAAGTGGCCGTAGCAGGCGCCTGCGAACTGGTGGAGGATGCATTCTGAGTTCGAAACGCTGCAAAAGGCTTGCTGAAATTCTCCCTTGGTTGCCCTGGAGAATCGGCCTGGATTGCAGCTTTCTGAGTTTGTGCCTTGGAATTGTTAGGGGAGGTGGGGAGTTAGCGATTTAGCGGGGGATCCTTGGGTCAAGGGTTGCCTGCCAATGCAGGAGACTGGGCTCAGTGGCCCAGGGGGCCCCTTTGAGTCCTGTGTTGCTGGGATGACATCTGAATCTGAACTACCTTGAAGCATTTGCTTGTGGGGACTTCTGATTCAGTCCGGGACTGTTCAGCTGAGCCACAGAGTAGTAACCAGGTTCCGGCTTCCCTCGCATTCAGGGGTGCATTGGGGGGGAGTTGCCAGATTTCTGCCATTACTCCCTTCCTTAAGCATGGATTCAGATTTCCAAACAGTTGCTTGGGAGGTCCTCTTGCGTCCCATGGAGACTGGTAAAACCAGCAGGGATTCTGGAAAGGGGTACTCGATCCTTACATATGTGGCCAGTGACATGCTTGGGGGACATGAGGAGGAAAAGGGATTATCATTGAACAGAGGTTGTCAACCAGGGATGTGCATACCCCTGGGGGTACTTGGGAAAGCCCCGGGGGTACGCGGCAGTGGCACAGCGAAGCAGGGGTGCTTTCGGTTTCATTGCCGGCACTTCTGGGTTTGCCGCGGGGGCCGACCCCCTCTCCCCCCACTTGTTGACTGGTTGGGCAACTCCCTGCTTCTTGGCCGGCTGGCAGGGGTACACCAACCAAAAAAAGGCTGGAAACCCCTGTCATGGAAAACGAGATTAGAACTCCGAATGATCGGCGAGGCGACTTTTGCTTGCCCAGTTGTGTGCACTTTCCCTTTAAAGCCATCCCAGTCCTCAGACAAAGCAGGGCGCATGGTGTTTTCTGCCGGGTTGGTTCAGCCGGGGGGTCTCGGAGCAGGGGCTTCAGCCGCTGCCGTGCTGCATACCTGGCGTTCTCCAATTGGCCGGCCCTGCCAGAGGCTCTGGGGTCTGATTGGGCTGTGCAGCTCCTTTTCCTCCCCCAGTTGTGCGTTTGCAGCTGTTTCAAGGAAAGTATGCGAGCCAGGAATGTGTAAGGATGTTGGAATCTGCCTGTGTCCAGGGCTTTTCATCTCTGAAGCAGCTTGGCTGGGCCACAGGGCAGACAGCAGAACAGAACGGGAGAAGTTTAAGCACTGGCAGAGGATGCCCTTTGCACAGTGGGCCTCCCTGAAACATTTATCCTGAGAACAATAGCTCTGCAAGCTTACTGGGAGAGTTAAGGGCTGGGCTGGGGTTCAGTAATGGGACCCTGTTACCATTGAGGGGCTACTCCTTAGACCCAGCTAATATTGAGAAAATACTTAGTGCCTGATGGCTATTCTGGCTAGTCTGGAAAGGGATATGGGTGATCTCTTCTGAATGAGTTTCCTAATAGGCAAGTATTCCCATCACAATAATCACCATTACAGCTGGCACAGATTGTGTGCTCCCCATGCCAGACTTAGCAGCGAGGGCAGGGCACTCAGATGGGTCTGGGAGGTGTTCACTTAAGTAGGAACCACTGGTGCGCTGCATCTTTGTAACTTAGGCCACCTTTCCAGATGCTTCCCTCTGGATATAGATGCCAAATTTTAGGCAAGGTAGGAAATTTTGGCCTGAGCAAAAGAGCTGAGAATAGTCCTGACTCAGGTTATGTCTACACTGAACAATGGTAGCACATGGGATTAGCCCAAACTAATTGACCCCGTTTCTTATTGCAAATGCTAGTATCACTGTATTGTATTGCATTGCATTGCACAGCAGACCTCAGTCTCTGCTCTAACACACACACGCGCCTCCCCTTATGCACACTGCCTCCTGATTCACTTCCACGCATATACTTCAATTAATTCTTAATGCATGAGTGTGAGACATCCTTGTTCCAGAACAGTGCCAAACAAAGCAGTTTATCCTTTGTCTTTTGGGAGGTTCCTAAAGGACCTAAGTGCAGGGAATTGGGAAATAGAGCATTTGGAAGGAGTTTCTAGTGAAGTGAGGGTGGAGAAATGGTTCTTAAGTGCCCTCCTGGCAGAGAGCTCATGAAACTGGAATGACTCAGAGGAGAGATTTTTTTTTTTTCTTCCTTCCCTCCACCACCCCCTGCAGCACTCTTAACTAGACATGTATTTGGGTTGTCCTGACCACAAAATGGAAATTGTTGCTTTGTTGGGTTTTCCTTTTTATTTTCTTTCTTTTTTGGGGGGGGTTGTTTGTTTTTTAAAGAAAAACATGGGGATCTGCCTCAACAGATCCCTTCCAAACAGGGTAATAAAAATGCCAAAGCTCCTAACAAAGGAAAACAAGAACAAGAGAAATATCTGTAAAAGTTCACTGAGTCACCCCAAGAATCAAAACCAAAGTTTACGTGTAAGTTCTGGATTTATTCATTTGTTTATTTCTTCAGCAAAACAAAAAAGCTTAAGCCCAAACTTTTTTTTTTCTTTTTTCAGGTTGGCCAAATCATTTTAATTTGGGGGAGGGATCTTTTCGCCTTTCTATTTAATTAAATGTAGAGAAATTTCTAAAATGCACATTTTAAAATGAAAAACATTGAAAGCGGGGTGTTCAAAAAATAGGAAAGTTTTTTTTAACTTTTCCCTTTTTGAGGCCAAAAATTCTTCACCAAAGAATTAGGTGCAAGCTTGCGAGTTGTTTTGGTCCATCCAAAACTACCTTTTTCAAATGACAAAATTATTTGTCTGAAAACTTTTGCTGGGGCAAAATTGTTACAAGTGAATAAACATTTGACTTCTTCCTCCAACAATCCCAAAACCACTTTTGAGGCACTTTGGCTGCACAGTCCTACACTTCGTGTTCACAGTAGGAAGTCACCCACAGGACCCCTATGTATTGCATAAGGGGGTTACAACAGGGTGCTAGATGCTGTTCTTGTCCTTGAAAGCAATTGTGACTGACTGGTGTGAGAGAGGGACTGGCTGTCAGGCTTTCTGGGGTTTAAGCTAGTCCTCAGCTTAAATCCCAGCTCTGAGAAAAAGTGTGCTTTCTGGTGGTAAGGTTAGGGCAGCACAGTAGGAGCCAGCACTCTGAGGTGTCCGCATATAGACATCTGCCAAACATTTTCCCTTGCTAACTGGCAACCAGAATGATATAGTCTCAGACCTGTTCCTGTTTCCACACCTACGTACATTGCTATAAATTGAGAATTGTTCCTAGAAATCAGTGGAACTATACCAGGGGTAGGCAAAATGCAGCCAGTGGACTAAATCCAGCCCACAATTGATTGGATCTGGCCCGTGTCCACCAACAGGTTATATCCAGCTTGGGGCTGTTCTGCAGCGCTCAGACAGGGCTGAGCCCTACCCAGTCCTGCCTGGGGCAGTCCTCACTGCACTCCCACCTGTGCCCACCAACTTCCCCAACCCCAGCCAACTTGCACAGCTTCCCAGCGGGGCTGCTTCCCATACAGCTGCAGCTGCCTGGGTATTGCTCGGCTCCCCCATCCTCTAGCAGCTCCTCATCCTCCTGCCCCTGCTACACTGCTCCAAGCGGCAGGTTGTGCAGGGAAGCATTGAAGGCCGTGGGGCTTGTGGCCGCCTTCCACTCACGTGGCTGCTCATTGCACTGGGCAGAGTGGGTGGAAGGTGGCCATGAGCTGGAGCCCCAAGCACCAAGGGAGGAGCTGCCTAGCTGCAGCTTCCCCTTCAACCAGGCTGTGTGTGTGGCGTCCAGCATGCATCCCCACAGCTGCCATTGCTTTCCAGAGTGGTGCATCAGGGTAGGTGGAGAAGGAGGCGGCAGGGGAAGCCAAGCAGTTCCCAGGTGACTGCAGCCCCGCCAGCAAGCTGTGCGTGCTGGTGGAGCTGGTGCCATTGGTGGGCATGGGCGGGACAAGGCTCGGGCTGCCCCAGGCAAGAGCAGGCAGGGCTTGGCCCCACACAGAGCACCACAGAAACAGCTGCAAACCACACCTGTGCCATACCATACAGGCAAGCTCTGCTGCCCACATCCCCTGTCCTCCTCACCCCCTGGTTGGCTCCCAGGACCTAGCACATGGGCAGCACCCCCCCCCACACACACACGTGCACACCCGCCCCCCCAAATACACACATACCACTTTTCCCATGCACACAACATACAAGGGTAAGTCTTTATTTTGAGCTATTGCGCAATCTCAGAAACACATATGTCAGGACAATCTTTTTTTAAATAAAATTAAAATACGTTATAGTAGATTTTTAGTATATGATTTGTTTTTATCTATAATTTGTCTCTAAATATGGGGCTGGATTTGATGATCTTGCGAGTTCCCTTCTAGTCCTAATGGCTACGAAACCTAACATCTATGAAAATGTTACTTTCTGAAAGATTTTTATGTGCATGTCCCTTGACAGCTCACCAAAGCTCGTTAAGTGGCCTGCCAGCCGAAATAATTGCCCACCCCTGAGGCACATCCATGTAAATGAGAGCAGAAGTTGGCCCCTTTGTGCTTCCCTTGAGTTCATTGTTCCCCACCAAACAGACTTTTTAAGGTTAAGCCAGTGAGTCTTAAGCACTGAGTCCTGCACTTTGCACATGTGAGGCCAGGCTCTCTATTTCCTTCAGTCTTCTGTATGGGAACCCTGTTTTTGCAAGAGTTTGTAGCAGTTTTACCTAAATATAATGCTCAGGATCTGACCCAGTATCTAGAGAGTTTTGTCAGGGGGACGGGGGGTTGGTGCTACAGGGAGCACGGTACAAGAAGGGGGTTGTGGGCAGCTTGTGGTTGTGATATCCTGTGCTGAGTGTGTCCCCTGCCGTGGATCGCAAGCCCTAGGGCACTTCCTGGGAAGACTGGGATCCTCAGCCTGCCTGCCCCTGGAAAATATTCCCCTCCAAGTATAGCAGTTGCCATAGTTACAGAGTGTGGGAGGATGCTTCATTCCCTTTGCTTGCTGGGGTCTTCCCCCCGGTGCAGACACCGTGGGTCCCTCGTCCCCCTCTGTGTGCACAAGCTGTGAGGTACAATCACAGGGACCGCTGGACACTTTGCATTACAAGAACAAGAAGAGCTTAGAGTCAGTCAATGAAAGGATTTCTCAGGGGGATTATGGGTGTTAGTTTATTAAATCCTGCCACTCCAGCACCCCTTTTCATCCAGGCCTGGGCTCCCCACACAGCTCTGCCAGTGCCCCTTACTCTTGCTCTCCCTCCTAGTCCAGCCCTGAGCCATCTCTCGGCTGATGCCACAGGTTGTTCTTGATTTTGTACTGCCTTTACACTGAGAACACTGATGGGGGGTTTTCTGCTCTTCCTCTATGCTGGATCCTCTCTATAGCCCTGTGCAGACTCCCTCTGCAAAAAAGGCCAGTTGACATCCTGCCACTTTTAGCTTCTTTCTTTCCTGGGAGATCTGAGAATAGCAGAGACTCCCTATGCCTGAAGAAGGGCGCTTGCAAAGAATGTTTTTCCAACTACTCAGTTGGTCTAATAAAAGATATCACATCTACCCAAATAACCTGGCCTGCTAATTGTCAAATGATCCCCCCTTAACCTGCACCTACCGTCCCCCATTCCTTCTGATCCTCACTGCCAGGCATTTGCATTTTCACAGACCTGCATTCTGCATTTTGGCTTCTATTCCACTCAGGAGAACACACAAAACACCAGCAAACTCTCCCTATGCCTGAAGAACGGTGTTTGTGGCCCAAAACTTGCCACAAACATTTTTTCCAAGTATTTAGTTGGTCTAAATAAAATATATCGCATCTATCCAAAGAACCTTGTCTGCCTATGTCCTTAGACCAACACTGCTGCAACCTACAACCCCGATTGTCAAATGAGTCACAGAGACTTTTAGGTGTCATAAGCAATGGCAGGGCTGCATAGGGGAAGTTTCACTATCATTTTCCAGGCTGCACCTCTTTGTGGGATTTACAGAGATTTTCAGTCTTCAGGGTTGTCAACATGGCAGCGTTATTGAAAGGAAATAAACGGTGGTAACTTGCAGTCCACCGTTTCTCTTATGCTGTACTTTAAATGGCCCAGCACAGCTGTTCTGTGGTCTGCAATGGGGATCAACTGTCCATTCAAATCGCTGGTGTTTCCTAGCCACAAGTTTGCTTTTCCTAGATCTGTCCAAGGAGAGTGGAAGTGTGTTTTCCTTGCAGTCCAGCATCCTTGGGATCCCCCTCAGTAATGATTTTCACTGAAATCTTATGGCCTCCACTCCCCCAACATGTGCAGGTACATGCTTGCACACACACACACACACACACATGCATGTATGTGTGCATACATTCGTTCACTCCCTGCAGGGGTGACGCGTTGGGGATGAGTGTGCACCCCCTATGCATGGCAGTACACCCTGTGCAAAAAGGTGCTGCTGATACTTTTGGCAGCGCCTGCGGGTGTTTGCCACTCATCGCCCCACTACTGATAATGCCAGCAGTGTCTGCAGGTGGTCCGTGATTCCCACTGACCGCTTCCAACACTGCTGGCAGTGGCTGTGGGTGGTTGCCAACTCTTGGTTGGTGCTCACCACCTCCCCCCTCCCCGGCCACTGATAGCACTGGTGGCATCTGTGGGAGCTCCCCCACTTACTGCTACCACACTCCTGCCACTACTGCCATGCTCCTGCTGCTGCCGTGCCCCCACAGCCACTGGGGGCACGTGCCATTCATGACTCCCTGGGTAGTTATCTGGTGCCTGGCAGCAAAAATCACACCATGTAAGAATTTTGAGCTACCTTTCCTCCTGTCTTTACTATTTTTACCCATTTGCCTGCCTTTCATTTGATGGGGACTTCATGTCACATCTTGGCAGCCCTGACAGCCCTGCCCTGTGCCCTGTCTGTCTGCAGACGCTTTCTCCTTCATTCCTCTTCTTGAGCAAGCCCTATGTGTCTGCAGAGCACCATCACAATCTTTGGCCAACCAGTGGAGTAAAGCCAATCCTGCCGTGTATCAGGAGGAGAGCCCTGCTTTTCCCCAGACTCGCATCCTTTGGCAGGTTCCCCTTACCCTGCTTTTTTTCAGCAATTTCCCATTGTTAAGTCACACAACCCACACCCTTCATAGGCACCCTTTCTTTTTAAAGTGAGTGGCACCCATCAAAGACTGTGGCTATGTAGAGGAGTTATTGGACCAGCTAACCCCAGCTCTTAGTGGTATTTCCCATATCTTTTCATTCCTTTGTAAGCAGTAATCAGAAGGACAGGATGGGTGGGGGCAAACCCAGAGGGCTCTTTGCACCTCCAAAACTGATCTGAAGAATCTTTGGTTGGGTTGTCACTGCCTCCCTAGGCATTTGTGGGCAAATTACCATGTTCCTTTGAATATAAGTCATGCCCATTAAATATTTCCTCCAGAAGTGGCCTATGTCTTATATTTGAATTAAAGAAAGAAAAAAAAAATCTTGTATATGCACCACAGATACCGTATCTTTAAAAAACAATCTATTTCTTAAATTTGGAGTTGGAAAACATGGATGAAGAGGACCTAGCGCAGCACACCTGACCTGTCATGCATGAATGTCGTTCATTATGTTTTGCAAAGCTCTGTGACAGAATCCTAAGTTTAAAAGAGACCTCGAGGGCTGTCTGGACCAACCCCCAGAAGGCATTGGGCTGGGAGGGAATGCAGTCTCGCAAGAAACGTGGGAGCGCAGGCAGGCCTCAAACCTAGGACTTGGCCTTGGCTGGGCAGCATTTCTGCTGCTGGGCTATTAGCCAAGGAAGGTCTAGATTATTTGCAGCCTCCTCATACTGCAAAATGATCCCTGGTCTCCCAAAAGACGGGCAGAGATACCCTCCACTAATAAGAACAAGGTGAAGTGAAAGAGGTGAAAGAAAGAGCATGGCAGAAACCTGGAAACCAGTGGATCTGAATATGCATAATGTTAGGAACAGGTGACAGGAGAAATAAATACTACAGAGGCCATTTGCACAGAGAAGCAAAGGCTGGCAGTATGCCTTAATGCTGGAGTTTGGTCCAGAGTTCCTTCTCTGCTACAAGTTTCTTTTGGTATTCATTTTCTCTTGCTGTCAGAGGACATGGAGTTTGAAGGGAATATCCTCAAGTAGGCACCTTGCCACTAGGCTAACTCCACCCTTCCCCACATTGGATTTTTTGGTGGTATGGGGAGGATGTCGGTTTTGAATCCTGTTCAGAAATGATTAGAGTGCAAATCGCTGCAGACCCAGCTGTCCAAGGGTCAGAGGCAGCTTCTTGGCAGGAGCAATAAACTGCAGGTTCCTCTGACCATATTCTTCCTAGGACATCTGTGTGGTGGTTGAGTGTGCATGGAAAGGCTGTTTGTTGGGTGACTGCAATCAGCACCAGGTCACCCAGGGTGCAGACAATGTCACAGGACCAAAGAAGGCCCTGGGGTAGAAACCCTGGGCTGAAATGGGGCAATTTAGGTTGCGTATGAAGTTAAGAGTCTTGGTCTGAATATTGAGAATTGTGTCCTGACAGAGCTCGGGGTCTGGATATATGGTGTGCTGTAGACTATCCTTGATAACAACCACATCAGGGCATGTGATACCAGGACTCATGAACCTACCAATCCACCCCAAAAAGGGGGAGGTTATCACACAATATGGTAGGAACTTCTCAGGTCATTGAGTGAAATGGGTGGGAAAGAGAAGGCTTCAGGTACCAAAGAGCTGTGTTCTTCCTCTTGTGCTGCCTAGACCCTGGGAGATATGGAGCATTTCATTTTCACCTTGCTGGGCTTCAGCTTCTCTCTCTGGAATAAAATAGTCAGCCTGAAAGGGCCCTCAGGAGATCACAGTGAGTCCAACTTGTCTCCCAGGGTAGGATTGTCCCTGTCTAATCCATCCCGGCCGGTGTCTGTCTGACCTACTCTTTAAACTTCTGGGGATGGAGATTCCACAGCCTTTCTGGGCAGCTTCTTCTGAAGCTGAACCACCCTCAGAGGGAGAAAGTTCTTCCTAATCTGTGACCTGAATCTCCCTCACTACAGCTTAAGACTGTCACCTCCTGGGTACATCTAAGTGCACTTTAATCATGCACAATAGCCTATTTTACTGCACGTTAAAGCAGTGCATAAAAAAACAGTGCTATTATGCTAATGCACAGTAAAATAGCTACTGCACATTAAGCATTACCTAAAAAGTGTGCGTTTGCACTACTGTGCATTAGGGCAACCTAATGCACATTAATTTAGTACCTCACCTTAGAAGGCATTTACACATATGCTCTGGGATGGGGGAGGGGTGCTTTAATTAGACTGGCTCTGATAGCCAGTCTAATTAAAGCGCCTGGAGCAGCATCCCTGTGCCTCAAAGTGGCAGCAGGAGCGCTTTATCTACAGCTTGTTTGAGCTTTAAATAAAGTGCCCTCACCACCACTTTAAAGGGCAGGGATGCTGATACACAAGATGCAGGATGCTGCTGGAGCATGGTAATTGCCACACTCTGGCAGACCTGATGGCCAGCATCAGAACCAATCATACCTTATTGCCTGTGCAGGGGAAGCCCAGGATCTTGATCCTGAGCTCCCTGTGCACTGCCAAGTAGCAAACTCCCCATGGCTGCGAGCCCCACAGCTCACAAGGCTCACAGCTTCTGCTGCGAGCCCTACAGGTGATGAGGCTCCCAGCCTGGGCAGCACCTGATCACATGTTTAATGAATGGCGTGATAAGAAGCCACAAAGTTTTTTGTAGAAGAATTTTGTGGCTTATTCTTTGTTTTATCATGTCATTGATTGATTGAATGTGTCTGGGTCACAACTTAAGACATGATTAATTGATTAATCACACCTTAAGTGTAACATGTAAATAGGGCCTTAGTTTTACTACTGGGCCTCAGAGAATTGTCATAGGATTTCTATGTTTGAAATAACTCTGAAACTTTTGGGAATCAGACACTAGCTTAGAAGGAAAAAAAAATAACAGACTTGTATTGCAGGGGGGCTGCTTGCAGAGCAGCTCCCTGCGAACAGTTTTGCTAGAAGAGGAGGCACAAGTCCTGCCTGTTAAATGACTGTTTCCCCAGGGCACAAGGCCCCTCTTCAGCACCTGGAGCCACCATTGGAAAGCTCTCTTAGTCCTGGCACAAGGCTTTGACAAGACCTACTCCCCCTCCCTTCCCTGCTGGCTGTAAGTGTAGTGTAGCCATGTGGGGCTCAGGCTTCTCTGCTACCATCTGTGTGGCTGCACCTGCGATACATCTCGGGGCTGTCTGTGCTACTGTGCCCTCCAGCCCCGAGCTCAGCTTTGGTTCAGGAGAACAGCTGTTGCTGAGCAGGTTGCTCTTGCTCATGCTGAGCCAAATTGGCTGCCCATGAGGGCAGAATGCTGAGCTGTGGGAGGCAACCCTAGCAGCCCCTGCCAGGGAGTAATAACTCCCTGAGGCTGTTATGGCCTATTTGCATTGTTGGAGCCTTTGCTATTAAATAACTCTCTACATCAGGGCTGTTCAACCGCAGACCCGTGGGTCAGATCCAGCCTGCAGAGCCACGTCATCTGGCCCCACTGGGTTCCCCACAGATTTTAAAATTTGGCAGTGGGAAAACAGGGAGCTTTAATTGACACTTCCCTCCTGCTGAATTTCCGGACCTGTGGGGAGCCCTGTTGGACAATTGCGTACCCAGGGATGGGGGACGCAAGGTCTATTCCAGGCTCGTAGAGCTAGGCTCAAGTGGCACGGGTCCTGGTCTGGGCTTACAGGGCTGGGTGGGTTCTGGCCCATGGTCCAGCCCTGTGCCAGTCATCTGGCCCAAGGGTGAGCACCACTGATCTACATAGTGCCTTTCCCCAGTGTAGACATGGCCTCTGTCTTGTCCTTCTCTCCAGGAAGGAGCCTGTTTTTGAGCTACTGGAACTTCTCCACTCCTTGATGGAATTAGGAGGGCATGCCAAAAATATGGAGAGAGGAAAACCAATAAAATGTCCTCCTTTGAACCCTCAGGGTGTCAGACGAGTTCTTGGCTAGTCCACCCGCCTCTCATTTCAGGTTGATCATAGATGCGAACTTGCTGTAATTCCCAGTATACTCGGAAATGCCTGGCTTGAGTTGTTTTCCATTAGCAAAACCCAGCTTCTATGAAATATTAATCTGTTAAGCTGTACAGACCCTCCAGGGGCATCACTGTGTGGTGTGATCTATTTACAATAGCCTAGCCCATGGTATGGTATGAGAGCAGTGGATGTGAGAAGCCTGCGGCTGGCCTGAGCTCCTACAGTGCAGATTCATTTAACTTGAATGGGCAGACAAAGGGCGGAGAAGACTTTTCTGCAACTGGGGTTTCCCCAGAGCCATGCTTTTCTTCCTGGCATTGTGTCCCATTGACCATCAGTTGTTGGCACCCTTGGCCTCTTTGTTGGCACATTGCTGATCTGTCAGGAATGAAATGCCTTGACAAGGGAAACACTGTCAGAGGCAAAGTTAAGTTGGGAATGGAACAGGAAGAGGCTGTAAGAAAAAGAGCAAGGACCAAAAGAATCAGAAGGGTGTTGAACACTAGGGACTGTTGTCTATAGTGTGGCAGGAGGGCTCCAGGGGACTGGGGATGGGCATAGCTGAGGAGTGGAGGCAGCTGAGGACTGCCAGTACTGCAAGCCTGATGCCAGCTGGCAGCAGCCCCCACAGGAAAGGTGCTAGAAGCACAGGGGCTTCCACGTTGGCTCTGGGTAGCAAAACATGCCTGTCACAGATCTGATGTAACCCTGTTGGCAACAATAAGACCTGCCACCGCTGGGGAGCTGCAAGTGGGGCCATGCTCACAATCCAGTTTGAGCAGATCTTGAGCTCAGAACTGTGCAGGGTGGGCCAGACTTGGGTCTGAGAGAAGAGGCTGGGTTGCAAATACCTGCTCTGGGGACGTCCTCTAAAAAATATTTGGTGCTGGGGGAGGCAAATAGTTGGCTCTGAACCCCTGCTTGTACCTAATTAACCTCTTTTGGCATTGTCTCTTGGATGGGATACTATTCTCAGGGCGGGCTGGATTCAGCACAGATAGAGTGGGCTGAAACCCAAGTCTCAGATTAGTACCCTAGGCCGCATTTGGGGAAAAATCAATAAATAGTCCATAACAGTTATAAAAGAAACCTCCCAACCAGGCCCTTTATGTACTGCGGGTGAGGTGCCCCACCTGAGGTAGCAGCTCTGGGAGGGGAGAATTGAAACCGACTCCTTAACAAGGCTTTACCAGTAATTTTACAAGCCAGTTATGTATTGATTGTCCTGTTGCTGACATCGTTAGCTCGTTTCACTGCTGATCTTTTCAGTTTGTGCAGCAGGTTCTGAATTTTCTCTCCGTCACACCAGGCTGCCTCCAAATCCAAAGGGCTCTGGCCTAAAAGGGAGGTAAGGTTTGCTGTAGAGAGAGCCTAGCCTTTTTTCTTTAGCCATAAACCAGAAACATCCTCTCTGAGAAGGCTACACAGCTCACTGGAGATATACACAGGCTGCCCATGTTTCCTTCCATGCATGTGGTGCCTCTCCTCCTAGATCTTAGCAGGAGGTCTTGCTCCATAAGGGCCTAATTTGCCTAGAGACACAATCATGTGGTAGGGTGGAGGTGAACAAGCCATGTACTTTCCCTTTCCCCAGCCATGCATATGCTAAGGGCCATTTTCAGGGCCCCTTCTCAGAGCCGGGCTCCCTTAATGGAGAGCGCACAGTTCTGGGGGTCAGGAGGTCTAAGTGCTTGTCCTGGCTCTGGGTGGCCTTGAACCACTTATTGCATTGCACTGCACTGAAAGGAAGCTGTCACAGCAGTTTTAGAAATATCAGGATGCTCTAGCCAATATTCAGTGACAGTTTTCCTAGTGTACACAATGCTTCCCTGTTTCAGTTTCCCTTTGTGTAAAATAGAGATGATAATCTTGACCTGCTTCTCATCAGTCTGTGTAAGATGCTTTGATTTCCTTGGACGTAAGGCACGACAGGGATGCAAAACCCTGTTACTGCCAGCGACAGCACTGGGCTTTGTATGAATGACCAGTCTTGGTAGTTTTACCAGGTTTCCACAGCTACCACATTTACTAGATTCCAAGACTAGGTTGGTTCCCCGTCTTCCCCTCTCATCTTGGAACCGAGTACAAGGCAGCAGAGGGGCAAGCAGCTGCCACAGCTCTGGCCCAAGCCACAGTTACTGCTTGTCCCACTCTCCCTGCCCCGCTGTCCCCCACCTCATCACCCTCTGCTGTCCCTTCCCTTCCCTCCTCCCAGGAAATATGGTAATTCTGGCATAGAGGAGGAAGAGAAGGAACCCAGACCTACCCAGACTGCAATCAATGGCAGAGCTCCCTATTGAGGCCAGGTAGAAGGTAGGCTAGGGTGGTGCCTTGGAGCGTTTTTACAAGCCATCTTAATATGGGGCCAAGTGCTTTTCATGAGTGAGCTGTGCTACTTAAAAGTGCCCGGCACTGCATTGGGAACACGCGCGTCAGTAGCACAGCGCATGTCCCCTGGGAAAATGGCAGTGGTGTGCGTGCCTTGAACTAAAGCACATCAGACATGTTTTAGTTCAGAGCGCTCCACTGCCATTTTCTCAGTGCGGAGACACGCTGCACCACTAATACACATGATACATGAGGCTGCCTGAGCACATCAATTTACATGCTCCACTATGCTGGTTTTCCAGCACATCAGAGCAGGCTCCTCATGTGTGTAAAGGCCCTCTGAAACTTAACTGGTTCAGAGAGGTATGAATTTCCATAGGCAACAGTCAACAGTGAGAGAAGGACTGACTCCCAGCTGAAGAGCCCAAGTTCTCTTCCCAGGGTAGCTAGGGCTATGGGCCAGGGTTGGTGGAGAGCAGAGCAGAGAAGAGAGGAGAAGAGCTTTATCTATGCAAAGCAATTTGGGCAGTACTTTGTTTTCAAGGTTATCAGTGCCCCCTTCTGCAGCACGTTGGTCTCTTTGCCACTTGTCATTGTGTGTGTGATGCCAGGAATCCCTGCCAGGCCCTGGGATGTGTTTGGGGTGTGCAGAGGGGGAACACAGAGTCACCTATACTGCAGTTGCTGATGAAAGCCACTGTCCTCCCTTGCAAACAGCTGTTGGTGCTGCAGAGTTTTTCATGTCTTGGCCTTCCCCAAATCTTCCTAGTTTTCTTGTGGAAAGTCTGTGTTTCCCCATATGAAGCCAACACAGTAAAAGGTGGGGAGTGGAGGAGGGGTAGCAGTTCCTAGCATGAGGAAGACCAACATACAGTGCCAGGAAAGGGGCAGTGAACACAGGCTGCCCAGAAAAAACTTGACAGGTCCCTGCACATGGTGAGATATTTACTTTTTCCTCAGTGCAGCATCCCAGCTCCATTCACCCTTGCATGCCATTTGCGCACTCATGTATATGCTGATATGCACAGAACATAGGACACACAAACAGCTGCTCATGGTCACATATATGTTTCCCCTGCAGGTAGGGACACAGACACATGTATGGACCTGGGCTTGGCAGCACATGCAGACCAGTATATGGGTGTGTACACACAAACACACACACACTCAGAAAAGCACAAAACTCATGCAAGTGTGTGCTAAGTAAAACACTCAGCCATGCAGTGATGTGCTCTTGCTAGCACATACACACAGGTAACATGTCCCGACGGCTGAGGAAAACAGGCTCTGATGTGCCCCCAGCCCTGGATTACTCTGTGCAGGGGGCTTTTGCCTGCCTTCACTAGCAGTTTCTGCTGGAGATGAGAAGCAGCAGCCCCACTACCTAATTTTAGATCTCACCTTGAGGGCTTGCATTGCTTGTTGCCATGGCAATTGCTCCCAGCCAGGGACAGCCTGCAGGTACCTAGGAAATGTCTGTCTCTTCCTCACCACTTTCTCTGCACCTAGCGGCTGCTGGGGAAAGAGGCAGTTAATATATCTAGTTGCTGATCCTGCTGCGCAGTTTCAGGTCCTGTGCACAGGATTTGCCACCCTTCCCCCTTTCTGAGCTGGGACTGGCTTTCTAGGTTGTGTTCCCACCCTTATTGTAGATTGGGTGGGTGGATGCACTCCCTGGCTCAGTGCAGGTAGGGCAAATGTGCAGCTGGCTCAGGTCTGCTCCACTATGCACAGGGGTAGTGAGGAAAGTCTGCCAGGGGTGGTGCTCAGTCCTGAGAAAAGGGCAGAGTGTCCAGGACCAATTCCTTGGGTGGGGGATGAAGAGCAAGGGACTAGTAAGTCCCTGTCCAGAGACGCTTGGGAATAGTATTTGGTACTTGGTGGAGGAGACCCCAAGGGATTCCAGTATCTCATGATGGACTTTTTATGGCTGCACTCACACAGATTAAATGTAATGTCTCCCTGGTGGCTGCTGAGGTGCCTGAGCTGACTGGGGTGTCAATCACACCCAAGATGGAAAAGAGCAAGTGTCTTCCCTTAGAGTCCCTTGGGCCTTCTTCCCTATCATGGCCTTCTGTCCTTCTTGTTCCGTATGCGAATAAACAAAGGCCTTGTACACCTATTCAGTTTCTCCTAGGAGAGTTGCTGCTCTCCCAGGACAAACCATGAGTATACAGGCTTTTTCTCCCAGAGTAAAAATGGCCTCTCCAAGGGAAAAAAAAACAAAACCTGAGAGCAACCAGACTTAAATAACTTCTGCGAGATTTTGTCCTGGCAAAGCAAATGTCTGTACATGCTCAAAGAACACATCAACCCAACCTGCTGCAACAGGTGAGATACTGACACTCCGAGAAAAAGGAAAATGTAGCTAAAATCACAAGTGAACTCCCCTACAAATCATGAGACTTGCTTAACAGTGATTGTATTTAAACCCGTAACACAAGGTGATCTGCTTTGTTTGCTTTCTGGTATTTGGGCTGTGCAAATCCTTTTGTGTGTTTCTCAGTGACCATCACGACTGTGTCTCTGCTACTGAACCAAAGCTGAGATTCTTGCTTATTCCTGGGACTCCAGGAGGTAGAGCTTGAAGTAAAAGAAGCACCAGGTATCATAGGGCGGTCCCTCAGTCAGCATTGGTTTTCTTGCTGTCACCAAGAATAATTTGGCAGAGTCGGGAGCTGAGCCTGAGAGCCCTGACTGGCACAAGTGCTTTTACCACTGCAGTATTGTTTGCCCTCCGCTGAGCGGTACCCAAGACCCCACACTGGGGATCCCTGCCAGTGATTGCTTGGGATACGGGTCGGATGCAGCCGGAGGCAGGACGGTTGAGGCCCAGTGAGCCATGCCATCCCTACGGCACCATCCTGAGACCTGATTTTATTTTCAGCCGGACCTTGACTCGGTCAGAGTAGCCAGGATTTAAGTTCTAGCCTGACGCACCATGCATGGCCCACATATTAAAACGCCAAACCATCACATTTTGCCTAACGGGAAGAATCAGAGCAACTATTCCCAATCCAGCACCTGGACATGAAAAAGGGAAGTTGATCTTGAGGATCATTTCCTGCGGTGTGCTCCTGCCAGCCTTCCAACCCGCCCCCCTGGCTGCGTCCCACCTTGGCTACCAGGGGAGCCCGCTCAGGGCTGCTGCCCAGGATGTATTGACTAGGCAGGGTCAGGAGTGTGGAGAATCCTTGGCAGAGTCTCTGCCAAGTGCCCATAGCGGCGGCAGCTCCAGTTGTCCTCTGTCTAAACCTCAGCCTAATGAGAACCGGAGACACGTTTGAGCTTCAGCACAGACCCAGCCAGAGGAAGGGATGACTGCAGCACCAACGCATGAGAGTGGGTAGGTGGAGGGGCAACACTGCCACCTGTTGCCAGGCATTTGAATTGTAGCCCTGGTTGGCTCAGTTTCAAAATATGGTGTAAACTTTGTGTCTTTTTGTTCCAGACACTGAGTTTGGTGCAGTAATGGGCATTGCAGAAAAATCTTAAATAGATCATTAGAGATCATGCAGCATGCTTTTTTACTCCGTTGTCCAACCTAATCATTTCCTTATGCTTTTCATAACTGAAAATATGATTAATTCCCTGTTCTGTGCTGTTGCACACGTTTGCTTCTGTGAAACAGCCATGGTGTCCACTCCAGAAGCAAAGACATTCAGCAGAATGTAAAAATGATTCCTAGAACAGAAATCAAAAATGGAAAAAGTTTGATTAGTTTATTTTACCCAAGAGTGTCGCACTTGCCCTGCCCTTCCAGGCACATCTGGATGCAGTGGCAGTGGTGGCAGCCAGTGCTGCCACAGGGATTAACGCAACCACCCCTCTCCTTGACCACCACCTCCCATTCCCAGCTCCCGCTGCCAGCTGGTGCCTTTACCAGCCCTGTGGGCCACGTGACATGGGTCTGTAGGCTGTAAGTTTGACACCTTTGAGCTAACCTGTTCCTCTTACAGAGAATATTAAGGACTCATATTTATGGGGGAGGGAGAAAGTACTGTCATGAACTAGAAAGTAATTGTGAGAAAATAGAAGAAAAAAAAACATTGGCTACGAAGAAATCCGTATTTATTCTTGTGGATTGTGGTCATCCAAGGAGTGCCCAATATTTCTACACTAAGACTGGTAGTGTTTAATATAGATTTCATAGATTACATAGATTTCTAGGGTCGGAAGGGACCTGGCAGATCATCAAGTCTGACTCCCTACTCCAGGCAGAAAAGAGCACTGGGATTAAGTACCCCAGCCAGATGCCTATCCAAACTCTTCTTGAACACCTTCAAGGTTGGCTCCCTTGGAAGCCCATTCCATAGTTTGGCAACCCTCACCATAAAGAATTTCTTCCTTATGTCCAATCTAAATCTCCTTTCCTTCAGTCTGTGGCCACTATTTCTGGTAACCCCAAAGGGCGCCCTGGTAAACAGAGTACCCCCTATTCCCTGCTGTCCCCCTTTACCCCCCCCCCCCAATGAGTTTGTAGGCAGCCACAAGATCGTCTCTCAGCCTTCTCTTGTGAAGGCTGAAGAGATTCAGGTCCCTCAGTCTGTCTTCACAGGGTCTTAGCTGCAGGCCGTCAACCATACGAGCAGCCCTCCTCTGGACCTTCTCAAGGTTACCTACATCCCTCTTGAAGTGCAGCACCCAAAACTGGATGCAGTATTCCATCTGCGGCCTCACCAATGCCGCATAGAGGGGAATTATCATTTCCCTGGACATCTATTTATTATCTGAAGAAAGGGATGAAGAGGAAAGGCAGCAACATTAGCAGTTGATACAATATGTTTTCAAGTTAGTTCAGTGAAGAGAGCATTATGCAGCTCTTTGGAGGAGCCCAGCCCAGTTAGGGGAACAGGCAGCAGGATGACAGATGAGACTTTCTACGGAGAAGTGCAGGGTAATTTTAAAAAGAAAAATCACTAAAGGCAGCTCAGTAAAAATGCCAGCTCCATTATGCTGCAGTGGTTTAAAAACAAGCAAAAAAAACCTATTAGGCACAATGGGATCGAAAATAGCACTAGAAATGTTAGGAAACTGTTAGATAAATCAGTAGGGCACCCTCAGCTGAAATACTGTGTATAGTCCCAGTCACCTCCTCTCCACAGCACACTGTAGACATAAACAACAAGAGCAATCATTTCTGAGGCAGGGGACAGCTGTCAGATGGGAGACTAGAAAACTTCTTGCTTCTTAGGTTGGCAGGGAGAGAAATAGAAACAAGGAGATAAAGAAATGTAAAATAACGGCTGGAGTTGAGAAAGTCCATCCCACGCTCCTACTTACCTTGCCTAGGGTGCTAACGCAGCCCTTGTTAACCTTGTATTATTTCCTGTACTTACCTTTACAAGATGAAGTGGGGCAGATCTATTACCCCAAAGTACAGATGGGAAATTGAGGCCACACAAGAAGTCAATGGGAGAACATGGTACCAGACCTGGGTCTCCCTAGGGCCAGTGTCCTTGCTAGTGATGAGCTATCATAGTCTCTGAGAACACAAGGAAAGGGAGATACTGAATGCAATTAAAAGGTAGCAAATGGAAAAATGAGAAATTTTTGCATCATTTTATAAAAGGTGCTGTTAATCCATGGCAGTCAATGCCTCTGATTGACACTGAGTCTAGGAGTTTAAATGGATTCAGGAAAGGATTGAATGAATAAGAAGAATATTTACTATGACACCAACTGACATAAAAATGGATGAGGTTTATAAATCAGCCTGCCTCGAGGCATAAGCCAACCACTAACTGCCTGGGACAAGACAAAAACTTCCCTGCCCTCCTCCCCCCCCAAAACAACTGTGTAATTATCCAGCATAAGTACTCTTCTGCTGTGTGTGGGAATTGCCACCAGTGGAGACAGGAGGACGGGGACTAGCATAGTAGTGCAGAGGAAAAAGTGGGATGACCTGTGTGCTGTTTTGAGTAACCCGTCCTCTTTCTTTCACTTTGTATCTCACAGGAAGAGCCCAAGAGCAAATCCAAGGTGTGCGCCAATGTGTTCTGCGGAGCCGGGCGGGAATGCGCAGTGACGGAGAAGGGAGAGCCCACCTGCCTCTGCATTGAGGTAGGGCCCGGAGCAGCTGCCACGTGCTGTGGTGGGGAGGGAGAGTGAGCGCTGGGATGACAGGCAGGATCCAACCAAAGATCCATGAGGCTGGAGCAGGAGCCAGTGGGGCCTCAGTGGGAGTTGCTGTTAGTCAGTCCCAAATTAAGAAGCACCTTCTGTCTACAGTTCCCAGCTAGTTTCATCTCCATATTCATGCATCATTTCACAGTCTCTGTAATTCACTTTGACGGTCTCCTCCCATGCACCAGAAACAGGCTCCCTTTACCCACAGCAGCTTTCAGTGCCCTGCCACTATTCCCTATGGCTGAGAACTAGCATACTGGCACTGACCTGGGTATGGGGATAAGAGTCATAAGGATATGAGAAGTGCTATACTGGTTACCAGTGGTTCATCTAGCCTAGTATTCTGTCTCGCATTGTGGCAAGTGTGGATGCTATACAAGAATAGCATCGAGCTGGATAGCACTAGAGCAGGGGTGGGCAAAATGCAGCCCGCAGCCCACCAGGCCATTGTATCTGGTCTGTGGGGCCCCTAAAAAATTTAGAAAATTAATATATATCTGCCCCTGGCTGCCTGTCATGTGGCCCTCAATGGCTTGCCAAAACTCAGTAAGCGGCGCTCTGTCCAAACTAATTGCCCACCCCTGACCTAGAGTGATCTACTCTCTAGTCCAGTACCCAGGCTGGCATCCACCCAGTGCCATTGTGTGTCGGGGGGGCCCCAAGAGTCCACACAAAGAGGTGTCAACAGGTGCTTCCCAGCCCAGATAGGGGGTAGGGGGTGGACGGATCCCACTGCTGCACGCGCTCCCGGGGAAGCATGGTGGAGGGGTGCCTCCCTGATCTGTGAATGAGGTGAGGGCAGGCTTCCACTATGGGCTTTGCCCTGGGTACCAAATTTCATTGCACTGACACTCTATCCACCATTTACTGGGTTGGAGATACCAGAGGAAACGTCTCCAACTGTTCTGTTCATAGAAAAGTAGGTTAGGAAGGTACCTCAGGAGATCACATCTAGTCCAATCCCTTGCTTAAGGCAGGATCATCTTTATCCAGACCATACCAAACAAGCTCTTTCTGACCTGTTTTTGACAGCTTTGGAAACAGCCCTCATGCTCATGCACAACTACCAGGCACAAGGTTTGGGACATCAAAAACACACTTTAACTTATCACAAGTAAAACAGGGAATGAGGGCACTGTCCACATCTTGCCACTCCAAGTACCAGGATATAGTTTGTTAAAATACTCTAAAGCAGGAGTGCTTAACCCCAGCCTGTGGGATAGATCTAGCCTGCAGAGCCAAGTCATCTGGCCCATGGAGCTGCCCAAGGGTCCAGAAGTATGGCAGCAGAGGAGCAATGGCAACATTAATTGCTTCTCCTTTGCTGCCAAATTTTTGGACTTGTGGGAAACCCTGTGAGCCAGATAAGGCCCTGTGTACTAGATAGCACCAGTGTGTGGCTGGATGCTGACATGGGGAGTCGCACCAGAATGCTGGATCACACAGGAGCACATCTGTGATGGGCCGGCATCAGGGGTGATGCTGAGGGGCAACCAGCACAGTTTCATTAGGGGCAGGTCATGTCAGACCAACCTGATTGCCTTTTATGATCAGGACACAAAAGCTCTGGATGCAGGCATCGCCGTGGATGTAGTCTTTCTGGACTTCAGCAAGGCCTTTGACACTGTCTCTTGCCCCATCCTTGTTAAAAAACTAGGCGACTGTGGCATCAATGCCTACACGGTCAGATGGATTGCTAATTGGCTGAAGGATGGTACTCAGAGGGTGGTGGTGGACGGGTCATATTCGAACTGGGGGGTAAGTAGGCAGCAGAGTCCCCCAGAGTTCGGTTCTTGGGCCCATGCTGTTCAATTTCTTTATCAGCAATTTGGATGATGGGGTGAAAAGCAACCTGTTCAAATATGCTGATGATACCAAAATCTGGGGTGAGGTGGGCACGCTAGTAGGGAGGGAAAGACTGCAGAAAGAGCTGGATAGGTTTGCAAGTGTGGGCTGACGAAAACAGGATGCATTTCAGTACGACAAAGTGCAGGGTGCTGCACTTGGGCAGCAGTAACTGGCAATACAGTTAAAAGATGGGAGACTCCTTGAGAGCATGGAGGCAGAAAGGGATCTTGGAGTCATCACTGACTCCAAGGTGAACATGGGCCGACAATGCTTGGTCATGGTCAGCAGGGCTAACTGGACCCTATCGTGCATCCACAGATGCATCTCAAGTAGGGCCAAGGAGGTGATTCTCCCCCTCTACACGACACTGGTCAGGCCTCAGCTGGAGTATTGTGTCCAGTTCTGGGCACCCCTCTTCAGGAGGGATGTGGACAACATTGAGAAGAGGGCTACCCGCATGGTCCAGGGACCGCAGGGCAGACCCTACAATGAGAGGCTACAGGACCTGAACCAGTTCAGTCTTCACAAGAGAAGGCTGAGGGGGGACCTGGTGACCATCTATAAACTCACTAGGGGGGACCAGAAGGGTTTGGGGGAGACCTTGTTTCCCTTAGCGCCCCCCGGGATAACAAGAAATAATAGCCACAAGTTGTTGGAGAGTAAGTTCAGATTAGACATCCATAGGAACTACTTCACAGTCAGGGCGGCTAGGATCTGGAACCGACTTCCAAGGGAAGTGGTGTTGGCTCCTACTGTGGGGGTCTTTAAGAAGCGGCTCGATGCCTACATGGCTGGGGTCACTTGAGCCCAGTTTCTGTCCTGCCCAGGCAGGGGGTCGGACTTGAAGATCTACAAGGTCCCTTCCGACCCTACTTCTATGATTCTGTGACACCCGTGGACAAACCCCATGTGCTGATTCCATGTGGGATGGAGCCCATGGGCTGACCCAGATGTGGTGATCAGTTTGACCCTGAGCAGAAGGGCAGGATCCTGTAACCAGGAACCTTGAGTTTTAAGTCCCAGCAGGAGCATCAGAACACCTCAATTAAAATCCCTAGCCTCAACTGCAGTCACCACCCAGTGCTTCTGAGGGAAGGCAAATAAAAATCCCTCTCATCTGTGTGACCTGGATGTTTGTAACCCTTTAGTGTGGAGCCCTGCCCTGTGTCTCAGACTTTCCAGGTAGGGGAGACCCTGCGAGAGGACTCCTCATGTGGGGAAGGATACAGCAGCATGCGAACATGCAGATGGCCTGGCACAGGAATCCCTGTAGTGCCTGTTCTCTGAGCCAGCCTGCTGTAAGGATGGCCCACGTACACATGTTAGAAAAGCAGTGCAGAGTGCTGTGTGTAGTGCAAGGATGCTTGGATGAAGAGATGAGCTTTTTCCAGCCTTGGGAACACTTGAGCTGTGACTATTCAGTAAAGTAGCAACTGTGCTGGCGCAGTGGGCAAGATCAACCAAAAGCAGTGGGGCCATAGATGCATGGGCGAACTAATTGGCATGGGGTGGGCTAATTAGTTATGTTAAGTGAGCGTGCCAATTAGTTCACTCCCAGATGTCATATGAAGGTAGTGACACAGCTTCTGCTTAAGAAGCAGCCAGCCCAGAGCTGCATAGAGCACCTAGGGTCACCACTGTCAGGGCTGGAAGTTGACTGTATAGACCAGTGATTCTCAGCCAGTGTGTCATGGCACTCTGTTGCCTTGAGATCCTTTCAAGGGTGCTTTAGGGTGCCACAGAGGGTTAGCAATGTTAAGTGAGCAAACATGATTCATGAGATAAATCCAAGGATTTCAAATAAGAATCCACAGTATTCTGATCTGTTTTGGTCTTTCTCTTCCTTTCAAACAGAAGAACTGCTCTAGTATTTTTCTGTAGTCAAAAAATGAATGAAAACTAAGAGCTAGCGTTTTCCATGGGGTGCCTCTACATCACTGATTTGCTTTTAAGCTCTGTGAAGCTTGGGGTCATCAAATGTCTATGATCCCCTTGGCATAGACATCTCTGGTTCTACATGTGCTCCTCAAGGTCCCTGTAGTCGGCATCTTAATAGCAGCCTTCAACTACCTTGAAGAGTGGCTATAAAGAGGATGGAGCTAGACTGTCCTCAGTAGTGGCAGATGACAGAACAAGGAGCAGTGGTCTAAAATTGCAGCAAGGGAAGTTTAGCCCAGAGATTAGGAAGAACTTTCTCGCTAGGAGGATAGTAAAGGCTGTGGAATCTCTATCCTTGGAGGTTTTTAAGAGCTAGCTAGACAAAACCCTGGCTGGGATGATGTAGTTGTAGATGGCCCTGCTTTGAACAGGGGGTTGGCCTAGATGATCTGCTGAGGTTCCTTCCAGCCCTCATTTTCTATGAGTCTGTGGTCCTGTCTCTCAAACCCTAGTCCTGTGGAGGGAGATGTAGAATGCACCAACGATGAGATGACTCTGAAGCCTCTGGCTGTCCTGGGATTCAAGACAGGGGGTAAGGCTTTCCCTCTGGGGGCTCTTTTGCAGCAATGCAAAGCTCACAAGCGGCCTGTGTGTGGCAGCAATGGCAAGACTTACCTGAACCACTGTGAGTTACACCGCGACGCCTGCCTCACTGGCTCCAAGATCCAAGTGGACTATGATGGCCATTGTAAAGGTAAAGCCAGCCCCAAGGGCTTTGTGCCCACATCGAACAAGACCACCCAGGGAGAGGGTAGAGGGGAATCTGTTCTTGAAGGCAGAGGCCTTTTGATCCCTGACAGAGTTCATGGATGAGAATGAGGGGTTAAATGGCTCCCAATTGCCTATCACTTCCAGTCACAGATTTACTCATCAAGCATCTTCCAGGTCTAGGGAGTGATGTAGAAGATGGGCCAACTCCTGAAGTCCATCCTTTCTGCTTGCATAAGCAGAGCCTACTCTGGCTTCAGGAACAAGGACTCACTCCAAGCTTTCGCTCAAGAGAGAGGGGGAATGCTTTGGTTCCTGGGCAGTTGTCCATCTGGCCTCTGTGACAAACATTTTGGGTGCCCTTAGGCTATGGGAAACCTGCACGTATGGAGTAGAGAGCCATGTTCTGACATCAGCTGTTTGTTTCTGGGGTGAGAGGGGTCTCGAGTTACTCTTTGCTTAGAACCATGGCCTAAATGTGCCAGTGATTGTGTTTCCTGCCTCAGTAATGTCCAATCCTCTCTTTTTATTAATAGAGAAGAAGGCTGAGAATCCAGCTGCAAGCCCAGGTAAGAAAACCCCAACCCCCTCTATGCCTGACATAGCCCTCAGCCTGCTTATCTGTAGGGAAGCAGGTGGATCATTTGATGAGGAACTGCAAGGCTCCAGGGTAGAATGACCTCTAATGTGGTTGCAGGGTCACCTGCAGACTGGTGTGGTCCAGAACCAGCTCTTGCCTGATGGGGAGATAGGGAAAGGTGTGCTCTGGAGGTCTGCACACAGGACTGGGAACCAGGAGCTTTTCTGTTTCTCCTTGGCCAGTACTTTTCACTTTCTCCTGCCTCAGCCTCTCTATCAAATGAGGAATATTATCTTAATTTCTGATAAAGCCCTTTGATTCAAAATGATTTGAAGATGGAGAACCTTATCTAAATTATATAACTATCATTATTAATTTATTATTAGATGGTAGACAGGTTAGAAAACTGCCTTTTGCCCCACAGATGGGCTCCCTGGCTGTGGCAGAACTTGAGCTGCTGAAGCTACTGATGAGCTCCCTGTTATCTTCCCCCACCCCCAACATGGGCGCTCCCACACACAGCCCTGGCATAGGAAGTTGCAGTCTATTCAGGTTTGTGCACGGCCAGCTGAATTGTTAGCAAAGTCCTCATTGCAAGATGCTGAGAGTGAGGGGCTCTGCACTGAATGCTCCAGTGGGGCCGTTGCAGCTTAAAAGTACTAAGAAAGAGTACAAGGTGGAAAGAGCCCACTCTAACTATGGGAAAGCCCTCCCTTTACTTGAATTCAGTGGTTCAGAGGTGGAATGAAAACAGAGCCCCGTATGCTGTTCTGTGGGAGTGCTTTTCAAAGCCAGATCTTGCTTCAAGAATGGCTAGGGAAAGCGAAGTAGCACTGGGCAGGAAACGGCATTTGTCTAGGAAAGTGGAGTCCCTGGGCTTGATCTCAGGGCTATCATCTCTCAGCAGGCCTTTGCTAGCAGAATGCCTACCTCACCCTAGTGGGCAGGCTAAGTGCAGCTTGAGTCTTACACTTGAATTACTTACCAATTGAAGTGCAGGAGCAATTCTGCTACCCTTTCTGGACAAGTAAGCGCCCTCATTGTAGGAATAGAATAAGATGCTTGGGTGTCTCTGGAGGTTAGTTGTAGTTGGGACAAAGGCTAGGACCCTCCAGTGGCAGAAGTATTAACTGACAGCTCCGCTCTCCTTTCTTATCACCCTGCACACATGATGCCTCCAGATGAGGTGTTCTGTAGCAGATGTTGACAGCTTTTCTTCCAAGCCTCATACTGTACCCTCTCTGATTTTCCTTTCTCCTTTGCCTCTAGCATTGCCTCTTTAAGGAACACTGGACCCTGTTCCAAAGCCTTACTTTTTAAGGGTCGCAAGTCCAAACAAATAAACAAAACCAGGGTTCCTTGGGCGAGTCATTTTGATCAGTGCAATAGCCCTTCTGGAAGCCTGAGGACTCCAGCTGCTGCAGGCCTTCCCCACCTCCTGCTTCTTCCTGAGCCTCATTCCTTGGTTCTGGCTACTCCCCTCCCAGTTCCCTAGGCGCTACCTGCCTGCCCACCTGGGGTCGGCCAAGCAACTGAGAGTCCGTCAAGCCAAACTGCTTGCTACCTGCCATCCACTGCATCTGCTGTCCAGTGAGGGAGGAGGCTTCCACTCCTCTGGAGTGAGGGAGTGTGGCTCCTCTGGAGCTTCCCTGGTGCTTCACCCCAATGTGCTGCCTCCAGCAGCTTCAAATGTGGTCCACGCAGCCTTACCAACTACTCCGGGATTTCTGCCTGTGCCTCTGTGACTGGCTCGTGGTTGTTGTGTATGATGTTCCCTCAGCTGTCCCCTATTCCTTGCCTTTCCCATCTGTCTTCCTGGTTTGCAGTCCAGGTAGGCAGTCTGGGAGGGGCTTTTCTAGATGCTGTGTTACCTGATAAGTGCCCTGTGCCCAAGCCCCTGCTATACTAGCTCTGTTCCTATAATGGGGACGCTTACATGTCCATAATGGGTAATAGCAGTGGTGCCAAACCCATCCAGTCCAGCAGGCTGGATGAGTGGTGTGGGGTCAGTCCTCAAGGTGGATTAGGTGATCTTGTGGTGTTAGTCTGTGGCCAGATTATGCCCGTGGACTGACACTGTGCACCAAATCAGGTCATAGACCAATCCTGTGCACTAACCTGCTCCAGTGCACTGGGCCACATCATCTGGCCCGCAGGTCTCCCTGGAGGGCATAGCAAAGGTAGCTGCATGCCTGGGGCAACTGATGCATGGGGCAGCACTGGCTGCTGCTGTGCTAATGGCAATGGCATAGTCAGCTGCCACTATGATGGTGACTATTGCTGACCTTCAGATGGATCCTGAGAACCAAGAACGGTTTGAAGAGCCAGTCCCACCAAATTAAATATTCACAACATAAGGATATTTCAATTTTTAATAGCAGATTCACTAACAAAAAGCAGAAAAGATGTAACTAATTAAGCAGTACAGATAAGGCATGGCAAGCAAATGATTAAAATTTATAAAATGCATATAATAAATGTTTGAAAGCAAAGTTGCCTTAAAATTTCTAAGTCCTCAAGTCTTAAAAAGCCTTCAAAAGGTAGCCATCCTGTTAGGGAAAGGACCTTCTTTCAAAACAAAGTCTATACATACCACTATCCAGATACACTTGCAGTTGGACAATTCAGAAAGAATCACAGACAATGAGGGCTAGAAGGGACCTCAGGAGGTCATCTAGTCCAGCCCCCTGCTCAAATCAGGACCAGCCCCAACTAGATCATCCCAACCAAGGCTTGGTCTAGCCAAGTCTTAAAAGCCTCCAAGGATGGAGAGTCCACAATTTCTCTGGGTAACTTGTTCCAATGCTTTACTACCCTCCTAATGATAGTTTGTCCTCATGTTGAACCTAAATTTCCTTTGCTGCAACTTGAGATCATTGCTCTTTGTTTTGTCATCTGCCACCACTGAGAACAGTCCAGCTCCATCCTCTTTGGAACCCCCCTCCAGGTAGTTGAAGGCTGCTATCAAATTCTCCCTCAGTCTTCTCTTCTGCAGATTAAATAAACCCAGTTCCCTCAGTCTCCCCCCGTATAATGAATGTCTACATCCTTTCCGTAATGGGGGGTCCAAAACTGGACACAGTACTCCAGATGTGGCCTCACCAGTGCCATATAAAGGGAAATAATCACTTCCCTTAGTCTGCAGTAAATGTTCCTACTAATGCAGCCCTGCATTAGCTTTCTTAGCAACAAAGGCACACTGTTAACTTATTGTCTGCTGCAACCACCAGGTCCTTTTCAACAGAGCTGTTGCTTGGCAAGTCAGTCCCAGCCTGTCCCAGTGCATGGGATTATTCTGTCCTAGATGCAGAACTTTGCACTTGTCTTTACTGAACCTCATGAGATTTCTTTCAGTCCAGTCATTCAATTTCTTGAGGTCTCTCTGAATCCTAGCCCTACTCTCCAGTATATCTACTACTTCCTGCCAACTTGGTGTTATCTGCAAACTTGCCAAGGGTGCACTCCATCCCCATCTTTCAGGTTGAGGATGAAGATATTGAACAAAACTGTCCCAAGGACTTAGCCCTGGGGCACTCCACTTGATACTGGTTGCCCACTAGCCATTGAACCTTTTATTACTACCTGTTGAGCCTAACGATTCAGCCAGTTTGCTATCCACCTTATAATCCATTCATCCAACCCATACCTACTGACAAGTGCAAGGTGCTGCACCTGGGGAGGAAGAACCAGCAGCAGACCTACAGGCTGGGGAACTCCCTTCTCATCAGTGCAGAGGCAGAAAAGGATTTTGGAGTCATTATTGATGCCAAAATGGACATGGGCTGACAGTGAGGGAATGTGGTCCGGAAGGCCAACCATACCTTGTCATGCATGCACAGATGCATCTCAAGCAGGTCCAAGGAGGTGATCTTCTTCCCCCTCTACACGGCACTGGTCAGGCCGTGCTGCATCCGGTTCTGGGCATCACACTTCAGGAGGGATGTAGACAGCATTGAGAGGGTTCAGAGGAGGACCACTTGCATGATCAGGGGTCAGCAGGGCAGGTCCTACAAGGAGAGGCTAAGGGACCTGAACCTGTTCAGCCTCCACAAGAGAAGGCTGAGGGGGATATAGTGGCATATTACAAACTAGTCGGAGGGGACCAGCAGGCATCGGGGGAGTCCCTGTTCCCCTGAGCACTACCAAGAGTGACAAGAAATAATGGTCACAAGCTGGCAGAGGGTAGATTCAGACTAGACATCAGGAGGCGCTGCTTCACTGTCAGGGTGGCTAGGATCTGGAACCAACTTCCAAGCGAAGTGGTGCTGGCTCCTACCCTGGGGGTCTTTAAGAGGAGGTTAGACGAACACCTTGCTGGGGTCATTCGACCCCAGTACTTTTTCCTACGCACAAATCTTTTTCCTGCCATGGCAGGGGGTCAGACTTGATGATCTGCTCAGGTCTCTTCTGACCCGACCAACTATGAAACTCGAAGTCCCCTGCTCACCCTGCATCCACAGAGCCAGTTATCTCATAGAAGGCAGTCAGGTTGGTCAGGCATGACTTGCCCGTGGTGAATCCATGCTGACTGTTGGTAATCACCTTCTTTTCCTCCAGGTGCTTAGAAATCGATTCCTTGAACACATGTTCCATGATTTTTCCAGGGATTGAGATGAGGCTGACCAGTTCCCTGGATCCTCCTTCTTCCCTTTCTTAAAGATGGGCATTATATTTGTCCTTTTCCAATTGTCTGGGACCTCTCCCGACTACCACAAGTTTTAAAAAATAATGGCCAGCAGCTCTGCAGTCACACTGGGCAACTCCCTCAGCATCCTCAGATACATTGTGTCCAGCCCCATGGACTTGTATGTGTCTGGCTTTTCTAAATAGTCCCTAACCTGTTCTTTCACCACTGTCAGCTGCTCACCTTCTTCCCAAACTGTGCTGCCAGGTGCCGTACTCTGGGAGCTGACCTTGCCTGTGGCATTGAGTAACTTGAGTAAAAGGCATTGAGTACTTCAGCCTTTTCTACATCACCTGTACCTCCCCCATTCAATAAGGGGACCCACACTTCCCCTGATCTTCCTCTTTTTACTGGCATACTTGTAGAAACCCTTCTTGTTACCCTTCATGACCTTTGATAGCTGCAGTTCCAATTGACTGAAAAAACCAGAATGTTGCCTGGCCTTGTAAGCTTCAGTTCAAGACTTAAGAACAAAACCCCACAGTGAACCTGGTTTTTATTCTCCATACCATGGCTAAAATGTAAAAAAAATGACTAAATATGACTATATATATATAAACCTTACTGTATATATATATATAGTGTGTGTGTGTGTTTCTAGTAGGTGCTACTCTAATAGTCATGTGTCTTTTTATTATTCCATATATAAGCATTATCTAAACTCAGCTTTGTCTGTCATCAAACCACTAAGTGTACTTGAGATGACCTTGCAACCTTTACCCTAGTTTCAGTCCATCTGTTCTGCTCAAACTTTGTAAAATGGTTCACACTTTGCATCCTTTTCTCACCTGAGCATTTCCTTTGCCCGTTCTCCTTTGAACCAAACTGTAGTTCCAGCAGATACAAGTAACTCTGTACTAACCTATCATTAAAACAGCTTAAGGCCTACTCCAGTCCATACCAGTGGTTCAAAATCTGTGGTCCATGGACCCCTGGGGCTCCTCAAACTATGTCTAAGGGGTCTGTGAAAGATGACTATGATCAATCAAAAGTATGTCAGTACTCACTTTATTACAAAGTGAGTACTGACATATATACATGACATATATGGCAGGCCCCTTACATTTCAAAGGGGCCTGCAACTGCATTAGAAATTTTTCAGGGGTTTGCAAATGAAAAAAGGTTGAAAACAACTAGTCTTCACTATTTTGTTTCCTGCTGTCTTGCTCCAGCATAGGTAGTGCCTGCGGCTCCCTTCAGGTCTAAAAATGTTGTATCAAGGGAGTGGTGGCAGCATTAATTGCTGCAGCTCCCAGAGTAATGGAATCTGGGCAATGAAATCACTCCTGTGCTTTAGTCAGGTAACTCAGGATTAGTCTCAGGCTGTACTTTGGTTGTCCACTAAGGGAAATAGGGTTCTGACCATCATCTCCCTGTACCTCAGGGTCCCCTTCTCCTTCTGAATGAAGATTCTCCTTCTGTGCCTACTATATTTTTGCCTTTTTTGATGTTTGATAATCTCATTGAACAGGTCAAAACCTGAGTGCATAACTAAGGCAAAAGGCCTCTTTGGAACATGCTGTCACCTGGAGGCACTGATTTTTATTTTTGCCTGGTGGGGACATGGCTAAGATGATACTCCCCCACCCCATCCACAGCAGCACAACTGGAGCGGAGCTGGTGCAAGGGGCAGGGGCAGATGCAGGCTGCCTGATGTGAGCTCGGGGCTCCTCGCCTTGCTTTGTTGCCCCGGGAGCTCCACACCACCATGGCAAGCCACCCCCTGCCCACTCAGCAGCAATGGGGACACAAGTTGTCTGTCCCCCACCCCCCACTGCTGCAAGGCAGGCAGGGGGTGCCTTGCTGGTGGTGTGGCCAGCGCAGGACTCCTGGGAGGAGGGCAGCAGAGCAGGGAGCTCTGAGCCCGCAGCGGCCAGCCTACATCTGTCTCCACCCCACACACAAATCTGGGGGGCATGTGCCCCCACCATGCCTTCCTCCCCAGGAGTGTGTGCAGCAGCAGGGAGCTGCTGCCCACCCCACTGCCCTCCCACCACCCCCCGGATGAGCCACCTGTGGCTCTGTCCCATTCTCTGCTCTGGCCCCAGGCCTCATGCACCACCATGGGTAGGCAGCAGACCCAGACCCTGCCCCACTCCTTCCCTTTACCATGGACGCCTTGATCTGTACCTCCCCCATAGACTTACCTGCAGGCAGCTGGAGGAGCTGTTCTCCACTGCTGCCTGGGGCTGTATTCTTGGCCGTGTGTGTGTGCACACGCGCGCACATGCCTGTGGCACCCCCTGAATCCCACTCCCCACAGCCCCTTGCAATCTGGAACCTGCCATTTCCTACATGTTTCTGTGGTGAATGGAAAACCTGGATCCATGCACAATACTGAGAATCCAGGACAAATGCTGCCCCGGAGTCATGCAACCCAGGATCAGACCTGATGTTCCCGTTTCAGGACTGTACCACCCAGTTAGGGATGGGTGGTTACCCTACCCTCTTTCCAAGGGGGGCCAGGGCCCTTGGGCCCCCACATACTCGGCACCTATGCTGTCACCTCCCAGTAGTCAAAAAGTAGTTTCGACCTGGCATCACAGAATCCTCCCATGCTGTCCGTCTGTCTGGCTTGGAGCCCCGGCTGCTGCAAATTGTTAGCTCCCCTGACCTCAATGAAGACCTGGCAATTTAGAAAACTTAAAATGTGGCCTTGAGTTTTTGTTTCAGTAAACAATACAGTGACCATTGGAAGAAAGTTGTGGGCTTGTCTGTGGCAGGTGGTTGGGACAAGTCAGTTTCTGGTCATCATAAACTGTCCCCCTGTTTGACAGCGGAAAGGCCAGGCATGGGGCTGACCCTGGAGATTGAAACCCCCTCTCCTCCAGAGAGATGGGACTCTCAGGTTTTGGGCCAAGGGGCACAGGCAAAGGGTGCACGAGGGAGGCTTTTGCTGTATTGTGCAGACACCTTGGACCCGCTTAGCTTGGATGTTCTTCTAGCCAATGGGAATTAAGTGTATTTGGCCAGAGAAAGTGTTTGCTCCAAATCAAACTTTACCCCCTTCCGTGGGCATCATGAACAAGTGTGGCAGGAACCTGCCAGAGCAGTGGGCAGGATGGAGACGTTGTCGTTCCCCTGCGTCTCCACAGAGTGTCACTCTTGGCCCGTCCATGACTCACCCTGCAGCATGGCTGATAATAACTCCTCCTTCGCAGTACAAGCACCTTCTATGGCATGGGCAAGAGAGGTCTGGAAACTCACAGCAGGGCCTTGCTCTTCAAATATTTCTCTCTTTTTCTCTCTCTCTCTCTACTTCTCTTCCACCCTTTTGCAGTTGTCTGCTACCAATCTGACCGGGATGAGCTTCGACGTCGAGTTATCCAGTGGCTGGAGGCAGAGACCATCCCTGATGGCTGGTTCTCTAAGGGCAGCAACTACAGTGAAGTCCTGGACAAATACTTCAAGGTGAGGAGGCCTTCCCCAGAGGCAGGAGCCTGTGCCTGGGCTGGAGGTAGCGCTGTGGTCACATTCCTCTTTCTTAGTGACTTCAGTGAGTGAGGCACCATGGAGTCTCAGGTGATCCTAGAAATATATCAAATTTTCTCAGGTACCACCTGCCCTCAAATAAGATGTGTGCGTTTTTGTTTTGTTTTTTCGAAAGGTGGAATGAAGGGGAAAAAAAGTCTTTCCTTGAAAATGTCAATATACGTTTTCATAGGGGAAACACAGGCAGCAGCAATAGAGGGAGAGTGGCTGGAGGAGGTTGCAGGCACTGCTGGCTGCCCACCTGGCTTGAGAAGAGGGGCTGAGCAGCTCTACTCCCGCATGTTCCCCAGCTGTCCTCGTTTAAGACATGCACCCCAATACATAATATTGGAAGGAAGGGGGTGTGTATGCAGTAAATAAGGTAGCACGAGGGGTGAGCAAGGTCGCATCCCAGGCCGTTGGGAGCAGCCAAGAAGCGGCACAAAGCCCAATGTGGCTCCGCTCCATGGAGTGCTGGTGGTGCGGGCTGGCAGGCATGCCTTGTGGATAAAAAGGAGGAGAGGGCAGACCTGAGCAGGGGAGGGGTGGGGAAGAGGAAGGAAGAGATGGATCCCTAGGAACTGGGAGCTGCTGAGGGAAAGGATAAAAAGGGAGAGGGTGAAAGTTTTTGAAAATTCAGAGGCAAGAAACCCAGTAGGGCAGGGCAAGGGGAAGCAGGGAGTAGCTAACCCTGGGGGTGGGGGAGGTGACTTTTTTTGTGAAAAGCAGGGAAGAGAATACAATGGGGGTACTGCTGGCCCTTGCTTGCAGTGTATCCCAGCACCATTGAGCTTCAGTGGGAGGCATGTGGGAGCTTCTGCAGGTCCCCAGCTTCAGGGATGCAGCCCTTGCTGTGGTGTGAGGCTCGGATCCAAGGCCTCCCAGATGAGCAGCCTTATCCATTCATCCTGGAATGCACAAACCTTTCTTCCCCTCTTTCCACCCCTTGGTAACCAGCAGGTTGTGAGCCCCACCAGCGCTCCTGCCAGGCTCAGCATGCCTCTGCCTTCCCATCATGCCTGATAAAGACTTCAAAGCGCCCAGCCTCAGGGCAGGAGGGGCAGGTGGGGGGCGGGTTTAAATAAGAAGCTGTTGACAGCAAGAGATTAACGATGCCTGACAGGAGTTACCACTGAAAGCAAATTTGCCATGGCAATGGCCAACCCCCCAGGGAGACCTGAGGAACCAGCATTTCCCCCCCGCCCCCCCCCCGCCCCCCCGCGCACACACAAGAGGATCTGAGCCTTTGTAGCCATTAACACTAGTGCCTTTCGTGGGGACCCTCCTATTACCCACTGCCTCGTGCACACCCCCGGGCTCCTGCTATCACCCTGAACAACGTGGCGACCTGCAGAGCTGTGCATCACAATCCCTTCCCCCACAAGCCTGCTAGCCCCAGCCCCCTCCTCAAAGCGCCTCCCTGTGCCACACACTTTGCTGTGTTACCCAGAGCTGGCCACGTGCTCACTGAGCTGACATCGGCACTAAGGAGCTGCCTCCCACTGCAGGCCTAATGAAAATCTCGGCCTGAAGTGCAGTGGCAAGCAAGCTCCCCTGCGCAGGTGGGAGCATCTTGCTGCTTCCTCTTTCCCTCGCCCCTGGTTCCAGACACAGGCAGGGGGAATATCCCTGTGACAAAGCCATCTCTTCCCTCAGCAGAGAAGCTGAGCTCTTGCCCCTGATTATTTGTGGTATGTAAAAGCAAACATTCCTGAGGAGCTTAAAAGACTTTGGGGCGAATTTTAATTTCTATGAGGACAGGGCTGGCTTGAGCTGGACAGACTGAATGATGAGGCAGAGAAAGTGCAGCTGTTTCCACACAGTTCAACAAATGAACCTCAGCCCGGACCTCTAGGGCATTTATACATGTACTTTTTTTTGTCCCACAATGCGCCAGAGATCCACCACTTCGGAGCTGACTTGATTAATTGGGTCTGCTCTGCACGTGAGCTGATGCGCGCTTTGCTGCACCGTGTGCAGTTGTAAAAGTGGTGAAATGCACATGAGCGCGCACAAAATGGCAGTGAGCTTTTGAAGTAAAGCACCTCCAAGGCGTTTTAGTTCAAAAGTACACCACTGCCATTTTCTGCACTCTGATGCACATTTCACCACCTATACAACTGCATGCATCACAGTGCCGGGCGTTTTTCAAAGCACCCAGCACTGTGGCACTTATACATGTAATAAAGCCCTTAGAGTTCCTGCTATTCCAGCCCTGAGCTCCCCCCACAGCTCTGCCAGTGCTCCCCGCTCCTACCCTGCTGCATTTTAAGGCCTTCCCTGATGGCAACAGCATGCCATTTTGGTTGAATTGAAGGGCAGGGACTAGGAGGAGAGGAAACAACCTTCCTCCTTGCTTTGGGGAGTGGCCAGCCACTGGGCTCAAAACTCTTTCCCTACTCAGAGCCAGCTTTGTGCAGCTCACTGGTACACTTTGAGCATGGTCACAAACCAGCAAGGCCTACATCTTCAAGGGCCTTGTCTCAAAGGCAGTTATGTCTCTTGTTCGAGTGTTAGGAGACGGTTCCTTTTTACCAGAGTCCTCCAGCACAGGACAAAGCTGTCATTGGCAGAAAAGACAGTCTTCACTTAACCTGGATCTGCAGAGAACACTAGCCCCTTGTTGGAAATGCTGAGGCAACATGTGAGGGTTATGTACTGTTTTCAGTGAGAATAAGGGCTTTCCCTGCCCTAGCACTTTCCAGAGCAATCTGCAGCCTCTGAGCACAAAAATGGGACAGGGAGAAGAAGTGACTTGCCCTCCAGCTAAAATCCTCCAGCATCTATTGTAGGACCCTAGGAATGGGATAGAGTTTTCTCATCAGTACAGTACATCCACCTCTGAGGCAGGACACAGCTGCTACTGAGGAGTGTATCAGTTTGGGGCAGGAAATGAAAGAGAGCTTTGCGTGCAGATGAAAGCGCAGAAGGAATTTAGGAAGGCAGAAGTGTAATTATTCTTGTTGGAATTCAGCCAGAATATTGGGGCTAAAAACTGTCCAGTTTGGAGCCCAGGATTCCTTAGCTGCCAGAAGTGGCTAGGCCAAGAGGCATTCTGTTTTTTCCAGTCACTTGAAAGAAGACTGACACTAATGTGTTGGGGAAGGTGCTTGACAGAATCTCTAACATGAAGCGGAGGCTGACAAAGCACCCTAAGGCACAGCATGCATTTCCCTAATCAAAAAAAGCCCCCTGTTCAGTGTCGGCAGACAGCAACCCTTCCTGTGATGTTTTTCTAGATCACTGGCATTAGCCAAGATTTTGGTTTTATACCTGCCTGAAAGGCAGCATGAGCTGCAACAGAGCACCAGCTATGACAGGTCAGAAAGTTCACAGAGTTCAATTAGAACCAAAGGGGAAAGTGATACTGTCTTGCTACAGCCATAAATCAAGCCCACTAAGCTGCTGTAGAGCTGGGGCAGTGAGCATACCACCTCTCTCCCAGCCCCAGGCACTGAATAAGCTCCCTAAGCCTCTGTTGCCTTCCAGCATAGTGGAGGCTTTGAAAATGCAAAGTGCCATGTGCTAAGTACAAGTGCATGGCACTTCAGGAAAGGGCCAGGAATGGGAAATGCCTTAGCCTCTTTCATATGCTTTCTTGTGTCGCCGCAGAGTTTTGATGATGGTGACTCTCGCCTGGACTCCAGTGAGTTCCTGAAGTTTGTGGAGCAGAATGAAACAGCCATCAACATCACCACCTACATGGACCAGGAGACCAACAAGCTACTCAGGTGGGCTGGGGCAATGAGGTAAAAACAGGTGTGATGGGGGAGCTGACTGCTTGTAGCCCATCAAACACCCCAGGGAAGCATTGCTCTACGTGGCAAGAGAAACTAAACAAATCCTCTCTGTTTCTCCAGTACCTTTTATCTGCAGCCCCAGGAAAGAGCCTTGCATCCAAGGGTGGTTGCTGGGGGCGGGCTGTAAATAAACCAGCCTGTGTGCTGTGCACAGAACTCTTCCACGTCTGAGGCTCCTTGGGAGTTGCCATTTTCTGGTATCTCTGACTGGTTTTGGAACATGCAGTCCAAGCAGGTTGGGCTTTCTGTGTTTTGGTGTGGACTCAGTAAGAAGCATAATGACTGTCAGAGAAGGGCAGGTACACACTGATGTCCCAGGGACACAAGGGCTTTCTGCTCTCAGCAGGACACTGCGCACTGGGACACTGAGGACCTTGGTAACTCAGCACTGAATAGTGTCCTCAGTGTGCCTCACACCCAAAGGGAGTCCTGCGACTGACTGCAGGGGTAGCATTACTCTGGGGATGCACTTATGTGATGATGGGAATCTGTGTTTGCTGGTATGTTCCTCTAGGTACAGGAGCCTGTGGTGTGGGAGCATGCAAGTGTGCATGTGGCTCGGAGAGTAGGAGCATGAACAGACATACGTTTACAATGCTTTGAAGTTGGGAGGCAGGGGGAAGTTGCACTTAACAGTCAAGAGCTCGTGTGAGCTGATCCAGTGCGTTTCATCTGTCCACTCCTAACCTTCAGTTAGTGAAACTAAACCACATGAATAACCCCATGAATGCTATGGGAACAATTAATCCCTGAATGAAATGAGAAAATGATGGCAGCTCAGCTTCACTTTCTATAATTTAAGAGCAGACAAGTGATCAGTTATTCCAGATTTGGCTGTATGGGGGCAAATCCTCCCCCTTTAAAGTAGGGTAAAAGTTCTGTCTGTCTGCAAGCCAAGTGAGGTGGCCAATAGCTTTGTCACAGTGGTAAGAGCCTATGCCAGCAACATGGGGCCCTGAAACAGCCACAGGAGGTCCCAAACACTCCTCAGCCCTGCAGTGAATCTGATATTAAAGTTGCGTGGGTGAGGCTGAGCTGGAGATGTCTTTCTTCTTGCCATTTACCAGCAAGAGAGCAGCCTGAGCTCATTTCCCCTTGTCTGCACCTTCTGGCATATCTTAAAATAGGCGTTTTGCAGGCCTGGCCTGAAGTCCCAGCACTGAGTGTTCAGGAGGAGCAGGAACCCCCCCGCAGGGGTGGGATGCTGAGCCCCAAGCAGATTGTGTGTGTTTGTTTCCATTCAGGGGACTCTGTGTGGATGCCCTCATTGAGCTGTCTGATGAAAATGCTGACTGGAAACTCAGCTTCAATGAGTTCCTCAAGTGCCTCAGCCCATCCTTCAACCCGCCGGAGAAAAGTACGGGCTTTCCCTTTGCACCAGGGGCAGACAGGCAACAGGAAGGGAGGAGGGGAGAGGTTGGCTTTGAGTTGGGCACAGGAGACTGGCACCTATGAGCTTTGCTACTTCTACCTCACTCATGGCCCTGCAGCTCCCCCTACTAGTTCACCCACTGGCTTCCCACACAGCTCTGCCAATGCCCCTTTCTCCTCATGTACAGAATCCCCGGCTATTCCAGTCTTGGTGCCCTCTCCCTCTCTGGCAATATACTCCTAACTGCCTGCAGCACCCCCTACCATTATGGAGAATGGGAGATAAGTTTCAAAGTCAGGGCAGGTGAGGAACATTTGTCTGGGAGATCAAGGCAACTGTTCAGCAGTGAATGAGGAGGCGTGTGTTCTATACATCATTTTGGAGAATCAGATGAGACCAAAGTCCAGCCCTGTTCTGCCTTTCAGTTACCAGACACCCTCCCTGACACGCATCCCATAACCTTTTGGACCCAGCTTAGACTCGCAGTGTTCCTGGAAACTGCTCAGCGTTCTAATGATTAAACATTCGGCAGTGGCTGATTGAATTTTCTCAATCGGCATTGCTCTCTCCATCACTTATGTGGTACCAGATTCAAGTCCGAGGTTATGACGGTTTTAGTGGCAGAGGTCCATGAGGCAGGTACACCTCTGGAGAGCCATCTGCTGGAACTCTGTGCTGTGCCTTCTAGTGGGATGTTCAGCAGTCACACTGATATTATCTGCCATCCTTTTCTGCACAAGACAGGACTGAACTTCCCAGGCAAGAGAGTTGGTCCTCTAGTTTACTACCCAAATAAAAACACTAGGAAAACCCTGAGGTTTTTTTGTGGGCAAAATAAAGGGTAATTTAAAAAGTGCTTGGATTGTTTCACTGTGAGGGATAATCATAGTTAATCATCAGAAAAGTTTTTGCTCCTCTTTGTACAAAGGGGCTTCCAGAATTTCAGTTCTGGTATCCGCCTCATCCATCACAACCCATGCCCTTTCACCTGTGCCTCTTCCAGAATGCGCCCTTGAAGATGAAACCTACGAGGATGGAGCAGAGACCCAAGTGGAGTGTAACAGCTGTGTTTGTGCCTGTGGCAATTGGGTGTGCACTGCCATGACCTGTGATGGTAAGCATGACCTGCTCCAGGCTGGGGAGATGAGAAGGGCTGCACTCAGATAAAGGAAGGTTGTGACCGCTAGCTGTTTGGGTAGCAGTGGGCACCTGTATCTCTGATTTTTGTTCTCAGATCTTCCTGGGACACACTGAAAAAGCTACTTGCCCTCTGTCTCCAGCTCCTGTGAAGTTAGAACTGTGATCCTGATGGGAGTGATGAGATCCTTTAAGCTAGGACCCGATCATGACATTCTGAGAATAAAGGCTGTAGAGAGGGAAGATAACATGTTGGTGTGAAGCATGGTTGACCATCCCTCTTTTGTCTCCTGGGGTGTTCCCCCTGGATCCAGAATCCAGCTTGGACAGCAGTGCCACAAATTAAGTCCTAAAGAATTGTTCGTTGCAGGCTTCCCATCTGGAGGACAGCCTTCTCTTAAAGGGAGAAGACAATGGAGCCCCTGTGTAAAACTCTGAAAGATGCTTTCTCCTCTTTACAACCAGCTGGGTTTGCCCTCCCAGTTCTACTCTTCGTTCTTCTTGCCCCCTTCCTTAGTAACTAAGGTCTTTACCTGAATATAGCCCCTTTCCTTTTTCAGAGCTTGCCATCTCCTTCTGCAGACTGTCAGCTCTGATCCACAAGGAGATACCAGCCCCCTGACCAGATACAGGGACAGTAAAACAGAGAAAAGTATTTTTATTATTATCAAATGATTTGCAACATTTCTTTGGTAATACAGAATGGAGGCCTCTGAATTAAGCAGCTGTGAGTTTTTGTCCCTTAATTCAGAGGGGACGCTGTTTCACCCAGGATGCTGTAGACACTACTATCTTATCAGATAGACCCAGGGTGCCTGGAAGATTGGCTGCCTGGATCAGTAGATGCAGCTATGAGATCATGTGGCAACCAAGTGCTTTTAAGGTTCAGGGAAGCATTCAGTAAGGCAGCAGTTCTTTTTGCTTCTGCCCCCATCTTAGCTATGATTGGAGGCTCTTGTTACAGGAGTAAACATATCTGAACAGCATTACATCAGCTAGATGCATCTTTTAAGTAGAATTCCTGCTTTCATTAAGCATCAATTACTGCCCTTATCACTGACCTGAGAAATGCCGGAGGAAGCACATTTTCCACTTTAGTGGACTGCATGCTGTCTGCTCTTATCTACAAAAACATTATTTACCCAGCCAAACAAGTTGGGGAAATAGGCAGAATTTAATTCATCCCTTATACATTTAATTTTGTATTAATTTTGTATTGGAAGAATTGTGTGGATGTACACCTTAGAAAGTAGGGCAGACACTACCCTTTTGCCTTATAGGTCAGGGCACCTTTTATTTCTCCAGAAAAAGCCCCAGCAAATGTAAAGTTCACTGTGGTCTCAGCCAGGTTGAGCCTATCCTGATTTTCTGCTCTTGTGTTTGTAGGAAAGAATGGGAAAGTGTCTCCTCGGGGGCAGCAGCGCCATGAAGACCTAACTGAGGAGGAGCTGGCCAGATATGTTCAGGAGCTGCAGAAGCACCAGGTTAGGAGTGGGTAACACTGATGCGGATGGTGCTGAGACTTAGATGCTCCTGGGAGTGCATTTTCAGTCCTGTGGGATAATTGGGAGCCTTCTACCTGCTGGTAGCTTTCCCAATACAACTGCAAGGTTTTTTCCTAGGTCAGGGGTTAGTAACCCCTGACACGCATGCCAAGCATGGCCCGTGAGGCCATTTTGCTTGGCACACCATGGCCAGCCCTAGCTCTGAGTAGCTGCTGCTAGCAACAGAGCCCGGGCTGCTCCCAGCAGGACTTGCAGTGTCCCAGCTGCCTGCTGGGAGCAGCCCCGGCTCCCAGCTGGCATCAGTCCCCAGAGCCGAAGCCGGCTGCAGCTGGGAGGCACCAAACAGCTGTGCTGGGCTCCGGCACCAGCTCCACACTGGTGCGTGGACCCGCGCATCGGAGCAGGCAGTGAGGGAGGAGCCTAAGACAGCATAGCCCCGGTCTATCCCCTGCTCCCTGCACAGAGGTGATGGCAGGCTTCCAGAGCCCAGCGCAGCTGTTTGTAGCCAGCCTGGGCTCTGGGCAGCTGCAGCAAGCAAGCAGGGTGCCAGCACGGAGCTGATGCCAGAGCTGTGGAGCCCAGCACAGCTGTTCAGGGCCTCCCAGCTTCAGCCAGCCCCGGCTCTGGGGAGCTGTTGCCAGATGGGAGCCCAGGCTGCTACCAGCAGACAGCTGGGACACTGCAAACCCTGCTGGAAGCAGCCCAGGCTCCAGTAACTACCCAGAGCCAGGGTAGGTACTGGCAGCCACAGAGCCTGGGCTGGGGGGGCATGGGGCAGTAGGGCTGGGTGGGAAGCACAGGGTGGCAGGGCTGGGGGGTAGGGGCTTTGGGTGGGGAGCAAGGGGCACAAGCAGTGCATCCTGCCATGTATTCCCACCCTCATTTTGTTTTTCTGCCATGCCAGCACTCTGGCATCTTCCAAGGTAGGCATTGTGGTGGTTTTTGGCACTCTGGCCAAAAAATGTTGCCTACCCCTAACCTAGGTCTTTCCTTCCCCAGGAGACAGCTGAGAAGACCAAGCGAATGAGCACCAAAGAGATGTAAAGGGACTCTGTGCTAGAGGAGCCTGGAGGCTGGGCCTGACCTGCTGCCCTGTCCCTCCATGCCGACCTCAGTATGCACAAGTGTCTGCTACCATTGCCCAATCACAGATATTTACGTTGTATAGCGTTGGGATTTTTGTTTTGTAATGCAGTGGGGGAGGGGAGCGCAGCCCACACATTCAGAGAGTGTTCATTGCTGGGGGGTAGCAAGGCCAGGAGGAAATTACCACAGCCCCTGTGATCTCCCTTATGGAGGGGATCTATGGATCTGTGTAGACAATGGCCATGGAGGGCAGTCAGTGTGGGTTTCTATGCTAAAAGGGGAATCTGGGGAAGGAGAGTGGGTCAGTGTTGGTGGGGAGGGAGTCTTTAACCTTATGCAATGTCTGCAGCCTGCTGGCAAGCTCCAGTACGAGCTCTGAGGAACAGCACTGACTGCTGCAGCATGCGAGGGACAGCACTGTGACTGAGTGCATCGCCTGTGTAGCGCTGTCATCCAGGGACCTTTGCCGTCCCTCACCCCATGGCCATCCACTCTCCATTAACCTTTCTGCCTTACACCACCTCCCTCATCGCATCTCCCACTCTGTGTCCTTCCCCAAGCTCCAGGTCACCCCTGCTACTGCCCTCCCTCCATGTGGCTCTCGTCCTCCACCTGCTCCCCTGTGTAGGGAAATGACTTAAGAGAAAATTGGCAGTTGGCTTTATAGCGAAAGTGAGAATCCCAGGGAAGTGTTGGGGCAGGGGTGGGCGTGGGGAGGGTCTTTAACCCCGTCTCCCATGGGCTGTGAGGCACCTGGAGTCCCTGGTGACGTTCCACTGACAGCGACCCAGTGTGCCCCTTGCCTTCAGCCAGCCAGTCCCCAGCAGCAACCCCAGTGCGGTGTGGGCTCCAACGTGGCACTGTTCCCTTTGACCTCATCTCATCCAACCCTTCCTAAAGGTGCTACAGTATTTCTTCTCATTGCACTTGCAGGCCAACTCCCTCTTTTTTATTACTTTATTTTCTATGGTAGCAATTCCGCTTTTGTATCTTGTAGCTCTAGATCTTTCAAGGAAACGCGAGATGCTTTTTGTTAATGAAAGTGCTGTAGCTTCTGTGCACGGTTTGTACTGAAGTGTACCCAGCAAGTACAATCAATTTATAAGCCCAGAGCTGAAGGGCAGGTGCTGCTGTGCCCCTCATGGTAATGAAACAGGATTTCCTGTAATAAATAGAATGGGGATTCTCTGTGGGGGTGGTGGGATACGACCAGATCCTGTGGTTCGCTCTAGGCTCTAGAGCAGGGAACTACCAGCATTGCCAGGAGCCGGATGCCCTTTCCCAGCAGCCCCTGCCCACATCACTGCAGCCAGTTTCCATGGAGACCTCAGCAGCGGCCAGGGTTGCCCTGGAGACCGACCCAAGCGGTGCTGGCAGGGCACGCAGGCAGGTGGGGAGCTGCCCAGGAGCTGGGGCTGGGATTTTGTGGCAGTGACAACGTGGTCTGAAGCCAGTCCAGACCTGCAGTCGGCTGCCTGCATGCCCCTGCCAAGGACATGCAGGCAGCGGATCACAGCTCTGCCACAAAATCCTGGCCCTGGAGCAGCTCCCCGCCCACCCACGTGCCCTGCCAGCACTGCTTGGGTCAGTCTCCGTGGAAACCCTGGCTCCACGCTGTCATGGCCCCCCCATTCCTGGAGTCTCCATAGAAACTAGCTGCAGCAATGCGGGCAGGGGCTGCTCGGAAATGCAGCCCATCGAGGGCCAGATCCAGCCCATGGACTGCCCATGGATTTGCCTGCCCGCCCCTGCTCTAGAGTGATTATCCCAGCTTTGTGTCACTGTGCAAGGTCTCCCTAATGTGTGTGGGTGGGACTGAGAGCTGTGCTAGGTGAGGGCCAGAGGGATGCCCCAGTAGGAAAGTAACACCAAAAGGGATGCTTTAACAGCACACTGCTAGCTGAAGCCTTAGCTAAAGGAGTGGTGTTCTCTCTACTTCCCTGTGCTGTGAGGTCAGCGGGATTCTCCTTTCCCTCTAAGCCAAGGTTCCAGCTGAACCAGCCGAGGGGAGGGACCCCTGCGACATCCCACAAGGCCTGTCTGTCCAGGTCTCTGACCATTATGACCATCTTTCCTGAATCATTTTCCAACTGCTTTTTGTTAGAATTGCCCCAGTTATAAACATGTTACTCTGTTGGCAACACCCTTGTGCTGGGTCCCACAGGGCCGTCTGTGTTCAAGGTACATGCCCACACACCTCACCACCATGTACTCGTGTCCCTGAAGCACGTTCCAGATGGTCACACACAGGCTGAGACCAGATGTCTTCTTGCAGCTTCACTTTCCACCACCCACCCTCCTTTTGCCCAACGTCAGCAATTGTCACCGCCTGTCTTGCAGTTCCTAGTGCTTATTCAGGGAGTGCTTCCAGCGCCATCAGAAGCTGGTTCTGCTTGCATAAGGGTCAGCAGGACTTCTGCCTCCAACGTCCCCATTTTCAAAGGAGTTGGCTGACAGAGGAAAGGAAGAGGCAGTACCCAGTGAGCAGAGAGAAAAAAGGCAGTTTATAACCAGTACAGTGAGCAACCAGCCCCTTTCATAGTTGCCTTTGTCTTGCTATCACCATGTTCTCTGCAGCCTGTGGATATCAGAGCATGGGCTCTGTTCTCAGTGATGCCCAAGTAAATCCAGAGACAAGGACTTAGTGCAGAGTGGGAGAGGGGATTTGCCCCTCAGAACACACAGGCTTTACAGAAATAAAGCAAGGGGGTGAGCCTCCTTTCTTCCTTAGTATAAATCCAAAGTAAGATCAGTGGAGTTACATCCATGTACTGACATGCATGAGAAGAGAACCAGCCTCTAGAGGTTTGGGCAGTCTTCCAGGTCAAGAAAAGGGCAGTGCTGCTCCACAAGTTATGTTATTTTGGTTTCCTCTTCACCTTTTGCAGGGCTAGAAACACTAGTAAAATGGGAGCTGTTTTTCAAAATCCTCTTCTTCCCAAGTCCCCCACAGATGCGGGAACAAGCTTATGCATTGGGTTTGGGGTTGCTGGAGCACTGCTTTGGACTCTTTGCCTTATTTGATTATAGTCTAAAACCATGGAAGTCCCTCTTGGCTCCTGGCTTGTTCCTTCCAGCCTGTTAAAGTGCCTTAGAGAAAACACAATGCCATGCCTTAAAGCGGCAGTGTCCATTGGTGGGAGGACACAGCATATTCCTGAGCCAGGAAGATCTCGAGGCGGGAGGGGTCAACCAAAGAAGTAATTTTGTGCGGTTAAGGATGGCTAGACTGCAGCTGGAGGCTTTATACAACCTGCAGAGTTATGCAGCATGGCCTGTGATCAATCCTCAACTTACTTTAGATGGGCAAGCTGAAAAGGCTTCAGGTTCTAGCATACAATGCAGCCAAACTACTCTGGTCACTTTGGAGCAGTGCGTGCTGGGATAAGTAGTCTCAGCTGCCCTGCATCTCCCACAGAAGAGGGCTACAATCTGCTCCAGTTTAGGCAAAACGTGTGGAGTCCACGATGAGCTATGTGATACTGCACCCCAGTGCAGCCAAGACCAGGGCAGCTGGGGCTTGTTAAATTGTCTTTTTAATAACAGGTCTGCTACCTACAGAGTTTCCCCCTGCCCACCCCAGTAACCTAGAAAGAAAAATACCCTTTAAAATGTAACATTTGTTGAAAACAGTGGTCAGCACCGAGGGCCATGGTACGTTGGTACATACATGGTGCATGAACATCTCTTCTCTGTAATCACAGGGGACAGTACTGCCCCAGCGTGGAAGGAACAGCTCCAAGCAGTGTTTGCTGGGATAGTCACTAGAGAGTCTGCAAGGTGCAGGGAAGGCAAATTTTTTAAGCCACCGTTTAAGAAACAAACAAAAAAGCTCCCATTCTCTCTATATTTCCCTTGTGTACGTGTGTGAAATTTATCAGTATTCCATAGGTCTCTTTAGCGAACTTATTTTACTTGTTTTTGTAATGTTTTTGAAGCAGGGAGGAGAGGTTTGGATATAGCTGCCAAATAAATGAAACAAAATGAAAAGGGTCCATTTGTTTCCTTTTATTTACCAGAACAAAATAGAATTGGCTTTAGGATTTCCGCACTCCCTCCTACACCCTTACAGGCTGTCCCCCTCATAGCCATCAAAGCAACAAAGCATGGGGTAAATGCTTTTGTATAAGGATCTCAAAGCACTTTGTATAGGCAGGTCAGTATCATTCTCCCTACTGGCAGATGGCACAATGGAGGGAAATGGCCATGGTCACAGGGTAAATCAGTGGCATGCCAGCAGAACCCAGGAGTCCAGCCTAGCATTCAGTGCTTCTTAGTACTGTCTTACATACCCTCCCTCAACTCCGGTGTTTACTCCTCCTCTCATGTGTTCAGGAGAGGAGGACAACAGGCTTCTAACCATAATGTGTTTGTACAATCCACAGCCTAAGCATGGCGTGACCAAAATATATTTAATGAGGATGCCAATACAAAGGTTCTTGTCACCCATCTGGGCAGTGGAGACGGGACAGCACCAAACACCAGGCCAGAAGTTAATGGTTTTTAATCTTGTCTTTGACCTGTCTTTGTGCTTGGAGAACAGCATGAAGGTCCCCACAGCAAGTGGGAGTTGATTCATCATGAGACATGAGGGAGAAATGCTGATGGCAGAATCGCAGCCAACAGTCTCAGCACTTGTACGCCATGAACTGTCCAAGCAGAGGACAGTATGTCCATGCAACAGGAAAAGACTAGTGCAGGCTGACTCCCAAGTTTCCACTAGCTGCCATGGGCACATGTTCCTCCAGGCCAGTCGCCCATTTTGAGCCTATTTTGCTTCTCATCACCTGCTTCCCTGAGGAGAAGTCACAGCCCCTTTATGCCACCAGTATCTCTGCTGGGGAGAGTCTGCCAAGCAGGGTTGTGTGTCCTGACATAGAGCTTAGTCGTTTCCTTGATAACCTGAACACCTCCACTTCTCTAATGTCACCTGCCAGTATCCTGCCAGACCTCCCCCAACCCTATTTATTCAAATACATTTATAGTTTTGTACAACCCTACACAGTTTTTAATCTATAGAAAATGCACTGTGCCACAGCATATGGTTATGCTTTATATAGTGCTCATGCACTCTCCTTTCATGCCAAGGAACAGCTCAGTGCAGTCCTTTGTTTATCATGGCTTGAGCCTATGATCCTTTACAATGAGTCTTTGTTCCTTATCCTGCAGTTATGCACTTACTTCAGTATCCACTTTGAAGGATCTTATGAAGCCTCATGAAAATCAGGTAATTCATGCCTGGTGAGTCACTTTGATGTACATTAACTTTTCACAAATTCTCAAACATCTTAATGAGTTTGAGAGGCCCTGGTTTTCCCATGTAGGCCCATGCTGGTTTGATTCTTTCAAGCAATACCTGTGCAACGGTACACCTAATTTCTCCTTAACTGGACCATTCCCATAAATCTGTTTTTCCCATGTAAACATTAAGCTTGCTAATGGGTAAGTTCCAGAGATGTTGCTTGGCTCTGTTTAAAAATAGTTTCATACAATTCTTTTTTCCCCCCAATTAATGGGATATCTAGGTAACTGTTTGAAAGCTAAGAAGCACCAAATTTCAATGTGAAGCCTCAATTCTGTCACCTTTGCATGAATGTATTATGAAACAGCCTTTAACGATATGGTGTGTTATTTGCAGGCAGCATCATGCCATTCTTCTGTACAATCTTAAATATATACACAAAGCATCTGCTGCCACAGTAAATTCTTATGCACATGATAGTCCATGGGAAGGAATGTCAGGAGTGCTTGTTTCATTTGCCATGCACTTTATATAAGTATAGAAAAAGTTGCCTATTTTATGCCGTTACATTGAAAAATAGCATATCTTTGACTGCAGCACTTGTAGTTGCTATACATGTAATCTGGATTTTCCCTGCATAATACTCATATTTTCAGAACAAAGCTTTCCCAATGGAGCTTCCTCAGATGCTAGCCAGAGAGAAATTCTGTCACCCACATTAATTTAGCAAATTGGTATTAAAACTCCTTGCCTCTAAGGCACTTTAACAAGGTGTATGCTAAGTGATATCAAACTGTTTTCCAGAACAAAGGTCCTCCTCTAGCAGAAACCAGACTTGGATCATTTCAATTTGCTTTCTGTAAGGGGCTGCAAAACCCAACAGAGAGTGCTAGAAAGCTACAATCTCCAGTGTAACTGTTGCTGTGCACTGTACCCAGGATGCTGCTCCTTTGGGACTTCGAAGCACTCTACATAAGATAGGTGAAAAAGCCTTCCAATTGCACTGCACAGTAGCTATTTATTTATTTCACCAATGGGAGAAAAGGAAATTAAGCTTAAAAAATAGAAAAAAAAGGGCTTGCCCAAGCCTGCAAAAAAATAAAGAAATAAAAAAAAAACACAGAAAAAAATCAAGTGGTCCATTGAAAGGAAAGTTTGTAAAGTTAAGGGTCTCAATCTGTCATAGAATCACAGAACTGGAAGAGACCTGTAAGATCATCAAGTCTCATCCCCTGCCAAGGGCAGGAAATTATTGGGCTCAGACAAGCTCAACAAGGTGTGTGTCCAGCTTCCACTTGAATACCCCCAAGGATGGTGAGTGCACCACCTCTGCTGGGAATGCGTTCCAGATTCTAGCACCCTTTACAGAGAAAAAGTTCTTTCTTGTATCTAGCCTGAATTTACCTTTTATAAGCTTATGTCCATTGGTCCTCATCCTCTCTTGAGGTGCTTTCCTGAAGAATTGCTCACCTAGATCTAAAAAAACCTAGAACTCCTGGTTCCAAAATGATGCCATTTTCCAGTTGGTCTAATAAAAGGTAAGAAAATTGTCCTTTTCTGCAAGCTTTCGGGATCAAAGTCCCGGAGTCAGGCTCTGGGAAAAGTGTAGATGGTACAAGATGGTAAAAAGTCCCCAGAGGTAGGAAATAAACTTCATTTTTGCACAGAGGGAGCTGAAGATGGAAGGCTGTCCCCCTGGGTCCAGGGGAGTGTCTTTGTGAGCTGTGCTGAGTAGCCTTTGATGTGTTGATCAGGCAGAATTCCTTCCCTGGAGGTGGCAGATGGCAGGCAGGGAGGTAAAGAACTTCCTTGTTGTTTTGCAATTAAGTTTAAAATCCAAAATTCACCTAGATCTTGGTGTTCACCCTGATGTACTTGCAGGTGGCTATCAAGTCACCTCTCAGCCTTCTCTTACTCAAACTGAACATGCTTGGTTCCCGGAGTCTCTTCTCATAGGGCCTATCCTCCATGCCCTTGACCAAGGCCCTCCTTTGTACCCTCTTGAGCTTAGCCACGTCCTCAAAGTGCAGTGTCCAAAACTGGACACAGTACTCTGGCCAACACTGAATAGAGAGGGAGGATCACCTCCCTGGATCTATTGGCAACACATCAGCTGATGTATGCCAGAGGTCTATTTGCCCTACTGGCACCCTCATCACACTGCTGGCCCATATTCATCTTCCATGTCAGGCACGGAAATAGAAACTAGAGCACCTGACACTCAGGCTTTGACCATACACAGAAGTAGAGTTGCATGAACTGCCCTGGTGCAATGAAAGCAGTACAGTCTCCTCATGCTTATACTGAAGTGGAAAAAGCTATACCAGGCTCTCTAACTGACAGCCTGCAAGAGGTTAGTTTGTAGCCCTATGATCCCATCCAGCTGCTGTAGTGTTTCCCCTATGGCAGCAGCAGCAGCTGGAGGCTCCAGGCTCCTCCTCTCTGGTTTCTGCTTGCTAAAGGGGGGGGCAGCATAGGGTATCCATGCCCATACATGCAGTACAGGTGGGGCAGGACAGGAGGGAGTGCCCACAGGCTCAGCATGGCAGCTTTGGGAAGGACCCAGGTACTTGATGCAGTAGGACAGCACCCAAAGCGGCCCATGGTCTGTAGTGTTACAGCCCTCAGTTTGCAGCCCCCACTAGTGCAGCCTGTGAGGCATGTGGCCCCCCAGCTACTTAGAAGTCTCACAACCATGCGCTATACTGCCACGAACACTTCCGTGCTCATGTAGATGTCAGCGTAGTAGATGGATCAGGATAACCATGACAGTTAAACAAGCACAAAGTTAAGATCAGTCCCAGTCCTTCTAGAGGCTAGACTATGCACTGTCAGCTTTCCCAGCTATAAGGACACAGGAGCTGATGTTAGTACAGAGGGAAATCCTAAGGCCACTGATTCCCACAGATACAAACTGGGCCTTCATTTTATTCTTTGCTGTTTCACACTCTTTTCTTTAAACCACTTGGATGCCAAAGTCAGTATAGTCAAGCTGTGGTTAGTTTGGGGGTTTTGTTGCTTATGATGGGGAAAATATTTTTCAGGCCCTCTCTATATGATGAGATTTGGGCTGGGGTGGGTCAGTGTACTTTTTCAGTTAAAATTCAAGTGGTGTCTATCCTGGAAAATGCTATGAATGACTGAAGAGCTAGTAGGATTATGACATCACAGACAAACAGAAAGTTAAACTTGATCACTTGAGATGGGAAGTGATTTTCATCCAGGATAAAAGCATTAGACTTGAGTGCCCTTTGACTTGTTTAGGATGAAGAGGCAAGACAGTTATCTAAAAGCTGTTTTCCCCTCTGATTTTTCACATTAAGATGGTGGGGAGGAGGAGTCTACCCTAGAAGATTCTCTAATGAATGAAAAACTAGTGAAATTATGAGAGTCAAAAATCAAAGCTTTGTGTAGCAAGACGGCCCCAGAGGTGGCAGCGATGCTCCTGGGTAGCCATACAGCTCCTGCACCCACCCCAGCTCCCTGGGTCTCCTTCCTTCCCTTTCACTTGCCACATATTGTTTCAATTAGTTAAACTGATGGAAAGGAAGGCTTGCCCTAAAATTCTGGAGTGAGCCCTCATCTGTGCTTCTACCACCAAGTTCCTCCTGGACTCTGGTCTCAAACTCTCCTCCCAGGTGTCAAGTAGGACCTCTTGTGCTCCAGTGCAATAATTGCCTGAAGGGTTAATTCTGTGGCATCCAACATCCACTAAAGACATGCCCATGCCTCATAGGTGTTACCAATCCCTCCTCAGCAGGTGCTCAGCCCCATTTCCACTCAGTCAATCTGGGCCTTGCTGCCCATACCCATCTCTGCCCCTTTTGGGCTCAGGCTCCTAACTGGTCTCTGCCTCACCTGAGCTATGGGATCCCTGGCCCTGTTGATCCTTGCCACACTTAGGCCATGAGTTCCAGACTCCATTTCTCACCTCTCTCAGGTGATGCTTCTCTGGTTCCACACTTCTCGGGCTACGTTCCTCACCCCTCTTGCACTACATGCCCCTGGCCCCAGTTCCACCCTTCTCAGGCACTCTGCTCAAGTCTCTCACCCTCTCTAGTCTTCTTCATTTAGCAGAAACCTGCTCCATATTGGGACCCGGCCCAACCCCACAACTGTTGTATGCCTCTTTGACACCCCTGGGACTTCCTGGCCTTCTCTTCAGTCCCAATCCCAAACCACTGGTAATATCTCCAATGTAAACATAAGTACACTAGCTATCACTTAAGTCCCTGGGTCTCTCAGCTCTGGTCTTTGTAGTACAGGGTTCCTCCATCTCCAGTAGCTTATAGTCTTCAGGGCAAACAGCTTCCAGACAGTGTCTCTGACAGAGCTGGGTTTTGTTTTACTTTGTTTTTTTGGTTTGTTTTTTTTTTGGGGGGGGAAGAAGGGAGGAAAGAAGTTTGAAAATTGTTTATATTCCACATCAAATTAGCCAAATCAGTTCTGAATCCTCTTGATTGAGCAACACTCAATCATTCAAACATCATATGTAGTGCTGCAACCAGCAAATATCCTCCACCCCTGACTTTTCACCCTGGTGCTTCAGATGCCCACCAATGGATTTGGAAGTATCCTATGTGCAGGCCCAAGCCTGGAGGCTTTGGGTTTGGATACCCCCCAAATACTTCTGTGGCCTTTGGTTAAGGGCAAATGAGAAGGGGTTCCCCATTTCCATAAAGTAGGCACACAGTCAAGATCCTCGCACTGGAAACTGTCCAGTGGGAAGCCAATTACAAGACTCAGGGCACCCTGTCCACAGTGCATTGGATAGGGGTGTACCCCCCACTACACAATGCTATTTAAATCCATCTCAGTTTGGGTAACAGAATAGTGTTAACACTTGATCTTAGCCTACAAGAGACAGAGTCTTTTTCAGGGAAAAGCTCTTTCCCTAGTAGCCTATTAAGACAGACTGCCTCTTAAGTAGTAAGCCCTGGGCTTTTGTATCTCCTAAATCCTGCCCCTTCAGGTCATGTGGCCCTCCCCACCACCTGCAGGGCTGCTTCATCTGGACCTGTCAGCTAGTTGCCATGTGAGCTCACAAGTACAGCCGTAGCTGCTTCCTTGTTGCCTGGCTAGGCTCTGCTCTACTGCCCTATTGCAGCAGGGCTGCACATGTCCTAGGCCCTCCTAACCTATGGCACTAATTGCTTGCCTCCACTGCCAGCTCACTCCCTGCAGTGTTTCCTTGACTGGTGGTAGGTGTTCTCCTCTGCCTTAACAGGCAGCCCTCTACCCAGGTAACAGGGCTTCCCTGGTGCCTGCAGTTGTACAGCTACCCTCTCTCTATTCTGCTGCCTGGACTCTATCTGCTGCAAGTTTTCCTCTTAAAGTAATGGCAGCATTCATCTCCCTGTTACACTTTGCAATTGAGAGAGGAATAGTTTAGTTCAACCCTTTAAAAGTCTATATTTGAGGCCTGGTGGAGTTTTAATACAAATTTAACTTAAAATGACTAGAGAACACTTCAGATAAAGGATGTCTTTGCTTAGATTCACCACCCCTGCCTTCCATTAGGATACTGAAAGTTCACAGTACAATCCTCCAGCAAAAACAGGGAAAACTGGACTTGATACTTCTGGTATTCATATGCTATAGCCTCATCCAGCACTGGTTGAGTGAACTGGGCAGCCAGCCACTGACCAATCCTGATGCAAACCCTGCTACATCTGCTAATAAAGACACCAAGGATGGACTAATTAGTTTGGAGCCCAGCTAGACTGGAGGTTGCCTAGCCTAGGGGTTTGTAACATAGTCTGCACACTGCATCCAGCCAGTAGAGCCTGAGGGCTTTGCCTATGCCCACACCTGCACTGCAGCTAAGCAACAGTGAGCTGCACAGCCTTGAGCTGGACAACTTCCAGCTGTGCCCTTACCACTAATGCTTCTTCCTCCCCATGCATTGCCCCTTGCCCCCAGCACCAGTTGTAGTGTACAAGCAGCAGCAGTGAGGATGCTCATCACAGCTCCCCCGCCGGGGCAGGAGCTGGGATAAGTAGCAATGGCAAAGATACAGCTCCTAGCTACTTGGCTTTGCACAGGTGCAGGGGAAGCACCCCCCTCCCCAACGCACACACCACCACTGACATGCCATAGAAGCCATCCAGCCCGTGTCAGACTGAGGCCAGGTTGTTCCAGCCCACAGCTTGGAAAGGTTGTTGGCAGCTGGCCTATCCTAATGACCAAGCTAGCATTAGCCAGGCTGGTATCTCAAAGAACCAGAAAGCCCAGACGAGGATGAAAGCTAGACAAGCAGGTGAGAGGGCAACATACCCTTAAGTGACTCAGAGGCTATTAGATGCATCAGAGCCTGTTCCTCTCTTTATAGACTGGATTTATGTGAAGGACTTGGAACAGCCCCCTGGAAGGTGGCAGTAAGGGGACCACTCACAGAGAGCTGGGTGGGGAGCAGGCAGCAAACTTCAGGTAACCTGCCTGGGACATCTTTTATCCACAAGGGGAAAGGGACCCAAGCCAAACTTGCAAAAAGTCCTTCTAAATTCTTTTCCTCCACCGATATCTAAATAACAAAAATACTGTATGTATTTTCTAAAGATTCAGTGTTCATGGAATTGTTTCATCAATGATGGCAGGGAAAGTGTCTGATACATTTGGAGTGACCCTTCCCTCCTAAAAGAGTCATCCAGCGATATCAGTATTCACTGGAGGAATTTGGTATTTGGTCGTGGACTTTCTGGGAGAGGAGGAGGAGGGGCTTTTGGTTCCAAGTTCCTGTACCCATTACAGTGTGACAAAGGATAAACCCCCTCATCTGTTTACAAATCTGGGCTTTGCTGCAACTGAAGTTCAGTTTTCCAGGAAAAGTGTCTTTGTGACGTTCCCATTGTGACAAGATTCTGTAGCTTAAGATACTTGATTACTTATTACCCAGCATTTAATAATCTGTGTCTAAAGGGCAGCAAGATGAACTCGAGACACCCCTTGTTTCTTGCCGAGGCAATGCATAGAATGATGAGACTCAACATTGCAGACAGCAATTACCTAGCAAATAACAACCCTCCGCAGAGCTGTTCCTGGGGAACATTTCACTCAGAAGGGCTTGTTTACATGGGGGAGCTCTTCTGGATTCACTCCTTGTATGAGCCTTCTTATTCCAGAATATGTCACTCCTTTTCTGGTTTGAATCGGTATGATCGCAAAAATAGAAGTTAGTCTGAAAAAGGAGGATTGCTGGAAGGAGCTATTCAATAATAATGATTCCACTTTGAATTCATGCTTTGCTTTAATCTGAATTAATTACCCAAAGGGCAACTTTTCTTCTATGACCAAGTATCAAGTCTGAACGATCCAGTGGGGACTGCTGACTGTTTATACTTCATGAACCCTTGAGAAATTCCATCTTTTACAATTAATGGGACAAATTTCCAGGGATATTTAAGGAACTCAACACCATTGTACTTTGTACTGCTTTCTGGGCTTCTCCACCTCGCATTAAGTTAGGTGGGCATTCATCTCTCTGGCAGCACCCTACCTGGACTCATCTTTGCCAGAGATAACGATAATAAAAAATTTTAAATTACCATTTTTTGGGCCTCCTTTCCATCCAGGCTCCAGATGGCCACATGGTTTGCCCATGCCTGTGTCTGGCCCTGCTCTCTGGCTTGAAAGAGCCTGGTACAAGGCCTGAAAACTGTGAGTTACCAGAGGATGCTTCACTCCTGACATTAGGCTGTAAAGCTTGCACCCTCGCTACAGTGGTCTCTGAAGCTTTTGGCATTTAAGGAATAGCAGGCATATGGGAATAACCTGCAACCAACTTTTATCCTGCCTCTGACCCATTTCTCAATATGCCCTGAAAGACCCTTGGTGCCTACTGGAAGCATTTGGAGCATTCCCTTGCAACCTTTTTGCACTGACTTGAGTGTGGTCCTTAGATTCTTGCCCTCAGCTGGCCAAATTCATACGTGGTCTAAAAGGTGTTAAGTCACTCCCAGCCTTGGTCACAGGCTTCAAGCTAGGATAACATGCAGGTTGGAGGACTCAAAAGGAGGTGTGGGTTTCACCAGCTTAGAATCCCTTTGTTGCTACATTGTTCTGATTTTGGCTCTCCTAGAGGTCTGTCCTAGATTAATTGTAGAACCTTAATTGTAGAACCAGATTCACAACCAAAATTGGTTAAATAGTAACAAAAAAAATTCCACTGAAATGGTAACAACAGCAATGTTGAGGGGGGCACGTGGTTTTAAAGCAGCAACTGTACATGAAACATTGCAAAATATTGTCCAACCCTGTTGTTAATTAGCTAGGTTAAGGTATGGCTCCTAGGTTGTTGGGTTTTTTTCTTTTTGCCCTGAGGAGTTAGCCAACTCTCAGGGTCTAGTAGGTCCTTCTGGCAGGAAGAGAAACACAGCGGTGAAGCATCCTGTTTATTTGCAGCGTACAAAGTCCTGCTTCCCCCGGATAGGGTAGTAGTAGTCGTACGACAGCTTCTCTGCTCGGTTACTGGGAGTTATTCTCTGCTCCGAGTCTGGTTGGGTCTGAGGGATGCCAAAACTCACCTGCGGCTGACAAAAAGGGCTGAGGGTGGCATATGCAGGGTGGCAGAAGGAGACGGAAGTGAAGATGTCTTTGTTTCTCAGCCTTTACAGCTGTGCGTTATAGCACCTTTGCCACCTCGTGCCCTGCCCCTTGGACTTCCTATACCCGTCTTTGTGGAAAACATCTCAGCCGCGGGTTGGGTGGTAGTGCCTGGCCCTTAGCCTGCATGCTGGGCAGCGGTGCCTGCTGCTGCAGCTCCCTAGAGCAGTAGCTTTCAACCTGTTTTAATTTGCAGACCTGCTAAAAAATTCAAAGGGGTCCACACCTCTATTTGAAATTGTAAGTGTGGGGATTCACAGATATTTGACCAACTGCAGTCATTTTTTCACCAGATTGCTCACAGACGCAGTCTGCAGACCCCCAGGGCCCCACAGGTTGAAAACCACTGCTGGAGAGGAATTCAATGGCTCCCTGAGGATGCACCCCCTCCTCATAGCAGTGGGGCTTGCAGCTCACGGGCTCTGCCAAGGCGTGGAGTGAGGGCACGTCTCCCACAGCATCCCCTGCCGCTCGGCACCAGAGCAGAGGCAGCCTCGCCCCACAGGAGGTGCAGGCGCTACACCAACCCGCGCACCCCCGCTCTGCCCGCGGCTTTCCCAGGCAGGCCCCTCGCTTCCTCCCCCTCATGCTCGCTCCGGGGTTCCAGCATGCTGGGCGCAGCCCGGGAACCTGTATCCCGCACACGCGCCCCTTACACCCCACGAGCGGTACGGCCAGTATGCAGATGCCGGGGCTCTCCGGAGAAGGGAAGGCGGGGCGAGGGTCCAGCCCGGCTCAGCCGAGCCAATCAGGCGGCCGCGGCACCCGGGATCTTGCGTAGCTCTGACTGCGCCCTCGGAGCGCCCGGCAGGCGGTGGTTATGCAGGGCGCGGGGCCCGCCCACGGGGCGGCGCCCGGGACCCAGCGGGGGACGCTGTGTGGTGGCTGCAGGGTGCGCGTGATGGAGCCGTTGGAGGAGGCGGTTGGCGGCGCGGCGGCGGCGGTGGTGCTGGAGCTGCCGCGGCGAGAGCGCGAGCGCGACGCGGCCGACCTGGCGGCCGAGCTGGAGGCGCGGCGCAGCGGCGAGACGCGGCGGCTGGTGCTGGGCGGGCGGCGAGTGTCGGGCCCGCTGCCGGCCGCGCTGGGCCGCTGGTTTCCGGCGCTCGAGGTGCTGGACGTGAGCGGCGCGGGGCTGGCCGAGCTGGGCGCGGCGCTGCTGGCGCTGCCGCGGCTGCGGGCGCTGCTGGCCAAGAACAACCGGCTGGGCGGGCCCGGGTCGCTGCCCAAGGGGCTGGCGCAGGCCCCGCTCGGCCGCTCGCTGCGCGTCCTCAACCTCAGCGGCAACCGCTTCGCCGAGGTGCCGCCCGCCCTGCTGGGCCTGCGCGGCCTGCAGCGCCTCAGCCTGGGCGGCAACCGTCTACACAGCATCCCGCCAGACATCCAGGGCCTGCAGAGGTCAGTCTGGGGGGTGGGAGGGGGCATGCTGGTGCCCCTCAGTCCCGACCTGAAGCCCCTCCCTCTGCCCTGCATTGAGGACCCACAGCCCCCCCCCTGCCCTTTTGTGCGTGCACACACACGACAGTCCCTGAGCCATACATGCGCACATGTGTGTACAAGTCCCCAAGCCCTACACATGCGCACGCTAAACAGTCCCCAAGGCCTGCACATGCAGACACACACATAGGACAGGCCCCCAACCCCTGCACGCACACGTGGAACAGTCCCCAAGCCCTACACATGCAAACGGGACAGTCTCCATGCCCTGCACACATGCACAGCTCTTCTGTGTCCTACACACGCACGCACATACACACAAGGACAGTCCCCAAGTGCATGCTCACATACACCCACTCACACCAGTCCCCAAGCCCTACACATGCACACACTGGATAGTCCCTGAGCCTTCCACACAAACACACATGCAAACAGTCCCCAAGTCCTATGCACACCAGACAGTCCCCAAGACCTGACCCTCTGTGCAGCTGCCACGGCTGCTGTCACCACCCTGCCAGGCTGCATGCTGCCCGCATGCATACGTGCACACAGAGCATGTGATCTCCTGCCTCCAGTTGTCTGCCCCTTGCTCCCACCAGACCTAAGCAGCTCCTTACTAGGGCAAACCAAGAGGTGCAGGGAAAAACTTTAGTGCTGAGCAGAGCAAAATCCCAGATGTTTGTTGATGTTTAAAAAAACTGCCCGGAGGGGGATGGGAGGATCCAAAAAGAGGACAAATCCAGGTAAACTCGGATGTATGGTGATCCTAAACAGGTGGGAACCCGGGTACTATGGTGCCTGCTTAGAACAGGACCATCTCCAACCAGAGTAGTGGTTCTCAACCTTTTTTTGTCCTAGTAAACATCAGTAGCCAACCCCAACCCAGTAAATAGTTTAAGTAGCTAGCCTCCTACCAGCCTGCAGGTGGAAATGGACAGTTTCCCACGTTTTTGTCTTTTAAAGGAGAAAATCTGTGATTTTCTACATTTTCCCATGACTGTTCACAACCCTTTCATATGTTCTTGCAACCCTCTTGTTGAGAAACACTGAATTAGATCATTCTAGCCAGGGCTTTGTTGAGCTGGGCCTTAAAAATTTCCCAGGCTGGAGATCCCATCACCTCTCTAGGTAACCTATTGCATTGTTTCACCACCTTCCTAGTGTGACATTTTTTCCTAATGTCCAGTTTAAATCTCCCTTGCTTGCCCTTGATGTGATGGCAGCTGGACTAGGGGAGCTGGTAGCTAAGACTGTTTCGGAGTCCTTGAAAGAGGTGCCAACCCTAAGTCTGAGTGCCTCTTCAAACCCCGGCTTGAGAGGGAAAAGTGCAACGCTTCCGACACGGTGGCATGGGCAGAGGAGCTCCAGGGCTTGTCCTTGTGATGGGGCAGGGAAATGAAGGGTTTTGCTTGAACTTGCTTTTTGAACTGCATGTGGTCATATCCAAGCAAAGATGCAGCACTCATGTGAGTTGAAGGCCTGGACAGGCCCCCTTGGACTCAACCTAGTCTGGTGACTTGTGTGAAAAGTGCAAGCTGCCTCATCTGATATGAGGTAAGCCCAGGGGGCCGAGGGAAGGCAGTACACATTTCTCCAGCAGAGATGTGCTTTGGGAATGCATTTCAATTGCATAGGGGAAAGGTTGAGGTTTTAAATCCCATTAGCTATCTAAACCATTTGAACCTTATGACATCTAATACAGATGCTGCCATTTAATGCTACACCATCAGTGAGGTACCTTGAGGTAGCTGACAGTTTTAAGTCTCTTTTTCCTAGTATAGCACACCCCACTCAAAGAAAAATCGCATCGGTAGTTTTGCTGCTGTATCAGGTTTCCTACAATAATTAGTTGTCCAGTCGTAAGTGTCTTTTAAGCATTACTGCTCCCAGAGTTTCTCCTTGTCATCTCATGTGTTTCAGATTAATTCTCCAAGTTTAATATCTGACTTCATGTGGGTTGCTAGTGTCGTGTTTTTCAGCGGGTGAAAGTTGGAAAAGTCAATGTAGTAATTGAGGATTGTTCAGGGAGAAGAGGCCATCCCAGTGAAAACAGGGTTGAGAAGAATAAGGGTAGGGCATTCATTTGATACACATAATGTTCTTCAAGACAACATCACAAATTTTCACTTAGTTATAGGACTTCCAGTGGGAGTAGGAGACCGAACACCCCTCCCCCTGCCCCCTTCCAGCTAGGCAAGTGGCAGCAGGGCATAGTCCCTGCTTCTGCGCTGCTATGTCCACTTCAGTACTGGAAGCCAGGACTCTGTTGTCGCCACTTGCCAGCCAGCCCAGGAGAGCAGGCACTACTGCTGCTTGCCAGCCAACATGTGAGGATGCAGGTGTGGCAGCACTGGTAGTGGGGGCTCCACCCTGCTGCTGTTTGCCCCCCATCTTCCTGGAGAGAGCCACACCTGCATCCTGCCTCAGCTGGGGAAGAGGCAGCAGGGCAGAGCCCCTGCTACCACACCTGTATCCTATGCCCCCTGGTCCCTCTTCCTCTGTAATAATGCTCCCCCCCGATTGGACAGCTTGTCCCATGTTTCAAATAGATTCAGAGCTTTTAATTGGTCTCCTGATTCAATTTGGATTCGGAGATTCGGTCCCCGAATTGGGCTGAATCTTTTCCAGATCGAATCAGCTACGAAGCGTCACACAGTGCTAGTGATTACCTATGCATCAGCCCCGTTGTCTCTGCAAATTTGTCTACAAAGAGACAAGCCCTTACCTCTCTCTAAAAGTGCAGTTTCAGGAAGTTAAATGAATAAAGGGTATCAAACAACAAGAATGCACTTTTTGTAGAAAACGTTGATTAAATTGAGGCTTCCTGACCAGTGATTTAAATCATGACTTAATCAATTTGGTTTAAATCGTATCCACCCTGGAAAAAACTCTAGTATATATAATGGCAAAAGGACTTTTGCTGGTGCAGCTGCAGCCATATTTAAGCTGAAGGCCTTTCTGACATAACTTTGTTGATCTAACTTAGTGATTCTCACCTTGGGGTACCTTGAGAACGTGTCGGGGGTATTCTGTGGTGCTATGCAATGTTAGCACTGTTAGGTATGCAAACACGATTCACAAGAGAACCCAGAGATTTCAAATATAAATCCAGAGTGTTAAAAACATTCTGACCTGCTGTGGTCTTTCTGAGTTCTCTGCAGCAGGAACATTGCTCTATTATTTTTCTCTAGTCAAAAAACAAGAGAAAACTCAGAGTTGACACTTTCTGAGGAGTGCCTCAAATCTATCTAGGGAGTTTTGAGATGGAAAAGTTTAGATCAATGATTCTCAACCTTTTTAATGTTTCAAATTTATATTGCAGAAAAAAAACATGGCTCTTGACTTAGTCTGAGCACAAATGTTGATATTGCATCTGCCACAGGACTGCATTTTGTTGCATTTGGGTTTCAGGAGTGGGATTAAGCCTCTGCAATGCTACTTGAGGTTGGTCTTAACTGTGGAGATTCTTCACTGTTTTTAATGAAGCATAGCACTTGGCTTCTTGGCTTTGCTGATGTCAGCTTGAATGTTGTTGTGTGAGTCTTCATACAATCTTTAACTCAGGAGGAGGCAAAATATGGCCCACAGGCTGGAGCCAGTCTGCCAAGGGATTATATCCAGCCGTGCCAAATCCCTCAGCCCCATCTAGCCCCAACATGGGAGGTGGGGTCCAGCCCAGGCCACAACATGTGTGGCTGGTCCTGCTGCCCGTGGGCACAGGTTAGCAGCCAGACTTGACTTCCTGGCAGCCCCCACAGTAGCAGCTCATTCTGCCCGGCTGCTGCTGCCAGTGTCCCCGATGCCACTGGACTTAGCCCTGCTGCCCAGGCACCCCACTGTCCACCCCACAGGCACTGGTTCTGCAGGCGGGGGCTGGCCACTGCCTACGGAACCAGTGCCCATGGCAGGGTTGTGTGGAGAACAGATTGGTGCTCTGCCCCAGGTCCCAGCCTCATGTTGTCACCACCACCCCACAGTCTCAGCCCTGGCCACCCATCCCACTCCTGCATGCCGCTCCCCACCTGCCCACAGTCCCATCCCATCCACCTGGCCAAGGGCTGGTCTCTATGGAGACTTCCCACATACCCATTCTGTCCGGCAGCTTCAGCAGTGGGTCAGAGGCAGACAGCCTGGGGCGAGATAGGATCAATTGCTCCCACCACTCTGGGCTAGGTTAGCCCTTCCCCTCACTTCTCCACCTCAGGCCCACTACAGCTCACTAAAACTCCTTAAGTGGCCCTCCAGCCCAAACAATTGCCCACCCCTGTTTTGACTGGTTTAATTCCATTGTCTGCAGTGGAGTGCCTGGATTGACTTGAGATATAGATGCCAGTGCAAGTGGAAATAGGATCTCTTTGAATAACTGAACACAGCGCAAGAAGGGGAAAAATGCATCAGAATTGATGCTTATAATGTAATGTAACTCTTTTCTGTATCTCTGTCATGTCTTATTTGTTTTTATCTTGCGTCTGATATTGCTAATTAATTCTTAGGTATTGAAGGACTGGTGGCTCAAGGTCCAAATGATTACTGTGTTAATTGTAGTGTTAATAGCAAGGATGCTACACATGTGCCCAATTTAAGATACCATAAAGTGGCAGATGAGGTATAAAAATTTTCCATATCATCTAGATAATTTTTATAGCTTATTTGTATGCTGCCGTAAATTTAATGTGACTGTGGATAGAATGGGGCCAAATGAGCTGAAAGTCCTCTGCTAGGGACTTTAAACCCCTGCTTGGCATGGGGAATCAGAGGCTCCTGATGGAGTTTAAAGTCCCCAATTGGGTAAATCCCTTCAGTTCCAAGAGCTTCTGATCTCCTGCACCTGGGAGCCCTGGCCTGGACAACCCCTTGTCTCAAACTGACCTTAGTGTGGTTCTGGGGCGAACAATCAGCTGATGGTCAGCTCTGGCCCCAGCATCACCCTGAGTATTCAAACCTACTCCTGTGTGGTCCAGGCCAGGGCTGACAATCAGATGATTGTTGGCTTCAGCCCTAACCATCAGCTGATTATCAATCCCAGTCCCAGACCACACTAGGATCAGTTTAAGAACTGGTGCTTTCCCAGGGCTGAAGCCAACAGTAAGTTCATTGTCAGTCCCAGCCCAGTTTGCCAGTGCAGGGGACCCTGAGATTATGATCGTGGGGCTCTCTTTGCACTGGCAAGTAGTAATGGTGTGACTGGGGTCTTGTTCCTGATTGCAGAATCATGCCTCCTGCCTTGCACAATGTGCCATGGGCAGAGCTGTAATCATTGGGGTCACACCATTAAAAGACAGGGATTGTTCTGCTCTTCCTAATGCATGATATTCCAAATTAAACACATGTGCAGTTAAAAAGAATCTGGCTGTGGGAAGGCTTGCAAATGGAGCTTTGATAAGGGCCCAATATTACGAATTCTCCTGGTTGCCTCTTGTAAAGCATTTGATGAGGAAAATGGTTTTCAAGCAAATGTTGGAACTTGAATGTGTTTGTCTCAGCAGCAGCTCCATGGTTCTCTCTGGACTTGACAAATAATAGAAAAGGGGTGGCCAAAGGTAGATTGTATCTGATTTAAGCTTTCTCACTTGTGCTTCACATTGTTTGGTGAAATGTCTTTTAAAAGGATTTAGAGCCAATTTGAGATCATCTCTTCTGGATTTATATTTCTGTGTAACCTCACGTTGATATCAGCTAATTGGTGTTATGCTTCCTAACATCTTTGGTAGGGAAGAGGCACCCAGGTTGTTAGAAAAGATAGATGGACTGTGGAAGGGTTTTTTTTGTTGTTGTTAGGAAAATACATAACATTACAACGGGCAGGCAAAATATGGGCCTGTGGGTCACATTTGGCTCACCAGCTGATTGGATGCAGCCCACAGGGGCACCTGCCAGTTGGTTGGATCCGGCCCACAGCTGCCCTTTTGGCACTCCCCACGGGGCTGAGTCCCACCTGGGACAGCCCACCTGTGCTCCACCCTGTACCCACTGGCCCCAGTCCAGACCAGCACACACAGCTTCCAGTGGGCTACTCCCAGTGAATCTGCAACTGCCACTTGGCTCCAGCTGCCCCTCACCTGGGTGCTGCTTAGCTCTCCCTTGCCTCCAGTGGCAGCTCCTCCTTCTACCTCGCCTGTCCAGGCAGGGAAGAAGCTTCAGCTGGGTGGGTCCTGCCTCAGTGGTTGGGCTCTGGCTCCAGCTCCTGGCTGTCTTCTACCCACTCCACATGGGCTGCATGTACCCCACTATCCCCTCCTTTCTTTCTTTACCCCTGGCTGGTTCCTGGCACCTAGGCAGTTCTCCCCACCCCCACACATACACGTGCACTTGCCCCCCCACAGACCCTCCACAGGGCAGGGGCATGCAGGGAGCGGATTGTGGCTCTTATCTCAGGCCACGGCTCTGTACTCTCATCACCCAACAATGCCACCCTGCAATCCTGGCCTTGCCAGCCTATACTGTCCCTGAACATCCCTCCCTACTTGCCCTTGGCCCCCTATCTCATTGCTGGTGGGGGAGGGGGAGTGCTGACCTGCTGGTTTGCCACAACTCATCAAATTCCCTATGTGGCCTCCAGGCCAAAATAATTGCCCACCCCTGCGTTAGAAGATGGCTTGGAGGTATCCTGGTACCTAACAGGATGGTTAGCATACCTTAGTCCTCAGTGTGGATATATTCCATTGTGTTTACCATCTTGTCAGTCCTTGTCTACAGTATGTGTTTGCATGGAAAGTGACCATGTAAAACTCAGGGTTGTTTTCTGACAAGTGTGGATAGTCTCTTTGTATTTTCATAAAAGTGCACTGTTGTTTTAACTGAGTGGCTAGATCAGGGATGACAAAAATGCAGCCCTCAGGCCAAATGTGGCCCACCAAGCAATTTTATCCAGCCCTCAGTGGGTTCCATGGCCTCATCCAACTCAGTCCTGAGTTGGTATGTGTGGCCAGTCCTGCTGCTCCTGGGAGCACAGTGGGGCTGGAGTGGTACAGCAGCCTGACTTGGCTTCCTGGCAGCAGTGCCTCCTCTGGATTTGGCCCCACTGCCCTGGTATGCTGGCCCACCTGCCCTGTACCCACTGCTGGGGGCACCAGACAGAGTGGGCAGGCCAGGGTCTACATGTAGACTGGTCTGGGAATCCTGTGGAAAAGGTGTGTTCGGGATGGGATGGGCCGTGGACAGGCAGAGAGCAGCATCTGGAGCAGAATGGGCACACGGGACCAGGACGTGGTGCTGAATCATGATCTGCTGCCTGCACATTCCTGAGCACTGGTTCTGCAGGCAGGGGTATGTGGGGAGCATATTGTAGCTCTGCTCCAAGCACTGGTCCTGTGCTGTCACCACCCTGCAATCCTGGCCTCACCTGCCTATTATGCTCCTAGATGCCACTCCCTGCCTGCCCACGGCCCCATTCCATCCACCCAGCCAAGTGACCCCTATCCTCTGGGGTCCTGGGCCAGTTTCCATGGAGACCATGGGACTAGGGCTGGCTGGTGACAGCATTGGGCCAGGGCCCCAGAGCAGAGCCACAGTCTGCTACCTGCATGTCTCTGTGATGGGTTCCAGTTCTGTGGGCAGCGGCATGCAGGGAGCATATCGCAGCTCTGCCCCTGGGCAGAGCATACCCCAGCCCTGCACTGTCACTGCTCCATGATCCAAGCCCTGCCCACCAAGACTGCTCCCAAATGCTGCTCCCCACCTGTTTGCAGTCCCATCCCATCTGCCCAGCTAAGCATGCCCTGCCCATAGGGGTCCTGGGCCAGTCTCCATGGAGACCGCAGGACCAGGACCAGGGCATAGGTCAGAGCTGCGATCCACTCCCAGATCTAATAATCTACCACTCTGGGAGTTTTAGTGAGCTGACGCAGGATGCTGACCTGGGGTGGGGTAGGGGTGCTGACCCACTCTGCAACAGCTCACCGAAACTCCCTAAGTGGCCCTCCAGCCCAAATAATTGCCCACCTGTGGGTTAAATGATGATTTCCTGTGAGCAGCTCCCTACAATCCCTTTGAAATGCAAAAGGTGCCCATTCAAGTAACAGCATATACTCTGATACCCCAAAAAGAGCCTGGTGCTGTTAAATCCTCCCAGCTCTGTGCAAGTGAAATATCAAGGCTTGCCTGCTGGGGAAATTGTTTAGCAGCACTTAAATCATGGTTGTACTGAATGAAGGAGGGACCTGACAAAACTCAAGGCCAAATATGAGTACCATGATCTCATTAGTATTCTTAATGCCACCAAAAGAGCTGAAGGAAAACAGTTGGTCTGTTGAATATCTCTTTCTGCTACCAGACAAGTGCACAGGGCCGATTACGCATACCCCATAATCTAGGGTGCTACTGCTCTCCTCTGGCTTTTGTTATACAGCCAAGGCAGGAGAGGCTAGCTGTCATTTCATTCTGGTTTGATAGACTATTCAGTGCAACTTAGGAGTTTAAGCATGGTTGAAGTGGCATTGAAAGTACAGCACTTATTTTTGCTTCCAGAAAAGAGTCCAGCTGACTTTTTTCATGCAGCTTAAGATCGAAGCTGTTCATGGGCATTTAAAAATTCCTAGTCTAATCTTGTTATTTGTTTCACAGTTTAGCTCAATTCTAACTTCCTTTTCTTCTGCATTATATATAAGCATTAATACCAGCATGGGCTTGGAGTAGCTTGGCCTGATGGATATGGAAATAATTAAAATTTATATTTAAAACGCTGAGACTGTAAGAAAAGCTACTTGAGAATCTAAATCAAGGTGCAGCAGTGTCATCTAGCCTGTGGGGCTCCCCATGGGTCTGAAACTTTGGCAGTGTAGAGCAGTGACATTCATTGTTGCTTCCCGGCTGCCATGTCCTGACTTGTGGGGAGCCCTGCAGGCCAGATCACATGCAGACTTACGTTATGTTGGGTGCACAATGCCTGGCTGAGGTGGCACAAGCCCTGATCCTAGCACGCTGAACTGAGGGCAGGTGGCGTGGGCCCTGATCCTGGGAGCTGATCTGCTCTGTGGAAAGGCCCCACACCATTCCCCTGGCCTGCTGAGCCAAAAGGTAGAGCACCACTGGTCTAAATCATAAAACCAGTTTCTTCCTCTTGTCATTTTTTTTAATGAAACCATGCTTCTTGATTAATGTTCATGTATTGCATTAGAGAGGAATTAGCAAATGTGACAGCAGTAGTTGGCACTGTCACAGCCAGATGTTCTGTTAACCTAGAGTTTTGAACCCACATGAATTCTCTGACCTACTTTTGTTATTTAAAGGGTACAATATGAGATAACATGGCTGTGGCACAGGGAACAGTTTACCTGGAATCTTGCCATTGCCAGCAGAAGCTTGTGAATGGTTCCCAGCATGGAAACAGGAGTACGCAGCTGTAAGCCTCTCGTTAGCAGAGCTGTACAAGACTGTAAAAAGTGCACTGATTTTTATGTGGGAGAAGGTATGAGAGGAACAATATTTTCCTCAGTTTTATCAAACAGCAAATTGCTGTTTGTGATGTTGCATTTGAAAATTTAATTTTAGACAGTGATTGTTTGTTTTCAAGTGTACCGTACTGTTTGGCTTTCAGTTATGAAATTTATAAAGTAGGAAGATGAGATACAGGGAATAGATGAGTCAGAAGCTGAGGCTGCTATTTATAGGTGTTTTTAGCTGCGTTCTGGGAGGCAGGGGCAGATGCTTTAATTAGTGCAGCTTCGAGAGGTGTGCTAATTAAAAGCTCCTGGAGCGTCACGTGTATCAGTGTCCCTGGCTGAAAAATGGTGGCAGGGTGCTTTGAATTAAAGCTCATCGAATAAGCTTTAGTTTAAGCTTCCTGCCGCCATTTTTCAGTGCAGGGATGCTGATGCACATGATGCTGGAGTCTGCTGGAGTGCAGTAATTACCATGGTCCACCAGACTCAATTAACAGAGTCTGCTCCGACACACCGTAATTATAGCATGTCACCCTGCTCATGTATAGGAGCTATATGCTAATCTTTTTAACCAAAGCATTTTATAACAAAAAATCGTTGTCCGTGTTGCAAATACTTTGTCTAACACAAATAGACATTTTAATTTAATCATGCTGTTTCCACTGTTTCTTCATTTTGCATAAGCTGCACATCAGCTTTAAACAAGACTTTTCTTTCTGGTCAATTCTACTGTATGGCTTCCCTACTTGATATGATATTGTTTGGGTTCCTGATGCTGTTATGGAGCCTTTACTGCTTTCCAAAACTTAATCTTCACTGAATTAAAAAAACACAAGCCTTCAAACCCTTTTGAATCCCTTTTCTTTTTTTCAGCGCTGCTTTCTGTGGGTCTTAAAATTAGCTGATGTTAGAGACGTTACAACAGACATAGCGTTTCAGATCAGGCAATTAAAAATAACAGTACCATATGGTTCCGATGGTTTCAAAGAAGCTTCATAACTCGTAATAATGGGATAACCAGTTCAGTATAGCTTCCTTTCTATTTTTATTCAGTTAGGTGGGCTTATCCTTTATGTCAGGGTTTTATTTCTTGTCTGCCTTTTAGTCCAACCTTATGTAATTGAATTTTCCTTTAAAATGCCAGGTTTTTTTCAAAGTTACTGAAAGGTGGTGTTTTTCAGCACTTGATTTGGGCTCTGCCATGACCCTAAGAATTAGTGTTATATGCATGTGTTTTTATGTATTCAGCGTGAGCACAAGCTTGGGAAAAGTACAGCATGCACCTAATCTTTCCAGAACAACTCTGCAAATTCACTCTGTCCTACATGGCTGTGTAACTTTGCTAATATTACTATCTTGGATCACAGTGGATGCCAAGTTAATTATTCACTCTTTCTAGGACAGAGGAAATGGAGTCTTGTGTAGTTTAAAACTTACACAATGAAATCCACACTGTTGGAATGTCTTGATCTGGAGATTTTTCAGTTTGAGCTCAAGTAGTATAAAATTGAAAATTTGCATAGGAACTCCACTGTCAGCAGTCTTGTTACTAATTCGGACTAGCCAGCCTGAATCTACCTTGAAAAAGAATAGGAGTTGGAGGGAGGAAAATTGTTCCATGTTCTGCACTCTATCAGGAGCTCTAAAACTGTTTTTTTTTAAAAAGTCTCCTTGTCATGGCCTCTGTGGAACACCATTGGAAGAGTTGCCATTTTGGTCACGGAGCCATTCTGAGCAGTTTTTTTAGCTGCTAACTTTCCAACATGTATGCTAAAATATAAATATCCTGCCATCTTTTCTTTCTGTCACATGAAGTAGGAACAAAACCATCCTCTCCTTTTATCTTGTTTTAAATAACCCAGTATACTTTTATAGTCACTCTGTGCCTTTTGTATGGGGTGGGATATAAATATACAAAATAAAGACATAATATAGTCAGGCCTATAGAAACTCATTAATTTTGCAGCCATTTTGCCAGACTTTGAATGTGTTGGGTGGCTTTGGGCCTTTCCCAAGATGATGAACCATTCTGGAGGAAAATAATGGGATATAGAAGGTGTTCCTCTTGTTGTCTGGTTCCAGTAGTGATGACAAGTGGCTCTTGTGCCTTTGAGAAGGGCCTTCAGATGAAGGCAAGGTAAGTTGGGGTTTTCTTGTATTCTGAAAAAGGGCCTGGAAGAATACAGTGGTCTTCCCCACTACCTGTTTATGCAAGTGGCTCTGGTATCCCATGAGTAGAAATGAATTACAGAAAGTTAGTCCCTAAGCAGATGCTTCATAGTCAATCCCTGGTTGAAAGAAGGGTCATTTTTTTCAAATGTACTCCATGAGGAGCCATCAGAATGGATTCTGCTGGCCAAGGATCTGGATTGTTTTGGTGGAGCCAAAGAGATCTTTTACAGTACCAGAGGTCATGTGATGATAAAAAGCAAGGATCCTGCTATTGCACTGGGTCTGCAGAGAGCCAGCTTGCTTTCTTACATCTGAGGGTTGTGTCCAGGACAAATCTTTCCTGATGTGGGTATTGTGCACTTGGGGGCTTTTGTCCCTATGGTTTTGTCACTTGCATTGCTAGTTTCTTTGAGGAAAGGTAACAGTGTGTCCAAGGGCTCCTATTCTAAAAAAAGCAGAAGTTCTAGTAGAGAGGATTCAGCTTGCCTGCAGTGTCTCTGGGATCAACCATTCAGACCTGTCATATCAGGCTGTCTAGGGAGAATTCAGTGGAGGCCAGTCCTTGAAGGTTCTTTGCCTCATCACCCATGCAAAGCTGTCTGAACCTCTTTCTCCTTTTGAACAAATGTCATCTAAAACTTTGAGCAGAATGGCCATGGTTCTGTATGCACTTCAGGGGTTTGGCACCATTACCCTTTGGAGGAGCTACTCTTTAGAACTGTAGAAGAAAGGAAGAGCTCTCCCATTAGAAACTCTTGCTATAGGAGTTGTGCTTCCTTTGCTGCTTTCCTGTTAAACAGAGTGACCATATGTCCTGGTTTAGCTGGGACGGTCCTGGATTTCAGAGCCAGCTGTTGAGAATTATAACAGGCATTCCAGAAATGAAGGGGCATGGGACTCAGAGCAGCACAGAGTGCCTGGCAGACAGGCACTGCTGCTTGTCTGGCATGCAGCCCCATCCCCACCAACTTGTGAGAGCACAGGGTGGTGTGGAGGCAGGAATGGGAGAGTGTCCTGGATATCTCATATTGCTGGGATTTCCATATGGTCAGCCTACTCTTAAGAAACTTGTGTGTCCCTAGTGTTGTTCCCCAGAATTTCAGGTGGCTTCTTCCACAAGCAAATTTTGCAGACAATTTTCTACAAGTTCTAGGTAGAATCCAAATGACTGAATACATCTGCAGCTGCAGAACGTAACAGCCATCAATGCCTACTAATCTGTCTGTATGGCAGTTAGGGCCATATACAGTTCTTTGTTTTAGTCCAAAGCTATTTCTTCAGTCCAGCATGTTCCTGCAGAAGAAAAAACTATTTCTGGAATTGCTCAAGAGTCTGAAATTCCCTGTGTTCATTTAATCTTCTAGATTCAGTTTCCTGGTTTCTTTCGTTTGGCTGCTTCATTCAGAAGACATTCTTGGTTCAGGACTTCTGATCTCTTCACTAATGCTGAAGATAAAGTTAGCTGGTTACTTTTAGATATAATGCTATAAGATAAATAAGGTCACACTGCCTGATTTTTTTTCTCTGGGTTTGAGTTGGCTTGTCTTATGAGGAAACCTGCATCAGATTTCAAGAGCCAGCCTTGGACCTGAAGAAATGAGGATAATCTAGGTCACAGGAGACAAAGATTATTGTCCTACACCATGTCAGCTCTTGATAATACCATGACTCAGCAGTCATATGAGGAAAAAAGAGTTCATAAAACCAGCCTGAGTTCTAGTCATATCTGTCTGTCTTTTCTGTTCCTTACCAGGTGAGCCCATTAGTCCTAGTTTTTTCTGAGCCTGGGAAGACACTTTAAACTACCATGATCAAGTGATTATTGAACAGGGTACTCCATGTAGTTGTTAAAAGCCAGAACAAAATCCTTTTAGTGGAACCTTGTAAGAACTAGGGAGAGACGGTGCCTTGTTAAGTAGAGTTATGCAGATATGGACAGTAGTAAACAAGTGCCAATAAGAAAATGGGCAGGGATCCCAAGTGGATCCCTGAAATACAGGACCCCTACAGGACAGACTAGGGCAACTGGTAACAGATAGGAAGGACAAAGCTGAGCTCCTAAATGAGTTATTTGCATCTGTGTTCCTGAACACAGATAAAGACATCTCCCAAAGGAGCTATAGACAGGAACAAGAGAGACTCCAGCCCACCAATAGTTAGTGCTGATCTAGGGAAGGGACATTTGGAGAGGCTGGACATGTTTAAGTCAGCAGGCCCTAATGGTCTTCATTCAGGGGTGCTGAAGGAATTGGCCAGTGTCATAGCAGAACCACTGGCGCCATTGTTTCATCACTCATGGTGCTCAGGACAGGTCCCAGAAGACTGGAAAAGGGCCAATGTGGTTCCTATTTTCAAGAACTGGAGAAAGGATTATCTGGGTAACCATAGGCCAGTTAGCCTCACCTCTTTCCTTGGGAAAACCTTTGAAAAAATTTCTAAGGAACATATTTGTGTGAGTCCAGCAGGAAAAATAATGCTGAAGGGCAACCAGCATGGATTCATAATAGGTAGATCCTGCCTGACTAACCTTATTTTTACAACCACATACAAAATGTTTAAATGCAGGAGTTGAGGTAGATATTATTTACTTGGATTTTAAAAAGGCCTTAGATACAGTGTTGCATCCCATTCTTATAAATGATGTAAGCAGTTGTGAATTAGATTATTACGTGGTCAGGTGGGTGGAGAATTGGCTTATGGGATGCATCCAGAGGGTAGTGGTGGATGGGTTGTTTTCAACCTGGAAAAATGTGGGCAGCGGAGTTCCCCAAGGTTGGGTCCTTGGACCAGTGCTGTTCAATATCTTCATCAGTGACTTGGATGAAGATGTTGAAAGCATTCTGTCCAAATTTGCGAACGACAACAGATTTTGGGGCAGAGCAAACCCTGGAGGGCAGGGAGCAGATTCAGGCAGATTTGGACAGATTGGGACAGTGGACAGAACAAAATAGGATTCAGTTTAACAAAAGTAAGTGCAAAGTGCTGCATCTAGGGAGAAAGAATCGCCAACACACCTACAGACTAGGAGGTGACTTGCTAGGCATCACAACAACAGAGAGGGATCTCAAAGTCATAGTCGACTCCAAAAGGAACATGAGTCGTCAATGTAATGAAGCGATAAGTAAAGCTAACTGCACTCTTTCATTCACTAGTAGGCACATCGCAAACAGGTCAAAGGAGGTGATACTTCCCCTCTGTGTGGAATTGGTAAGACCACGGCTGGAGTACTGCATCCAGTTCAGGGCACCACACTTCAAGAGGGATGTGGACAGCTTCGAGAGGGCCCAGAGGAGGGCTACTTGTATGGTTAAGGGCCTGTAGGTAAGATCCTATGAGAAGAGATTGAGGGACTTGGATCTCTTCAGCCTCTGCAAAAGAAGGCTGAGGGGATCTTGTGGCCATCTACAAATTCATCAGTGGGGCAGCAAGGAATAGGGGATACTTTGTTTACCAGGGCACCCTTGGGGTTACTAGGGACAACAACCATTAACTGACAGAGAACAGATTTAGATTAGACATTAAGAAAAAATCCTTTATGGTGAGGATTGCCGAAATCTGGAATGGGTTTCCAAGGGAGGTGATGCTCTCCTCTACCTTGGAGGTCTTTAAGGAGACTAGACAAGCACCTAGCTCAGTGGCGATGCATAGGGGGTGCACGTGTACCCCCTGAGCACTGGTGCACCCTCTGTCAGCCAGCATTCCCAGGCAGGGGGAGGCAGGTTAGAGCGCTGATTGACCACTGCAGAAGTTTGACCACTGCAGATTGCCCATGACCTAGCTGGGTTCACCTCACCCCGGTGCTCTTTTCTGCCCAGGGCTGGAGGGCTTGATCTACTGAAGTCCCTTCTGACTCTAAAAATCTATGAAATCTATGAATTGGACACCCTCCTAGCAATAACTCTTACTCCGCATATGAATTGCTCCCACAAAGCAACATTGACCCGCTCCCAGTCCTCTGCTTAGGAGTTCAGATGCAAGTAAAGTTGCAGAGGACAGTTGGAGAGAGGGTGCCTTTAAGCAGAACAGTGAGCCTTAGGGCTGAGGAGCTATAGTGCAACTCCTAATTGTTAACGGCCTTCAAAAATGCTTCTGTGGCTAGGTGCACAACTTACCATGAGAGCTGTGGAAGCCCTGCATTCAGGGCAGAATTGCTGTGGGGAGTGTCCACTCCTTTCAGTGTGCTCATCCTAGGCCAGTCGCCTCTCTTTCCTCCTTCCCCTCCCCAGCAGTTATTCCATGCTGTCTTTTCAGCAGACATGTCATGATCTTTAAGACTGAAGGCTTGTAGTTAGTATAAGGAGACCAGAGAGCTGGTTAGCAGTGAGTTCTTGCCAAGATATTCTATAAGGAATGAAAATTAGCAAAGGAATGCATGTTAATTCAGTTGTCAGTTTCCATGCTTGGAGAAAGAATTAACTGAAGAGGTGAGAGATTTATAAGTAGCATAAGAACTCTAATGCAATATCAAACTTTGTTAGGAAGTATCTTAAGGAGGAGAGAGATTTATTTTATTTTATCTTTTTTTTTCCCATCCTTGAACATAGTTGGCTTACCTGAAAACTGCAACACTTAGGTGAACTTTAAAAGTTGGTTGTTCACTGTGACATGAGATATGGCTGACCCTGTGGCCCATGCCTTGAAGATCACTGTTACTGTGGAATTTGACTTACTAGACTGGCATTAATGTAAATAAAATGAACAGTAGCAGCTGGTGGAGTGAGGTGGCATTCTACATCAAGTACTGGAACAACTTAAGTAGCAAGTGACTGACAGACCATTAAAGAAAAACTAGCGTATAATCCAAAACTGAGGGGTCTACTGGATGGACTTGAAGGGGGAAATAGAGTTAAGAGTTGGGTATCTGCATCAGGGCCTGGGGGAGCATCTGTTCACCAAGGCACTGCAGAGGAAGACAAGAAACAGTGGACACAAACTGACTGAAGGTTGCTTCAGGTTGGGCATAAGGAAAAACTTTACAAGTTGAGTGCTGAGGGTCTGGAACAGATTCCTCCCAGAGATATAGTCGCCCACTCTGGCGAGCTTCAGAAGGTGTCTTGATGGGGCAACAGTTTCCACACTACTTAGGGAAGCTCCTGATTCTCCACCTTAAGTCTTCAAGTAAAGACATAGGGCATTTATACACGTGCCTTTTTGTCCCATGACGCCCCGGAGATCCTCCACTTTGGAGCAGACATGATTAATGTGAGCTGATGCGCACTGTGTCATGTGTAATTGTATAAGCGACAAAATGCACATCAGCATGCAGAAAATGGCAGCGGTGCACTTTAGCTCAAAAGCACAACCAAGGTATTATAGTTCAAAAGCCACCACTGCCATTTTCTTTGTGCTGACGTGCATGTCGCCGCTTATATAAGTGCTGCAGTGCTTATACATGTAAAACAGCCCTAGGTGCCTTATTAAAAGATGCTCCAGCACAGAGTAGTAGCTTTATTACAGGAGTGAGAGATGAAATTCTTTGTCCTTTCTTATACAGGAGATGAGACTATGATCAAACAGTTCTCTCTGGCCTCCGCATCCAATTCTATAACAAGGAAATGTGAGGAAGGACTTGGGGAACTTGCAGTTGTTTTGTGTTGTGTTCCAGTTCTGAATTTGATTATTTATCTGCGTGCACTATAGTGTCTGGATGCACTGAATGGTTGGGCTGTGACCCCCCACCCAAAGCCCCTGCCCCCCAGCCTGTGTTCTGTGGCTGTCAGCAACTACCCAGAACCTGGGCCAGCTGCAAACATCTGCTGCCTCTCTACCCTGGCCCCAGCCCCAGCTGCCTCCCAGCCCCAGCCCTGGCCCTGGGAAGGCAGCACAGCGGAGAGCACCACCGATGCAAAACAGCGTTGGAACCTGGGCACAGAAGGGGGCACAGAAAGTTGCCTGCTGCCCACTGCCCTGCCACACTTCCCCTGCATGCACAAGAGTACTCTGGGCAACAGCACAGGGTTGTGCCCCTTGCTGCTGCCCCCACCTGCAAGGGAAGTGTGACAGACCGACAGGGAGCTTGGAGCAGGCAGTTCCACCCCACAACAGCACTGGCCGCCTGCGGGAGCTCACTGCTCGCCGCTGCCACACTCCCACTGCTGACAGTGCTGCTGCCGCCTGCGGGAGCTCACCATACCTCCACCACCAGCCTCTGGGGCATATGGTGTTCATGCCCTGCCCTCCCCAATCTCCTGTGTGCCATGCTGCTTGGGGGACATGTGCCACAGATTGGCCATCTCTGCCTTAGTGCATCTTTCAGTGCTCATGTGCTCTTGTCCTAGCATTCTGTGGCATCTGAGGGCTGAGTGCTCATGTGGATTATTGGCGTGATGGAGCTTTGCTTCAAGGCAGAGTTTGTTACATGGATGGCCAGTGCCTTAATCCTGTAGCTCTTAGCTTTCAGAAACTTATTTGTAGCCACTCCACCTTTTGAAAGGGTATGAGGCTCCATCCACTAGGCTACCTTAAATCCTGCATTTGTAAAGATTTGGGGAACTTATTTTTACATAATCTCTGTGTTCCCATGTGCTGTAGGATTCTGTTTCCCACCCCAAGGCCTCTTGATTCCTTGGTACTGACCACTGTGTCCATTAATTGTGCTGGCTGTACATTGTGTTCTCTTAGCTGGGATGGTGAAGGGACTCTGACAACATCAAATGGATTGCCAGAGACAGGAAGGTAAAGAGTGAAAATGTAGACTCTCTCTCCCAGATCTGAGCCTGGTGCAGTGATTCTCAACCACATTGGGGTGCCTTGAGATCCTTTCAAGGGTGCTGGGGAGGGGTGCCACACAGTATTAGCACCTCTGACCTCTCTCATTTTCCCTCAGAGATTCCAGGGAAGAGTGGCTCTGGCCTCCCTACCTCAGTGCTGGAGCCAGCCTGGGGAAGATGAGGAGTTTGGTGGGGGGAGGAGACTGTAGCTTGTTCCTGTGACCAAATGATCCAGAGACTATCTTTTTGCTCACACTCACTCTTGTTCAGGAAATTGGTGGAGGGCATGAGTCAGCGCTACATTGCCCTAATTGCTTACTGGTCTAGAATCTTGGGCAATGCTTCTAAATTAAAGCTAGAGTCTGCATGTGAATTTTTGAGCGTCTGTAGAATACTGCTCTTAACCAGAAGGCTTGGCTTATGGTTAAAGCTTTTTCTCTGATTTCGCAGCCCATTTAAGCACCATAGAGCACGACTACTAATGCAGGGCTTGAACTGGTAATACAAGGGTGTAGTTCAGGTGCAGTGCCCAGAGCACATCACCTTGAGCCACACACTACCATGACATATTTTCTGTGCCTTCCTTGCCTTTAACAAGGAGCCTTAGTCCTGCTGTATACGTGTATTTATTTCACTTCTAGAAAAATAAGTTTAGTTTGTGCTGACCCATAGGCATCAAGTTCCATGTCCCTACTGAGGTCAAACTTGAGTGACTGAAAACAGGTGGAGAAGGATTAGATATAGTGTTGGAGTCCTAAACATGTCTCGGATAGAGAATCCAGGTGATTTTGTAAATGGCTGATGGGAAGATAGCTGTATATCAAGACCCCCTTGCTCAAATCACAAATTTGAGTTGCTAATGGTCTCTCAGAAATTTTTGAGACAACTGAGTTATCCTGTGGGTTTTGGAGCATTTACTGAGTCTTAATCAGAAAGCAGTGCTCAATGTAAACTAGAGGTGGGTAGAAGCTCTATTATGTCATTATGTTTACTGAAGACTCTACTAAGACTCTGTCTTAGGGAAAATTTCACATTTGCGGCTGTAATCCTTGTCTAGATGTTCATGAGGTGTTAAACCCAGTGACAATCAAACTGGTAATGACTTCAGTAAAATAACCCAGTGTTTTCTCTTCTTTTTCAGCTTGGAGTTTTTATACCTTGGAGGGAATTTCATTACTTCAATCCCACCTGAGTTAGCAAACCTGCCTTCACTAAGCTACCTGGTACTGTGTGACAACAAGATCCAAAGTATCCCACCACAGCTGGCTCAGTGAGTATTTCCAACTACTTTATTTTTCTCATACACTAGCTGTAATTAACACTGAAAACATTCTTCATCGGGCGAGTGTGGATGAGAGTAATTGGGAGAATGAACTTGCTCTTTAGCTTTTAATCACAGGTTAGAACTGTAGCAATAGGTTCTTAGGCTCAGGCACTGCAAAAAAGACTGTAAATGTATGGTGCAAAGAGAATTGATTTGAAATACTATGAATGGGCACTAGTTAATGTCTACTTAAGTCTTGATTGTAAGACATGTCACCATAGCATCTAAGCAGAGGTTCAGGAAATGCAAAAGTTCTAGTAATGCAGTAAACTGCTGCCTTTCACATCTTCATTGGGTTGCACTCAGTCTGCTTTGCTTGCACCCAGACCTTTTGGTGATGCTGCATGCTCTTTTGTTCTTCTATAACACCTCTCATCTAGGGATCTCGAAATACTTTAATATTTGCTTAGCCTCACAATAAACCCCTGAGGGTAAGGGAACATTTTAATCCAGTACATAATAAGGAAAAAACCCAATACAGCAGTTTAACACAGGAAATGAAGAAGAATTTGATATGCGATTGAAACTCTAAGCTAAAGGGATGGGAGCCTAAGGTGGAACTTCAATGGAGTAGCAAGTCTTGGCACTCCTTCTTTTGACATGGGCCCTTTAATGACTCTGGGTGCTCATGACCTTGGTTTTGTCACACATGAAAATGGTTCCAAGTAGCATCCTATGGCACTGTCCTGGGGGCCCTGGTTTTATGGTTACTGAGAAGGGTGAGCTCCCCTACAGAATCAGCAGGTGGGGTGTCACCTATACAGACATCACTGTGACCTTGCTGAGCTCTAGATCTGACCAGATCACAGCACAAGGTGGGACAATGAAAGCATGGGGTTTGCCAGAGCTGGGTGGCTGCAGTGCACTCATCTTTAATACATGAATGAAAGCAAGTGACATCAGAGTATTGTACGGAGCCTTTTTGGATGCATGCCCCTAATACATGGAAACATTAGCCTTTTAAGAACATCTATTTTATGTAGCACTGCTTTTGTTCTTTATTATGTTTTTTAGGGTGGGTGCAGGGTGTGTTTCAGACCACGTTTACTTCCTTACCAGGCATTTAGTAGTTGAGCAAGGCTTTTATGTTGGGTTTTCTGTATGCTAAACCAATACCAGCAGTTTTAGCATGACTTTGTGCTTTGAGGAGTAAACTCAGAGAAAAATGGGCAAGAGGTGTGGTAAGCAGGCTATATTTCGTAATATGAATGCAGACAAGTTTTGCTTGCTCCTGGATTCTTCCTCTTGCTCTTCAGGTTGCATTCCCTACGTTCCCTTAGCCTCCACAACAACCTGTTGACATACCTCCCCCGGGAGATCCTCAACCTGGTTCACCTGGAAGAGCTGAGTTTGCGTGGGAACCCTCTGGTGGTTCGGTTTGTCCGTGACCTGACCTACAATCCCCCAAGTCTCCAGGAACTGGCTGGGCGAACCATTAAAGCCCGCAATGTTCCCTATGGTCCCAGTGATCTCCCTGAGAATCTTCTCAAATATCTGAACCTGGCCAGCAACTGTCCCAATCCCAAATGTGGGGGTAAGTTGGTTGCTCTCTAGTTCCCACTCTTCTCCCTGCTTTCGTTTCATTATACATCCCTTTATAACTATCTCATCCCTCGTAGTCTAGTTGCATGTGCCGCTGTATCGGGAAATGCCTGCTGAGTGTTTCACTAGCCCCAGGTATTATATATATCCACACTTATGCTGGAATTAATACATGGATTGCACTTAGCTGTTCTCATCTTCAGTTAAAAATGTTATTAGTAAGGGTGCACTTGAATATGCTTATCCTTTCAGTGACTTTGTCGCTGTTGTTTCTTAACGTACGTGTTCCTATCCAAAGCAGGGGCAATCCCTCCAGGGACACTTTACTAACACTGGCTTCAGACCTCTTCATAGGAATGCAGAAACACTGTTTGGGCACATCTCCAGAACACCCTGTTAAAACAGTGCAACTGAACCAGTATGTTATGACATTTCTTGAAGCATATATATCCCAGAACAGTTTAGCACATGTGGTGGGAAAAGGTTTTTTTTGTATAAAACCAGCAAACCAAGAGCACTATGTTATGGGGTGTCCTTAGGAAGATTCACTGCCTTGCAGATTCATTCCTCGAATTGGGAGGAAATGCAGATCACACCAATTCAGCCAGAACTAAAGACGTTGTTCTGGATTGAAAAACTATATATAACACTATAGTGTATGTGCAGACGTGTATGTGTGCAAGCGGTGTTGTAGGTATTGTGCAAGCTTAGGAGTTCCAAACAACACGTGTAGCATTTTTCATCCAATCATTACTTCCATGTAGGACAACTTCAAAATGGGATGGCTGGAAGGAAGGAGGGGCCCAATGTGTTCAGAGGAGAGGGAAGGGAAATTTCTTCTTTTCTGAGTTGTGTGTAGCTTAGACAATAACAGTCAATAGATTTCATTCTCTTCTGACTGTTTTTTCCTTTTCTTTTTTTTTTCCCCATGAACTAGCACCACACTCCAGTTCTGGTATACACACTTTCAGGAAAAGGGGGACGGGGGAGGCAGCTGTTAGAGTTGGAAAGAGCTAACTTCAAACCAAATAGAATTCTTAAAAAGACCATCCATTCTGAAAATGTCCATGTCTAAGATTGGCCTCTCTGCAAGAGGAGAACATAATTGTGTGTTAGGGCATCATTCTGTTCCCATGGAAAATAGCATCTAAACTCAGCGTGACAACTTTAGTCAAGCAGAAGAGAAATGGGGCAGTGAGAGGGAGAGCTTTTATTTGTATACACACCTTTGTCTGCTGGTAGAAGGGGCCTGTCAAACAGGGAAGTACAGCGGGCAAATGGATTTAATGTTTAAGGGTATGTTTGGCAGCTCCCAGCATGAAATTGTCTCAGTTCATGGAAAAATCTTCTTTGCTATGAAATGAATCATCCATTGTTTCTTTTTCCAGAGACTCTTTTGCCCTTCTAAACTTTCACCTGGAAATCTCAGTTGCTTAAGAATTTTCTCCAACCCCTAGCAGGTGGCAGCTGAGTATCTCTATTTTATAGATGGGGCTTAAATTGATCCATTTTCTCTTGAGTTGCAAAACCAGCAATGAAATTTTGGCAGAGCTGAAAATAGAACAGAAGTGTCCCGATTTTTTTTCCCACTGCCTTGCTCCTAGTCATGCTAGTGACTACTTGGCAAACATATGCTCACAGACAAGCAAACTGGTAGGAATGTAGCAGGATTATATTGTTGGGTCTCAGCATGAAATCTGTGGTGTGCAGAGACTTAGCAAACTGCTTGTTTTTCTATAAAATCTAGTCAGTACATGAATTACTAGAAGCTACATATGATCTAAGTCTAAAAAGAATTAAAACTGTGATAGTCCACAAATACACTGTTCCCTTCTCTTCTCCAAAGTCTTTCTTCTTCCTCCCCCTCTGCAATGTTTTTCATCACCTCTCCTGATTAATTCCATCTTAAGTGGATGTACGTGGATAAGAAATTATATCGTTTTTTTCAGCCAAATCATTGAGGCATCATTTCTTTTCTAAATTCTGCCCTATGTTCATTCTCTTTGCAGGTGTCTACTTCGACAGCTGTGTCCGACAAATCAAGTTTGTTGACTTCTGTGGGAAGTACCGCCTCCCACTGATGCACTACCTGTGCTCTCCAGAATGCTCCTCCCCCTGCAGCTCTGCCTCTCAGAGCTCCACTTCTCAGAGCGAGTCTGATTCAGAGGACGAAGCCATTGTTGCTGCACACAGGATGCAGAAAGTTCTTCTTGGATAAAAGGGATTGAGGGAGAAAAGACTGGAAAAGAAACATGTTAGAAAAGGAATAATGGAACTGCAGAGTCTGAGGGTCTTGCCTTGAGGGGCTTATAGAAACTGCCGTCAAGTCACATGGGGGCAGAACATCATCTAAGCAAATGTAGGATTGTTTGGTGCAATGTTACTTAGAAGAACTAACTTAATGATGCACCTACATGTAGGAGTGTTCCAGAGCTAGTGGTTGGTACAAAGTCCACCACAAAGGTCTGCTTTCTGAGAGGTCTCCCTGAAAAGGGGAGATGGGACCTGCTCTGGCTAGGAGGGTGGTTTAAATGGGTTCTAAAGCATGACACTTCACTGAACTGCTAAGCACCTTATGAAGCAAAGGAGACTGCCCCAGAACATAACACCACAGTAAATCAGAAATGGCATAACACCTATATTGTGAATGTGTGTGGACTCAAGGCTGTTTGTCAGCAGAGGTTTTTTTCTTCGTATCACACTTTAGCACCCTGCTCTCTCCTTGATTTCCAGTTACATATTCAGACAGCTCCCAAAGTAAGAATTATTTTTATGGGGTGTGGATTTTCTAATCTCTGGTTACTCTTCCTTTGCTTCAGACTTGGGATCTCCGTCCTGTTGTGGATATTACAGCCTTAGAACTGAGCCTTATTTGGAATTTATCTGCCTTTTTATACTGAGCTGCTGTTTGCATCCTCTTTAAGTCCATCCTGATTCTCTAATTGCAGCTGGTGCATCTTGCCTCAAAATGTAGACAAGTTGTCTCACTGAGACTTGATGTCAGTTCAGTTCCAAAGCCATGTGCCCCCAAGCAAAGGACCAAATATGTTGTCCAGTAATGTGCTTTGAACTCTGATTCTAGTGGGGCAAGTCTGCTCTTAAACCTCTGCAACTTGTATGGGCAACTCTTGATTAATCTTTCTTTTTAATCAAGATCTGGATGGCTAAGATAGTGCCTGTTGGCAGCAGTCCCTCGATATGAGAATCCCAGTCTTCCAGTAGATAGGAAAGTGGTTTTAGTTAAGTAACAGCTACTTGTTGCATGGCTTTTTGTAAACTTTTTTTTCCTTCCAAAGGTACTGCTTCCTTAAATTGAAAGTACAGAATAGGACAATGCCAAGAGCACTGTGTTCTTCCACCTTTCTGGTATGAAAAGAAGAGTTAGTGGGAAGAAACAGAAGACAAAGTGCCTGAGCTGGCTGTGCAGGCATCAAGTTGATGGTGCAGGCTCTTGTGTATTACTTAGTTTACATTCATTGCAATGTTTAAAAGTTTATGCAATGTGGTGGATTGTTCAGCTAGTACACTGAGTTTTCTCAAACTGTATTTAAAGGAAAAATGCAGAGAATGGTTATAATACTGTAGCTAAATATTGAGAAATAACTTTATTTCTAAATGGTGTGAAACTGACAAGGATTTCTAAGTCTCCCTATGGGGTGATGCGTTTCCCACAAGGAGAGCTGCCATTTTATCCATACTTCCCAAAAAGCTGTCTTTCTGAGGTAGCTTGAAATGCAACAAATCCAGCTCTGCATTTGAATATAGGAGCAAAGCAGGTTATTTGCTGGTCTATGCAAAACAAACCAGTACAGTTATTTTTAAACCCTACTTCCAAACAACTTGTATGCTCCTCAGGCTTTCAGAAAATGAATCTAGCTGTTTGAGTGCAACTTTGGCAGCTCTTTGTTAATTATTCTGTTTAACTGTTTGACACTTTATTAAAGCACTTTCATAATTTACTTTTTGTAATTAACTTTAGTGAGAAGAAACACACTCTAGACCAGTTGTTCTCAACCTTTTTTGTACCAGGATCCATTTGTAAACATCGACAGCCAGTTCTGACCCAGTGCCCCTCACTCCCAACCCACTGCCTCCACCCCCGTGTGTGTGTGTGTGTGGAGGGTGGAGTATGCGGCGCCCCAAGAAGCCCCTTACAAGCTGGAACTCTGCTAGCCTGCAAGGGAAAAGCTGCAGTTTCCCATGTTTTTCTCCTTTAAAGGAGCATTCATTTTTAAAGTTTGTTTGTGACCCTTTAATGTATTCTTGCAACCTACTTTTAGGTCACGACCCATGGGTTGAGAAACGCTGCTCTAGACCACAATTTTCCCTTAATGTGACCTAAAAAACAAAGCATTTGAAATGTTAATGTATGCCTAGGTATTCAGGATCAAGTCCTTGCTTTTCAGTCTCTGGTAGCACTGAAAGTATGCTTGTTGAGACCCTAAATGTCCCTTGTAAAGAACTAGAATTTGAAAGAAATGGTCTTTTTTTTTTTTTATAAGCATCAGCAACTAATCCATTATTTACCTTCTCAAGTCCACATGTGACTGTGATTCCACTCACATCCCTCTTTGACAGCCAAGCTGTAGGTGTTACATGGCTTTTGAAATCTATTTGCACACAATCCAGTAGGGTAGCATTCAGATTAAATTTAGCCAGAATCAAATACAACTGCAGCCAGCTGTACAAGGCTTGGTTGGGAAGGAGATCCTGAAAGCTCTGAAATGGCACTATAGCTGGGTAGTAGGAGGAGCCTGTTTTCTGTCCTTTACTTCCCATGGCAGAGGAGACACGAGGTACATAGATGTTGGCCTGGCCACAGTTACAACTATTCGGCTAATTAGTGGGCTGCAGTCCCCCATTCTCTGCCTTCTACAGGCAAAATCATTGTTTCAGAACTTTTTCCCTTATTGCTGCATCTGTTCAGCATTTCCTCCTTTTGATACAAAGTTTTAAGTTGAGAAAGATGTAAAGCTGGGTTATCAATTCTGCATTCCCTGCTGTGTTGAGAGTCCTGTGCACATTCTTCCCTTTCCCCTTCATCTCTGCCAAGAAGAGCTGATGGTAAGTTTCTGAATGAAGGTAGTTAATGTAAAGAGTGGGATCATGTTAAAAGAAGCAAAAATATCTACTTGACTGGAAGCAGTTTACATAGTTGCCAGTTCTTTTATGTTTCTCTTCAGTAAGAGGCAAGACTTGCAGAAGTCAATAATGAACATTTGAACAAGTTCTGAAGTGGCCAGATGCAGTTTCTCATGGGTTTCTGTCGTGTTCATTTCTGCCTTTGAAATTTTGGATTGAATTGTTTGGGAGGGAATTGGCTCCTTTTTGTTCCTTACTCCTGTTGGCAGTAATGAATGGAAGGAGTTTAATCCAATGAAAGTAATGAAACTTAATCCCCACAATGCATCTTTGTTACCAAGTTCAAAGAACTGTTTTTAATGCATCTTATTCACACCAGGCAGATGATTTTCTCCCCTGCTCTGCTTGAGTAGTTTCATCATCCTTCAAATACACTTCTTCAGGGTGCACTCTAATGCAGGAATAACTCCACCTTGGAAACCTCTCTGTTGATGGCTTTGTTTGCTTGTTCAACCAGAGCATTGATCTTGTACTGAACACTGAAGGATTAGGAGTTTTCATCCAGCCATCTTGCTGAATTTTTGTCATGTAAAAACCAATGTTCAAAGTTGTAAAAAAGTGCCTTATGTTTTTTAAAAAGCATTTTGCTAGAAATGTTCAAATATAGAATCTCTCTAACAGTATTTCATTATGAAACAAATTGTAATACTAAAAATGTTATTTCTAAAACTGTGTCTGCCTATCATTTGGTAATTTCTTAGTTGCATGCTATGAAGTGGGAGGGTTCCTTCAGTAGAACAGAAGAAAGAAATTATAGGTGGGAGTTAAAAGATAAATGAGATTAAATCCATTCCTAGCCCACATAGGCTCAGAAAGAAGTAGTCTCCCAAAGGTGGTAGTAAAGTATTAACTCATTGGTTCAGTATAAAATTAGCCTGAAGAGCATTGTAGTCAGTACCTCGTATATTGTTTCATGAAAGTTACTGCAGAATTTGTGCCAAAACAGTAGTTGTTTGGCAGGATTTGATTTGATTTGGTTTTGCTTTGTTTAGTTTAATAAAGAATCCCTCATCATCAAGATAAATGTGAAAATACCCTGAGTGTAAACAGTGACCATGTTGTGCGCTCCTGAATCTGCCAGTAACCTAAAACAAAACAGCTGAAAGGTTTGCATTGCTCCTTTAATTTTTGATGTGTTGAGTTTGAAACCTAAATTCCCTTAGCATGTTCCCCAGGCTGCAGAGGATGAAGTTAGACATTGAGGAAACCTGGGCCATGTACAGACATTCAGTTTTCCTGGGACAGTTGCTGCTCTCCCAGTACCAACTACAAGTGTACAGATCTTCAGGATTTATTTTCCATAGCAAAAATGGCTGCTCCAGGAGACAAATAACCTGAGCACAACCAAGGTTAAGTCACTCTCAGGAGTTTCTCCTGGAAGACCAAATGTCAGTACATGTTTTCTTCTGGAAGGAGCCACAGCACAGTCCCCCACCATTCCAGGGTGCTTTGCTCCCCTCTCCTCTCCCCTAGGAGATAGCGTGTTACTTGCAGGACTGTACCGCTCCAACTGAGGAAGAAGCAGAACATAACCCTTCACAATTCCCACATTGTGCTGCAGGGAGACGCAGGCTGGCTGAGCAGTCTGGGTCAGCAAATCAGGGCTACCCTGTGGGCTGCCATCTCTCTCCAGGCAGATGGAGGGGGTCTGGAGAGCACACTGAGATACATGCATAGGTCAGCACTGCAAGCAGTCTGCTCCGCAGTTGCTCAGCATTCAAGTGTCAGTTCAGGTGTTTCCAAGGACGTTTTTCTACCAGGAAAACAAACCCAGGAGAATTATCCTGATTACTTGAACACATTATGCAACCTTCACAGACTGGCTTAAGAGAAGTGGTCCAAGATCACCTGTCAGGTGGTGTTCCTGCTGACCTTTGGGCTATGCTTGGAGATCCCCAAATGGAACAAGCTGTCAATTCCAAGCATGCTAGCACAGGCGAGCAGGTCTGGACATAAGATGCAGACTTTGCAGGACAAGTGCTGTCGAGTTGCTTCCTATATTGAATTGGAAATGTTTTTGGGCAGAGTGCCAAAAACACCCCAACCTTGATTTGTAACATTGGCATGGCAGGGGCAGGCAGTAGGGAAGCTGCAAGTGGCCCGATCTTTGTTGTGGCAATACGGCCCTGGTCCCTTTGCTGTTATTCACACTGAGGTGTGCATGTACCTGCCACAAGTAATGAGCCAGGCCAGGGGCTCTGTAGACCCTGGTGCAGTGGCTTGCAATCTGGGCACCTGCCACAGCCAGCCTGGGCTCTGGGCAGCCACCTGCCACAGAGCTCAGGCTGCTCAAAGCAAGTAACTGAGAGGCTGCAAGCCACTGCACTAGGGTCTGCAGAGTCCCAGCCCTGCTCATTGCTGGCAGGTGCACGTGCACCTCTGGGCAGATAGTGGGGGAGCCATGAGGGGCCCAGTTTTTGTGGCAGCACAGCTCCAGCCCCTTCCCCACCATCTGCCTGGAGGCGCACACGAAGCAAAATGACTGTGCGCCATGCTCTGGCACACATGCCAGTGGGTTGCTGACCCCTGTCTTAGATCTTCAGAGCACTAGATTTCTAATGGTGTCTCTTGTCTTAATCTGTACTCAGGTACTGAGGTATGGCTGCCTTGGGGGGAACCTCAACCTTAGGACATCAACCCCAAGATGACTTCCAGCAAGGATACCACAAGCTAACGATTTGTGCATCCAGGAAACAACCAGTGTCTTTGCTGCTCCTGCACACAGATAAAGCTGCAATAACACCCATGTCTAGAGAGGCACATCTGTTTCTCTCTGGTTCCTGTAGATGTCAAACGGTAGGTGCAATGCAGCATTTTAAAACGGTTACCTGGTTAAGTTCTCAGGTACCAGATTTGAGAGAGGAAACTAAGAAGGAGGGTTGTGAGAAGTGGGCCCTATTCGATTCGGATCCAGCCTGAAATCAGGGACAGTAATTTGATTTGGATCACTGTCCCCGATTCGAATCTTCAGATTTGACTGAATTAATGCTGATTCGGAGAATCAGCAAGTCAGCTATAGACACAGTTTTAAATGTTTTTTTCTACATACCTTGAGGTAGCAGGCATAGCTTGTGAATGCTGCGATGTAGGGGCAGATGGAGCATCCCACAGGAGCTCCCCCACCCCCATGTGCTTGGCAGCAAATCAAAGACTAGAACCACTTCAGGTCCACTTCTGGGTCTGCTGGGGAGTGCACTGCCTGCACCCCCCTCCAAGTGCTCCACCAGATCAGCAATCAGCTTCAGGGGGACCCCAGGTGCCCACCCCAGACTCAGGAGGCACCAGTCACTGAGCTGGGGGAGATGCGAGGCGGGGGGCCGTGCACTCTCCGGCAGGCCTGGAAGTGGACTGGAAGCGCTTCTGGTCCACTTCTGGGTCTGCTGCCAAGCAGGCTAGGGAGCCCCCCCACATTTCTGAGACACTCCATGCACCCCAGCATTGCAGTGGTCATGAGTCGCCTGCTACCTAGAGGTATGTAGAAAAGACATTTAACAGCTGTGTCTATGTCCGATTTGATTCAGAGAGATTAAAGCGTCCTCCAATTCAATTTGGAGATTCAGCCACTGAATTGAGCCGAATTGAATCGGACCGAAACTTCACACAGCCCTACTAAGAAGCTGCTGGACAGTGTTGCCAGGATAGAGAGGTTTCCCCTTTATGACAGGTTTCATGCTCAGACTATTGGTATACTGGTCGTTCGGTGGCCTATGGGGTTAGCCAGTCTCCGTCTGCAGGGCAGTTGGGCAGGTATCTTTTCTAGCACAATGTTCATTTGAAAGATACAAAAGAGAAATCCCAGCAGCTGTACAAGAGGGATTTTCCCATCTGGGGGATAAGAATCCAGGAAAAAAGTGCTGAACCCAGTACTGCAATGCTTCTGTTTCATGTCTTGTCATCTTTTAAACAAACATATTTGGAAATGCATATAATACATACTGAGAATACAGCTGTGCCCACACCTAGCCTGCCCCTCCCATCTCCAGCACCAAATTCCCTGCAGTACACAGCCAACACAGCCTACTGCCAGTCACCTGCAGCCAACCAGGTGCTAAAGGAGAAGAGCTTCACATATTCCCCCAGGCATGATGAAAGGAAACAGCACAGAAAGGAGAGAAATGTGGCTTCAAAGTGTAGGTTCCCTGTTCAAGTGCAGCACATAACTGAGTATGTACATATGCAGGGAGATTTTCTGCTCCACAGAGCCAGCACTTCAAAGAGATCATAAGCAGGTTTGGATGAAAGAGCACCTTCCAGGGGCCAGGTAAATCCATAGTGGGGGGAAGGACTTCTGATTGTGCCCCTTTCTTGCAGGGGCTGGACCAGGGATTGTTCTCTGCAAGAGAGGGGCACAGGTTTCCAGAGTCTGATGCTCTCTTGGTCCTTTCTGCTGTAATGCAGGAGTGTCCAACTCATTTGGCTCCATGGACTACATCTGGACCACGGGATTTGTAGGCCAGATAACCCACCTCTAGCAGTAAGGTAGCAGTTTGGCAAGGCAACAGCTACAACCACTGTTGGTGCAGGTCTAGAATCCAAAAGGTGAACCCTGCCACTGGTTTTTCCCACCTCCATCCCCATACCAACAGCAACCAAAGACCCTGAATTCTGCAGCAAGGAAGAGGATGGGTGAGAACTGAGCAGCAGTGATGTTCACCACCTAAGTTTTGGAGTACAGGCAGTCGTTGACTTACGATGTTTCAAGTTACGTTTCGCACTTACAATGTTTATAAAATTGACACCGTTTTTACTTTACAACACCAGTTTCGACTTACAACACTTGATCCGATGCAATGCCATGCCAGCAAACAAGTTTGCTGCATCAATCATCTCCCTGGAGAACATCTGTCCAAACTTTCTTGGACGCTTCCTTTAGGAAAGCAGACAAGACTCCAAAAAACCCGCAGCCAAGACTCCTGAGAAGAGTCTAGCCAATAACCCTTTAAAAGATGTCCTTCCAAATCGATGTTTTTATTGTAAATAGCAATTATATATTAATGTAGCTATATTACTCATCTATAATTGATCAAGTACAAAATTCTGGGGTATTTTTGATAAAAATAGAGTATTGGGCCTTGCTCAGGAACTAATCCCCCATTTGTAACATTGTTTCTTATGAGAAAATTCATTTAGAGTTGCAACATTTTGACTTGGTTCCTGAAGACCACATCTTCTGCGTCCTAATTGTGCCGTAAGTACAGGCAGTCCTCGGACAGCAGCACGCTGGCTCGGTCAGCTGGCTGACAAATCCCGTAAACTGCAATTTAACCCCTAATGGGCTGCATATCCCCATGGGCTGGCAGTCTGACAGCAGTGTTCAAACAAATGTTAGGAAATAGTGCAGGAAATGGATTAAATGGCCATTCAAGATGAGGAAGTATGGGGTAGACGAATGGACTGTAAGGTGGACAGAAATCTGGCTGGATTGTCAGGCTCAATGGGTAATGATCAATGGCTCGGGGTCTAGTTAGCAGCTGGTATCAAGTGGAGCACCCCAGGGGTCAGTCCTGGGGCCAGTTTTATTCAATAACTTCATTAACAGTTTGGAAGATGGGATAGGTTGCATCCTCAGTAAGTTCGCAGATGATACCAAACTGAGGGGTGTAGTTGATATACCGGAGGATAGGGCTAGGATTCAGAGTGACCTAGACAAATTGGAGAATTGGGCCAAAAGAAATCTCATGTGCATCAATAAGGTCAATCGCAAAGACTTGCGCTTAAGACAGAACCATCCTGTGCACCAGTACAGGATGGAGGCTGACTGGTTGGGCAGCAGCTCTGCAGAAAAGGACCTGGAGATTACAGTGGACAATAAGCTGAGTAAGTCAGCAGTGTGCCCTTCTTGCCGAAAGGACTAATGGCATACTGGGCTGCATTGATAGGAGTGTTGCCAGCAGATCAAGGAAAGTAATTATTCTGCTCTTTTCTGCATTGGTGAAGCCACATCTGGTGTGCTCTGTCCAGTTTTGTTCACCCCCCTTCTCCCCACCACTATAGAAAGGATAAAGACAAGTTGGAGAGAGTCCAGCAGAGGGCAACAAAATAGTTCAGGGGCTGGGGCACATGATTTATGAGGAGAGGTTGAGGGAACTGGGCTTATTTAATCTGTCAAAGAGAAGACTGGGGGAAGGAGGGATTTGATAGCAGCCTTCAACTATTTGCAAGGAGGTTCCAGAGAGGATAGAGCTGAACGGTGCTCAGCAGAGGCAGATGAGAGAACAAGGAGCAATGGTCCCAAGTTGCAGCAAGGGAAATTTAGGTTGGCTATTAGGAAAAACTCTCACTAGGAGGGTAGTGAAGCACTGGAAAAAGTGACCTAGAGAGGTGGTAGAATCTCCCTCCTTTGAGGTTTTTTAGAGGCCGGCTCAACAAAGCCCTGGCTGGGATGATTTAGGTGGGGATGGTCCTGCTTTGAGCAAGGGGTTGGACTAAATCAGTGTTTTTCAACCTTTTTTGTACCATGACCCATTCACAAACAGCAATGGCCAGTCCTGACCCAGTTCCTCTCACTCCTAACCTGCTGCCCCCAGGCCCCAGCCTCCCAGCATGTGGGGTATAGGGGGCTCCAAGCAACCCGGCGCTCTGCCAGCCTGCAAGGGAAAAGCCACAGTTTCCCACCCTTTTCTTCTTTAAGGGAGAATTCATTTTTAAAGTTTGTGGATCAATGTTTAAAGTCTCTTCATGACCCTTTCATATGTTCCTGTGACCCACCTTTGGGTCATAACCCATGGCTTGAGAAACACTGAACTCCCTCCCTCATTCCAACCCTCATTTTCTCTGATTCATCAGAAAGGCTGGTAGACAGGAAGGGAATGTTTCTAAGAGGTTCAGGGTGGCCGTCTTCCAAGGGAACTGTGGCCTCACAGAGCTCCTGGGCAGTACAGGCTGTTCTCTGAACCCATTTCTGAAATAATCTCTGCCACGCACTGGAAATACAGCAATTCTGGGTACAGGCTGGTACATCAGCAATAGGCTGGTTCAGCTGTCAGAGTAGAGCTTTGGGGTAAAAGTATCTACATTACTTTCAAAAGCTCCTGTGTTTGCCTGAATCCAAGATGACCCCAAATTTAAGACGTCCTCACAATAATTAGATTCTATATAGGGAAAATTTATAATGTGTGTTATAGTTTTCCAGGTATAAAAGTTAAATAACAGAAGATTGTCCTGATTTCATCCTTCCCCCGCCACCCCCCACCGCTGCAGCAGGGAAAGCTGGGGGGGGGGGCAGAGGCAGGAGGAGCAGGTAGCCCCTTTGCCCTGTTCCCTCCTTCTTCCCTTTGCAGCCTTGTCCCCCCTGCCACCAGCACCCCCCACCCCTTCGAGCTCTCCACAGCCTCTGCTCCTCCTCACAATCCCCAGCCTCTGCTTCTTCTGTCCCTCCCTCCCCCCTTACAGAGGGATGCTGATTAGGCTCTGTTCCTTCTCCAGCGCACAGGAGGTAGAAGTGTAGCCCCTGCCAGCCATGCAGCCGTGTCAGCACTGCCGATTACCTAGGCAGGGGATGAAGTTTCCTTGTGCTCCATGCCTGGGAAGGAGTCCAGCCCCAACCTGAGCTTAGCTGCATCTGACAGTAAGGGGAGGAGGAAGGGCTCGGGGAGGGAGTGCAGAAGCTACAGGTGGAGGGGCAGGGGGCTGCTATGGGTCTGACTAGCCTCAACCTGGGCTCAGGCTAGTGTCAGAGCCACAGCAGGTGCCTGCCCCCTGCCTTCACTTTTTATGCGAATCTATGACAAGGGGCTTACCCCTCACACCTCATGCTGACCAGGGAGGGAGGGCACTCATCTTAGATCTGAGCAAATAGTGTTCTCTGAATATATGGTACCAGTCTAAATTTGTCCATACTCCTTACTGGCAGACCCACATTTTCAGGTGCCATTTCTTACAAGACTTGTAGATGGATGTTATCCAGTCCCCTAACCTGGTTGTACAAGGTTCTCTGAATTATGCTTCCACCTCAGATAAGATGATTTCCATACCCTCATCTCCATGAACTATCCTGCCTTTGCCCCATGTTTAGCATCAATCTTCTTGATAACACAGGCAGTGAATTTCATTTACTTTGTGGGCCATTTCATTTACCTCCTCCCAATTCTCAATGTGCAGCAGCCCCATTTCTTCTTTCCTTGTTCTCTCTCCATTGTCTTTGGACCACTGAATAACCTTTTGTTGTTCCCTTTAATGTTGTTTGCAAGATCTAACATGGCTTCACTTTGTGCATTTTTCCCTATGTTTCTTGACTCTTAAGAGTTTTCTTTGCTGATCAGTCCTTTCTTCTATTCCTTGTAGGTTCTCTGCTCATTCCCAGTACCTTTTTTGGTTATTCATCTAGTCAGGTCCAGAGCCCATCACCACAATTTCCTCCTCCTTGCTCTAGTATCTTTGTTAAGATATCCATTTCAGACAGGGTTTGCACTTTTGACTTATAGTAATGATTTAAAACACCTACAATGCAATTCACAAAAGAAACCCAGAGATTTCAAATAGACATCCATAGTGGTAGGAACCTTCTGACCTGCTGTGGGCTTTCCGAGTTCTCAGCAACAGAAGAATCTGACTCAGTTATTTTTTTTCGGTAGAGTGAAAACTAAGATCTGGCATTTTCAAAGCGGTCCCAAGTCTTACAAGGTTGAGAACCATGAACTTATAAGAGTACTTGACCTCCTCCACGTTCAAATGAGCTCCTCACTCCACTTGACTTCACTAATAACTTGATAGACTTCTCTATCCCTATTCAAATCAGACCTTGGAGGGCCTAGAGCAGACTCCCAAATCTATCCCAGCAGAACTGCTTTCACCATGCTGCCTCAAAGGGATTTTGACCCAAACGGATTCTTCTTTCCATTTCCCCAATAGCCTATTGCATTAGCCACCCCTTCTAGTTTTATTTTTATCTTTCCAGAGCAGCACACACTTCTATAGCTGTGTTCCAGTCATATTTGCTATGCAAATATGCAAGTTTCTGCTTTCCCTACAAGGCCCAGTTTCATATCCTGCCCTGACAGGTCTAGTTCCTCCATTTTGTTGCCCAGGCTCCTGGTATTTGCTTTATCAAATGTTGCAGTTGTTTCTAACTGATCACAGTTGGGTTAGGCACAGTCCTGCCACCATGAGTATTGCTTGCAGCTACTGACTGCTATTCTCATCAATGCAAGCGCTTTGTTTCTCTCCGCTGTTCATCCTTCTTCCCATCATTGCTGCATCCTTATTTACTTACTTTTCCTCTTCCCTGTTGGGAGAATGAGTCTCTCCTTGACCCTTTCTCCTCATTTTTCAGGTTAAAGCTATTCTTATCAGTAGGCTTGGCAGAATTCCACTTTATTTTTTAATTTTTTTTGTAATTTCAATGGCTAAAGTTAATGTTTATCTTTCAAGCATTTACTTCGACTTTAATGGATATACATTTTCAGGGTTGCACACGTGTCAAAATATAAAAAGGTAAATATCCATAAATCATACCTGTTTTAAATCACTTTGTTCATTCAAAAGGCAAGAGCCAGGTGGGGCAGGGACCGGAAGAGGAGGGCAGTGGCACTCCCAGAGCTCTGGGAACACTGGGAGAGGTGGCAGCCACCTCAGCCCGCTGCTCACCGCCCCGCTTTCCACCTTCCTCTGGCTTGGGGCCTGGCAGGACCCTACTGCCAAACTGGAGCCTCAGATACTCTTAACCTTCACTCTCTCTCCTCTCCTCTCCAGCCTTTGGTAGGGGTTTTAAGTAGCCTGTTTTCTCCCTCCAGCCTGCTTCTCCCCCCCACCTCACCCCCAAATGTAAACAAGCGGCTAATTGCTTAATTGAGTCATTAGACTCAATTATTTTCTTCTAACCCCTTTGCCTTTCCATTTCCCTTTCTCCACTGTCCCCTTTTTATAAATTTCAATTATTACCAATGGAAATATTTTTCCATGGGTGAGTGTGAGGTGAAATAGGTGTTTGTCAATAAAAACTGAATCCTGCCAAGCCTACTTGTTGGTCGTGTCAGCTTCAGTCAATCCCAGAAACCAATTACCCCAAGCACTTAGGTGGCATGCATCTTCCCCAGAAAACTTATGAAAGTATCCTAGTGGTCAAACATCCCAAAGCCTTCCTCAAAGCACAAGTCCTTGGGCTATCTATTGATCTTCGTTATCATGCCTTCACCCTCCTTGAGGGGTGGGAAGTGATCGGCTGAAGGTCACCTGAACTTCCACTTCTTCTGAGCATCTTCACCAATCCAATCTAGCCATCTGACTGGTCCCAGCAGGAATCTTGCAGCATCGTTATTCTCAACATGAAGGATGTTCAATGCACTCTGCCACTCCCAGCAGGGTCCTTGTCAGCAGCAGGTCCCCATCACATATTTTGTTCCTTGTAATTGTAGGATCGAGACATGTCTCTATTTTCTCTGTGCTCTGGTAGCAAGTTAGTTGATCCTTCTTACCAAGGAGTCCCCAGTCATGGAGACTTGCTTATTTCTAGCATTGATGTTGAATCATTCGCCCTTCTTTTCATGCTTTTGTCTACAGGCCATCCTCCTTCATGTTCTTACCTCTAGTAGCCAGAAATGCTCCTTTTTCTTTGCAACTGCTGCAGTGACAGATCGCTGCATGCAGGGATGGTGGGTGGGGTTGGCACAAGGCCCTGTCCAGCCCACAGACTGGGCTCTGTGCCTTTCACCTGGTCCATGGGGCCAAAACATTTAGCCCCAAATTTGCATTATGACAGATAAAAGAGGCCATGTCAAGCTGCTTGTCCAATTGTCTGCTACCAAGCAGCTAAGCAAAATGGAGAGTTGCAAATACATCACGCCAATGCTCTGGTGCACTCTACGTTGGCTGCCTGTCACTTCCAAACCTACAGCAAGGTCCTTACCATTACCTTGAGAGGCCTTACTGCATATATGAGTCTCACCACTTTTAGTGCTTAGACCAAGATGGGACAGGTCTTTCCCCCATAACGAAAACAAAATACCCAACATTACAAAAACAGCTCCAGAAAAAGTCCCTTGCATAAGTCCCTCTTGAAGCAGTTGAAAACAAGCAAAATTATCAACTCCTCTTCACGCTAGTATAAGTATGGTGCTCAACTTTCTATGCAGTTTTGAGATGCTAAAATGATATAGGTGCTGAGAGAGTGGCTTTTTTCCCCTGCCTTTCATAGAAAGGAAAACATGCCCTCACAGTGTAGTGGGGGATGGAAAGGCAGGTAAGTAAACCCAGTGAGATCATTATATGACTTCATGAACAGTCATGGATTTTTATGGTTGAAAGAAATTACTATTTATCATCTTTGATTTAGCAGCCAGGCACAGCTGAAACTCTGCTTCTCTGGAGATTCTTGTTACCCAGTCAAACCCTGGGAAGGCAAGATGACTTATAATCCTTGTGGGCTCTTGGGTTACTGACAACAATGAATTCACCTCAAAAGGTATGTAGTTTAAGAGTGGCACGAATGAGCCTGGATTCTTCTCTTGCATTCTGGGTCATGTTAAGCCTTTAATGAGAGTAATATGCTGAGGCTTGGTATTAAAGTAAAGAGCAGTTGGGTTTATTGGATGCATCTAACATGACCAGTCATCTGGTGTCCTGTACCAGCATGCATTAAGGCTTGCATAAAACCCAGCTGGATTCCTCAGGAACTCTCTCCCCCACTATGTTTCCAAAGTCTTTGTAGGAAATATGGACGGGAGCTTTCCAAAGCATTGTTTGCCTAAATGTTGAGGTCACCAGTGGCCCATAAAGAGGCAGGACATATACAATCTGAACTTCTACAGTAAAACACAATCAGGAAGGAAACAAAAAATGCCTTCAATCCAAATGAGTCAAGAACTGTGCAGTTCTTCCTCTCCCATGCTGTCATAAAGAAAAGGGGAAGGGGAAGGCATTATCAGGTAATAACCAGTTGGTTTTAAGGAAGGTACACATATACCTAAGCCCCATGAACTATAAGTTTGTCAGGGCCGTACATGTACCCTGTGCTTACACAGGCACAAAGGCTGGGACTGCATAGCCCTCTCTCAGTGCTATTACCATATTTACTCACATGCCACAGTGCATCTCTCCCCCCTAAAGTTAGCCTTCCAAACTGGGAGGGCATCTTTTAAGCAGCAGAGTGGATTTCCTTCATGAGAATAGAAGCATAGAGACACCTGGTTGCAAAGTGGCTGCCACCTTCCCTGTGGGACAGCACGCAGAAGGGGAAGAGCCCAGTGTTAACCCTTTCACAGCTGCAGTCAATTTGCTGTCTGAGAGAAGCTGGCTACCATGTTGCAACCCAGTGTCTCTATGAAAAGGCCAGTTCTAAGCCATGGCTCTGGGAAAATAAATCTTTTTTTCTGCATTCTCCCTTCCAAAATGGATTAGAGAACTGATGAAGAATATCTTGCATTTGAAAGCTTGTCTAAATTCATACTAACTACATAGTTGGTCCGATAAAAGATATCGCCTTAAGAAACCCTTGTCTCTTCCGAAAACAAGGCCTGTATATGCGGCATGTGAGTAAATGCAGTATCTCATGTATTATATGACAAGAGAGAATGCAGCAAACTCACTTGTGCAGAGAATCTGAAAAATCTTCAAGTACCTGAAGGGCAATTATAGAGAGGATGAAGATAGGATTTTCTCTGTGGCTGTAGGGGACAGGAGTAGGAGCAATGGACTCAAGCAGAAGAAATGTTGGTTGGAGATTAGGAGGAGCTTGCTGACTATGGGGGTGACTGATCATTCAAGAACAGATTACCTAGAGAAATTGTAGAATCTCCATACCTGGAATATGCTAGAGCAGATTAGACAGACACTTGACTTGGGATGGTTTAGTCAGGGATGATCCTGTTTGAGCAGGGGGCTGGACTAGATGACATCAGGAGGTTGATCCCAGCCCTATTATCCCCTGATCTTTGCATTTGCATTTAATGGGTGTTCCTTAAAAAATATGTGAGAATAATGTCAATTGGCTGCCTCCTGGATAGTCAGGTGAAATATTTCATGCCGACTCCCATGCCTTTGTCGGGGTAGAACCTGAGTTCACAGCAGTGGTTCCAGACTTTGCACATACCATGCAATGTGCAGACCACAACTAATAGTCTGCCTTTTCAGGGAATGAAGCTCACTGGCCAGAGGACAACTAAAATGTTCCCTTCCCTCAAGAGCTCATGGACTATACTATGAACCTCAGGAATCCATGTGTTGGCTCTCTACAAAAGTGCCCCATGAGTAGCAACCCTGACAAAGGCAAAAGATGCCATTTGGTCAATGCCCAGAACAGCAGAAATGGGGAAAAAAAAAAAAAGCAGATATTGCAGCAGATGTGTGATTGTGGGGAAACCCTTTTAAGGCTGGTTGCACTAATGGCTGGAGCCCTGGACAAAGAAAAAACAGAATTGTTACAAAAATAATAGATATTCTCAGCTCAGTTCTGCAAGGCACAGGGGGATGTACTGTAGTATATCTACACTGCTTCCCTGCTGCTCCCAGGGATGCCAAAACCAGATGCCAAACCTGGGAAGGAGGCAGTGAAGCTGTGCTGAGGGTGCCCATGCCACTGCTGTCCATCTCTTCCCACTGGTTCAGATCAGCTTCACCATCTCTTTTACAAGTTTCCCATCTTGGAAGTCCCTGTCCTTTTCAGAGTCCTGTGGTCACAGACATCAGGCTGTGACAGCACTGAAGGAGGTCACAGCTTTCCTGCCAAGTTTAGCAACTGGATTCAGTAATTGTTGCCACAGATGCAACACAGAGAAGGGCTAGCAGAAAGAAAAGTAATGGGAATTGAAACTAAAGAGGAGTGGAAATTTATAACCTGAAGAGGAAAGAGGATCAGGAGATGGTCAGTCAAGCTGGAACTATTGCATCATGATGAGACACTCAGCAAAGGAGATACAGAAGCTGTCTCTGAATATTCATTCAGAGGACTGGACCAAAGCTCACCTCAGGGTAGCTGCTTGCTTCTTATTGTGAGGACGCTCAAAAGTGTTTCTCTAACTGTTGTAAGGGGGCAGGCAGTCATCACTGGCAACTGCTGTTAAGAAAAATGGATAGAGAATTCAGGGAGGGGTACAAAGGCAACAGGATCCTGTGTTATCTCCTAGGTAGAGCTACAGATTATTGATGACTTGAGGAACCTTGGGAGACATCTTAAGAGGAAAGTCTACATAGTCTTCTTGGTAAGGCCCTTTGCTCCCACAAGCGAGAGGAAGAAGAAAACAGAACATACTGGGAGTTGACATGTTGGCTACATGACTGGTGTAGAATGGAAAGTCTGGGTTTTGTGGATCATGAAGCCACATACTTAATGTGGTAGTGGTACCAGTAGGATAGCCTGCATCTCTGATACATATAGTGCCAAATCCTCTTCATGAGAGACTATGTAGAAATAGGAGGGTGTTAAGCTGTAAGTTCAAGGGGAAAGGGTTAAGTGGCAAAAGCCTTACAGACATAAACTCAAGGCACCATGAACACACTGAAACAACATAAAAAGAAAACTCTCAGTCAGTTGTCTATATACCAATATGAGGAGTCTGTATAACAAATAAGAAAGAGGAGTTGGGAATAATAATTTATAGGAAGAAATTTGGCATTGCTAAATGCAGTGTGACACTTCCCATAATCAAGAGTTGGAAATCACTAGCTACAGTGATCAGCTACAGCCTGAGAAAGGTTTGAGTGGGTAAAAATGTGTGGGCTGGCACTCTGCATGAAAGTCATCATTACCCAGTTTATGGTTTGGAGAAATATCAAGGCAAGTCTGGGAACCAATTGGACTTACCTGGTCCGGACATAAACAAGAAGTCAAGGAGGGGATGTGTCCTTTGCCAACAGTGGGGCGCACAGTGCTGTAGAGCAAGCCCGCTCAGCTTAAACATGAGAGCTCTGTAATACAGTTACAAGTGCTCATTTTATATTGATGCATACAAACCCAGACTCTCACCTGCAGACTCTGGAGATATGGCAGGTGACATATGAAGCCCATTTCCCCTGTACCTCCATTTGATTTTTTTGAGTTCTGATTTGCCCGATGAACTTAGTGTAATAAACTGGCTTACTTCAATAAAATCATGACTTAATCTGGTAGCCGTTCACTATGCAACAGTGGCTGCATCTACACAAGATGCCAAGTACACAGTTGTTATTGTGCAGTCATTTAGTATTTGCATACACAAGTACTAAATGATTACATGGTAACTGGAGTTACTGCACAGTAGTGTCTTTGAACAGCTTTTTGGTGACAGTGACTGCACAGTAGCTCATTACTACTGTGCAGAAGCAGCATTGCATCACACTTCATGCCACACAATGCTACTGCACAGTAGTAATGAGCTACTGTGCAGTCAGCATCTCATGTAGACGTGCCCAGCAGCATCCTTCTAAAGTCTGGGATTAAATAGTCCCTGCTCTAAAGACCTTACAGCTTACATAGGTGAGAGGAGAAACTGATGGAGAGAGCTGCCTGATCTCATACAGCACATCCATGGCTGCATTATCACCAGCCTTTAGACCTTCTGAGTCCCAGCCCCAGGCTCAGACATGGAGCCACTCTACCACTTGGACTAATTAGAGAGAACAATAGGTTGCCTAGTAATGCTACACTCGTAGCTCATCCAGGACCTGTAGAACCACATAAGGTCAAAACATGCATGGAGTACATTAAAAAAAAGTGCACGTGGCTCAGTAGACAGAGTTCCTTCTGCTCAGTCGGGGTTGGCACATTGGTGAAAACAGGGGTAAAGTAAAGCCTACAACCTACTTGGAATGATCATTAAAGTTACTGTTGGCTGTTAGCATCACCAGCCTGAGCAAATGCTAATCTCCCCATTTCTCCAGCTCTCCCTGAAGTTTCAACTGGGTTCAGTGCTTTCCTTCACTTCTAGAATCTATCCCCAAGTCAACACATAACTGTTGTGTTTAACAGTTGCTGCATTTGTCTCTATATATAGTTCTTTAAGTACCGTGCAGGATCCCTGAGGATGAAAGAGTCTGTATCCCTGTAGAGATAATAACAGAACTCTCTTGAAGCATGGGCTGTCTGCTGTTGCCACCACACGTGCCTCTTCAGACTCTTGTTTCTGCCTGCCCTCAGTGAGACAGGGAAACTTGCTGCTCAGTGAAGTGCACTATTGTGTAGCCTGGCACCTTTTCCTGTACAGGTAAGGCACCTGGTAGTTTTATTGTTGTTGCTTTTGTAGTTGGAGGAGTTTCTCATATTGCTGGGAGCCTCAGGGACTGGGGCAGCAGACACCCAGGCCTTTCTTTGAAACCATAGTGGAGACAGGACAAAGACAGAATTGAGCCAACATCAGCCTCATTGTCTGACTGATCCAGGGAAACCAAAGAAATCTCTTCTTTGGTAACTCAGTGCTGCTGAAGTCAGAGCCTGCACTAGGTAGGGAGCTAAGCCCAGAGCTCCATAATGATAGTACATGAGACCATCAGGTAAACAGGTAGTTTATTTCCATTAGATCCTAGTTTAGTTTTCCCTCTCATTGATTGAGGATGATCAATATTTAAAAAAAAAAAAAAAAAAGAAAAAAAAGTTGTCATGGGAATAGCGATATTCCATAGCTCTGGTGTTGGATTTTATAAGCTAACTCCAGAGGGACAGAATTGAATGTGCAATGTCTATTTTTATTAGCAGTATTTATAAACTGCTGGCTCACTATCAGTAGTATTTTTCTTAAGGGTTTAATAATAAATACTACTAGTTAATAAAATAATGTATTACATTGTAAGTAACATTAATTAACAACTAAAGTTTTGCATCTCTACAGAGCTTTTCAGGCAAGGATCCATGGTGCTTTGCAAACAATTAAGATCGCAAGGCCCTCAGTGACATGTGCCTTGTTAGTTACCCCCATTTTAACAGAGATAGAGGCAAGGTAACCGAGTCCAAAACATACCAGCCAGAGTGCCTGCAGTTAGACCTTTATGTAAAAGACTTGATTTTTCAGATGTGCTGAGTACTCAGAGCTCCCTCTGATGTCAGAATGAGCTGCAAGTACTCAGCCTCCCAGAACAATAGAGCTGTCCATAATATGCTGGTTTGTACCTAACTACAGGTTCCCAAACTTGAAAAGTATTGGCCCTAGTAACTTGGCCCAGGCCCCACAGGAACAGATCTCTGAGATCGCCTGCCTTCCAGTCCTACTTCCTGCCACCACTCCACTTCGCCCTGTCCCAATGCACGTCCTTGATCTTCATCAGGCTGACCAAAAGGCATGATTCTTCGTTCTAGGATTCCCAGCATCACTGCCAACCCATCTCAAAAGCTTCCAATCATATTTGTGCTCCTTGCCATTCATTTCTGTAGTGGCAAACTTTTGAGGCATGATGCTCCTTGCAAAGAGAGAAGGAAGAAGTGGGAAAAGGACAGTCTTGGAGGGTGTCATTTATCTTCCCTTTACAAAAATTCCCCAAATGTCGAAACAGGACAACTCTGAAAGGAGGGAAAACTTAAAGGGAAAGCTGAAGGCAGCAAACAGATGTCAGATGTGGGAGTCGATAGGAGCAGAAAACTAGAGGCGCTTGATGAAGCCGATGGCAAAATTGGAAGAGGGGAGGGCACGTGTAGTAAAAGGAAAACTAGAGTGGTCATGGGACCATCTCCAGAAATCCTTCTGGTGCTTTGCTCCAGGCCAGATCGGGGACTTCAGTGCTGAGAACGAAAAGGTGCTGCTGGATTTTGAAGGCATTGTAGAGGAAAATCCACCATGATTTTAGTGACAGCATCTCTGGTGTTGTGCAAGTCAAAGATGGCATCAAGGTAGTGGATTTGTGAAATAAGGCAGTTACTGAAGCTGCAAGTTTTGAAAAAGAGAAGGGAGGAAAGGGAAAAATATGGGATATAAGAATGCTTACAGAGATATAGGGCGTGTCTACACGGTATGTTTACATAGACATATGTAAATTCATAGGCAATGCATAGGGAGGATGCGGGGGGGCGCATGCCCTCCCTGAGGCTGGCTGCAGCTGAAGCCACTGCCAGCTTCTGTAGGTGGTCACCACTTGCCACCCACCTTCACCGCTGACACCATCTGCGAGCGGTTCCTGCTTACCTCTCACTGCTTGCCCCGCCGCCAGTGTCCATAGGCAGTTCCTGCTCACCACTGCCAGCGTCTGCAGGTGGTTTCTGTTTATTGCCACCAACACCGACACTGGTGTCTGCAGGCGGTCCTCGCTCAGCACCATGGTGCGACTCTCCCTTCCCCGTCTTGGAAGGCACCAGTTGCTCATGCCTAAGCTACTTTTAAACCAGCCAGCTCAGGGATTACTAACCAAGAAGGGAACTTGGCCTGGGTTAAGTGTTCAAAGTGTTTACTCAATTTCTTGTGTTGGCTTTGCAGCCTGCGCTGAGTTTTGTGCTGCCTCAACTACACAGTTAGCAATATCTAACAGTGACTGCAGTGAAGACAGACTAATATGCTTACCTGGCAGGGAAAATACCCTGACCAAGGTAATGAAATTAAAATGGCACTATATAGTGGAGGATGAACCCTTGCCTGTTTGCAGACAGGACTCCCTATGAAAGCCTCATAGCTAGCTTCCCACTGGCCAGCTTCCAGGGAGAGGATCTTGGCTACACACCAACTTTATGAAAATAGGAGACTCCTCCCTAGCTTGCTCCTGCAGCTGTATGGCTGACGACAAATGAAACTCGGGGCATCTGAACCCCAAACTTCTGGGCTTGGGCTTGCATGTAGGATGCCTGCCAAAGGATTTGGAAGTATCTGAAGCCCCAGGCTGGGGTGGAGGATACTTGCCAGTAGTAGAGCTGCATATAGCTCTTGAATGATTCAAACAGATTTGGACCTGATCTGACTAATTTGACCGGAGATATGAAAAACGTTCCTTAAAAAAACCAAAAAAAGTAGAGCAATATGCATGACCCTACAGAGCAGGTTAGATAGAGCTTTGCAGATTGCATTTGACTGTGACAAGTCTGACATAACGTTAGAGTTGCATAGGCAGTGTGTTTACCCCAAAGAGTAGGCAGGTGATGACTGGAGCCAGTCAGAGAAAATTTATTGGGACAGTACGTGCAGAGCTGGCAGAACATGCAGAGCTTGCAGTGCTTTGCTAATGGGTCAGTTTTACCAGATTTTAAACCTGGGTGAGGGAGAGGAGTTTTGGTAAGGTCTGAGTTGTCCTGTTTCAACATTTTAGGATTTTGTGGTCATTTTTTTTGTTTTGAAATGACATTTTGTGTTCAGTTTGCGATTTTCATATTTTATTGCCTGCCTTTTTATTCCCTCCTACCAGCCCACAGCAGCAACATGGCCAAATTAAATCTTGCCATTCATTTGGTTTCTATGACATCCACCAAGTATAAACTCACCTCTGCTTGTTAGTCTGAAGTCAGGTAGATTTGCACCTAACAGACTAACTAAATCAAACATAGCATCTGATAAAGTAAACTATTGATGAAGGCTTCTGCATCTCTGATTTTTTTTAGTCCAGTGATTCTCCACCAAGGTGCTGGGGCAACTGGAGATGTCCCTAGATCCTTTGAAGGCTGTCTGGAGGTGCGATGAGCTAAGAGGGGTATAAGCAGCTAGGCTAAACAAATAAGCCAGGCTCAAGCTTGTCCCTGCCTTGGGTTATCCCAAACTTCCTCTACCCAGCCCCTCTGCAAGGAAGTAAGCACTAATATATGCTAGTTTTTGAAAGCAGGTGCCACTCAGATCACAAAAGGTATGAAAGGGTGCCTCGAGTCCAGTGAGGGGTGCCTCAAGGGATGCTATGCCCTCTCAAGGCCGGGGGACTGGAGTTCAGAGAACAGCACCAGTGAGACCCAAAAGGCAGAGAACCACTGAGTTAGTCTATGCCAATGGTTCTCAATGCTTTTAGATTTGATGCAGCCCCATTAGACTCAAGGCACCCCTCCCTAACTTTTGTGAATTGAGCAGCACCCCATTTTAAAAGCAAATTAATTTGTTACATTGTTTGCCTCCTGGCAGAGGGGCTGGGCAGTGGCTTCTCCCCTCAGTCTGCTCAGCCTGCCAACTGCCAGAGACCCCTCGCTGCAGTTTCTTCCGTCTTGCCACCTCCTCTTGCTCCTCCAAACAGCAGCTGCTCCAGGCTGCCTTATTCCACAGACATGGCAAAACCTCACCACGGACATCAATAGTTTAGTGGCTTCAGACTCTGGACCCCGCATCCTTCTTCCCCACTCATGACTATTTAAAGGTCCCTGTAGGGCAGAGAGCCCGATGTACTCTCCTCACATTTCCGGCAGCACCCTTCAAAGGATCTTGTGGCACCCCTGCTTGCCCTGGCACCCTAATTGGGTCTACCCAGTGCAACTCTGCCCTGCCTTCCACCTGCTTTATAATCACCCAACATTATTACCAGCGAGAGAAATAATAGCAGAAAGTCAAACTAGAACAAAATGTGTTACTGAGCACTAAAAAATGCGGGTTCCTTCTCTTTCTGCTCCCGGGGGGCGTCATTCTGAACTGGAACAAAGCCACACGGACACCTCGAAAGCCTCCACAAAGCAGCATCCCCTCCTTGTGCACGACTGCCCGTTCTCCCTGCCCTTGTTATACCTCCTGCGAGCCCAGCTGGCATCTGTGCCCCTCATACACTCATAGAAAGTGAGGGTTAGAAGGGACCCCAGGAGGCAGGGGTGATGTACAGGGGCTGCATGCCGGTGCACGTGCACCCCTTGAGCATAGATAGCACTGCACCCCCCTACAAAAAGGCGCCACCGACACCTGGTCAGCACTCACCTGCCCTGGGCAGCTGTGGGGGCACGGCGTCTGCGGGAGCTGCCCCACTTCTCACCACTGCACTCCGCCATGCCCATGCCCAGGGCACGCGTTGTTCACGCCAGGGGATCATCCAGCCCAGTGCTCCTCAGCCTTCTTTGCACCAGGACCCATTTGGAAACACGGCTGGGCTGGGCCGTCCCGCCCCAGCGCCCCTTGCCCCCAGCTGCCCCGGGTGGGGGGCACGGGGCCCAAGCCGCCCTCTCAGGCAAGAGTCCGCAGGAGAAAAAAAAAGCCCGAGTTTCCCACCTTTTTTCTTCGTGAGAGGAGAATCCATGTTTCAGGTCGGCTCCTTTGCTATCTTCTCGCGACTCGCTTGTGGGTTGAGAAGCCCACGCCGAGCCCCTGCTCAAAGCAGGACCAACGCCGCCCATCCCAGCCAGGGCCAGTGGGGCTGAGGGAGTTCAGACAAGAGCCCAAGCCAGGCCAGGGCAGGAGGACGGGGGCTAGGCCGGCGCTTGCCAAGGGGAGGGGGTAGCAGGTCCCTCCGAGGCTGCCCCGGTGGCGGGGGGGCGGACGAGCGCGCCGGGGCAGGTGGAGCCAGGGGCGGTGCAGGCAGGGGGCGGCCCCGGCTCGGCTCGGCTCGGCTCGGCTCGCTCGCTCGGCCCCGCGCCCGGAGGAGCTGCGGCGCGGCCGGACGGTGAGTGCCGCCGCCCCGGGCGGGCTCTCGGGCTGGGGGCTGCCCCCCTCGGAAACTGCGGGAGCCCAGGCATGGCTCTTAAAAAAGACAAGCGGGGCTGTCTGCATTGCCGAGGAGCGGCGGGGAGATGCCCGAGTCGGGGAGGGCTGCCCCCCGGGATGAAGGCGGTTGAGCGCCCCTGGGAGGCGGGCTGCGATGCCCCCCGGGAGCCTGTGCCAGCTGCAGGCTGGGGGGGCGGCCTGTGGCTGTGCCCCCGGGTTGGCTCGGCATGGGCAGCCCAGCGAGGCTTCGGCCTCTTCTGGAGGTGCAGGAGAGAGCCCCCCGCCTTGGCACGGAGCTGAGGGCGGGTGTGCATAGTAAGACACATGCCCCACATGCAGACAGCTGAGTGAGGGCCCACCAGGAGCTTTGTGGGGTGGTTGCTTTGAAAAATAGAAAGGCAACAGGCTTAAGGACTGATGGTGTCCTAGCCGCCACGCCGGCCGGCGGGGAGCTGGAAACACCCCGCATCTCTAGGAGCCAGTGGGGTGGGAAACAGCCGGGAGCCCCTCACTCAAAGCACTTGCAGACATTAAAAGCAATCCCGTGTTCGCAGGGAGATTCTGCGGACACCGAGACACTCTTGCAAGAAGCTCTGCAAGCAAGAAGTGATGTTGCAGGGCCATTTGCCTGCTTTTTTTCATACAAAGCTTTTGCCTCGGCCAGCCTCCTGGAGCAGGGTGCAGAAAGGGATGTCAGCAACCTGCTGTCTATAAAGTTCCACTGCATCCATCCGCATTGAGAAAACAGGGCAAGACAGGAGAGGATGTGATCTTTAACACTGGACTGTCAGCATGAGTTTTTGTGGCAAGCCCAGTGGGAGCTTGATAAATGAAGCACTTGGGACCTGACCAGGCAGCACGGTAGAGTATGAGACCAAGGTATTTTGAGGAGGCTTTGCCTAGGTCTGGCTTTTCCATTGCATGCCTGGGCAGTCTGCAGACTGATAGGATGGTGCAGCAGCTGGCCACTGAATCCATTGCAGGCAGGAAATTAGATCCCCCCCCATAATGTGAAGCTGTCTGGCAGGGGCAGCAAGTGTTGCATTACAACCTGCATTGTTTATGCATCCCGTGCGTCTCTTCTGTCACCTGATAGATCCAGCACAGCTGCATTTCGTACCGATCTATTATACATATGCCCACACCCTGCAGTTACTGCCTGAGCATGGGTGTACAACCACCAATAGCCCCATGCACTGAGTCTCTCTGAGCTGCACCACAGTGGTCCATGGCTCATGGGCAGCACATTGCCTGCAAGTCCCTCCAGCGTTGCTTGTGGCTGCAGGAAATTAAGATGTGAAATTAAACTAAGCTTGACAAGGAGAGTGAAGTGTGATGGTGCTTACAGGACATTTCTTCTTTGGTACTGCTGCCCATGGGGCCACTGAGGGGTAGAGACTACAGCTCTTAACACACAGATATAGCCTTTGATTGAGGCATCATGGGGAAGTGCTGTGAGCCTGACTAAACAAACCATAGCCTTCCCTTTTGGCTTTGAAATCCATGGATCTACTGCATTTGTCTTGGTCATCCAAAAAACACATTCATTCTGCCAGGCCCGCAGAGCCGATGGGACGTGGGCTCCTTTTCTCTGCCTCTGTCAATAATGCAGTTGGCACCCAAGTTCCACAGCTGCCCTGCCGTGAAAAGAGATGGGTTTCTTAGGGTTACCACCTGTCCTGAAACTCACACCGTCTGTTTTGTGCAGCTGTGTACCTGCTTAAGCCAGCTTGTGGAATAATTAGAGAGACCTAATTATGCCTCAGATGCAATGAGACTGTTGTGAACGATCTCATGGGGGAAAAAAAAGCAGTTGTCCCTTTATGCCAGTTTAAAATAGAGAGAGTTCTCAGAGCACAGTTCTACTCTGAGCAATAGCCAAATAAGTAATTGGGTGATAGCACCTTGTACTTCTGTTACCCTGCAGAGATACAGGAGCTAAGGGAGAGGGAATTGTAGGCCATCCTCTTACGTGCCTTCTCACATAATTGCCTGCTCTGTGCAGGTTAGTTACACTTGTGCTAAATCCCCTGAAGGCAGTGAGACTGCTTGTGAAGTCATGGAGGCAACAGGATCTCGCTTACTGAAGGCCATCACAGGCCATGTCAAGTGCCTTGGAAGGCTGTAGAGAAGCAATGGCTGGCCAAGGATCTCAGAGCTATAATATGGAGGCATGATGATGACAAGTTTAGGTTGAATATTAGGAAAATCTTTCTCGCTAGGAGGGTGGTGAAGCACTGGCACAGGTTCCCCAGAGAGGTCATGGAAGCTCCATCCTTGAAGGTGTTTAAGGCCTGGCTTGACAAAGCCCTGGGTGGGATGATCTAGTTGGGGCTGGTCCTGCTTTTAGCAGGGGGTTGGACTAGATGACCTCCTGAGGTCCCTCCCAACCCTCATTTTCTATGATTCTAGGGTGGTACACCTGTGGTTGCATCGCAGCGTGCATATAAAGGTCATGCCAAGTTGACTCAGTGCCGTTGTGGGTAGGTGTAAGGGTCACACTATTACAACACAGCATCCTGCTGTGTCTTTGTCCTGCAAAATTGCACAGCACAATTGCCAGCCTTTATTTGCTATAACTCTTCTGAGCAGCATATGTGGGGCTCTGCACTATGGAGATCTTTATAAATATTCATAGGAGTGGGGAGATCATCGAGTCCAGCCCCCTGCCCAAAGGGCAGGAAGTCAGCTGGGGTCATTGGATCCCAGCAAGATAAGCATCCAGTTTGCTCTTGAAGGTGTTCAGTGTAGGCACTTGAACCACCTGGTGATGTTCACCATGTCTGTGGAGCAAGGAAGCCTGGAGCAGGTGCTGTTTGGAAGAGTGCAATGCAGATAAAACTACACAGATGGAATCCAGTCTGGGCCTCTAGTGATGGAGAACTACAGTAATTTCAGAGTCATTTGGGGCTCTCTCCAAAATGAGGCTGGGGAGGTCCTTCTCCTAAAGCAATGATTGTCAACCAGGGGGCCATGATACCATGGGATGCCATGAGATCCTTTCAAAGATGCCTTGGGGTGTCATGCAACATTAACACTTTTAGGTGTGCAAACATGATTCACAAGATGTTATTTCAAATAGGAATCCATAGTATTAAGAACATTCTGCCCTGTTGTGGGCTTTCTGAGTTCTTTGTAACAGAAGAACTGCTGTAGCATTTTTCTGTAGTCAAAAAACAAGTGGAAGCTGAGAGCTGGCATTTTCTGAGGGCAACCTTGAGTCTAAACAGGTTGAGAACCACTGTCCTAAGGGCAGGTGGCCCACAAAAGCCCCCAGGTGGGCAATCTCAGTGACGGTCTGATCCACATAGGAGGCCAGTCGTGAGATGGGCTGGTGATCTGTAACATGGTGTAGTTTGCCTTGTTGCTGCTGCTTGCTAGTACTTCATGCTTTTTCTTCTCTGCAATGTGCTACTGTCTTGGTAAGTCTTGGTCTCCCAGGGTTCCTCCACATCCATGGTGCATAATGGCACTGGTGATGCACCCTGCTGGACAGCGTGGTGCATGAGCATGGATGCACCATTGCCTTCCCTTCTGTGCACTGAAGCTCCCAATGGATTTCTACTTGAGGGGTCAGGTTTATCCACCCTCTTCGTGGCAGACCCTGCTGCTGTGGGTAAACAGGAGTGCAGGGTGATGGGTTGGTTTTTTTTTAAATGATATATATCTGAATTCAACTCTTCTGTCTTCTGTGACTACTTCCTCGCTTTTTCATTCTTTGACCAACTGAACTATGACAAAGTCTCCTTCACAAGCAGAAGTCTGGATGCTCTGTTTCAACTGATGGGTAAAAAGGGAGGAACTTGAATTTACCTTCTGTCAGGCCTGTTTATTACTCTTCTTCCTATTTTGGGCTCCTATATTTTGTGTCAGTTTTATATGTTCTCTCAATCTTAGCCTCTATGATACTTGGAGGGTGGTGGTGGTTTTCAAAAAAGCAAACAAAATGGCATGTAAATGAAAGTGAGAGCTTGGAACACAAATTTACACAATTTTTAAAATCAGGGCATCAAAATGTCGTCTTTGCAAGATAATCATAACCATCATTGTTGCTGGTCATCCACTTCCAGTAAACAAAAGTTTCATTCAGTGACACCTTTGATCTTGAAGAATCCAAAGAAAGAGATTTTTGGCACCTTATGAGATAAGCATGGGTACTTTCCATCTGCTACCTACCACTGGTTTTACTTCTGCTTTAATAGAACGTGTTTTTTACTGCAGGGGTGTATGTTGTAGCCATGTTGGTCTAAAGACATAGACAGACAAGGTTCTTTGGGTATATCTGGTATCTTTTATTAGACCAACTCAAATAGTTGAAAAAATTATTCTTTGCGAGCTTTTGTGTATAAATACCTTTCATTAGGCTGGGAAGCATCTGCAGTTGGTGAGTGCTCTTCCTGGATGGCTCTACTTTACTTCTTCTTTACTCCAGGCTATTCTCTCACTTTTTTCTTCTTAGCTTCTGGCCTGTTGAGTCAGAGACCAAATTCTTAACAGCTAAATGCTAGTTTAGTCCCCCTTTTACCACATTGTTCAGCAGCGCTCACATTTTCTACAGTTTTTTAGGGTGAAAACCAGCCTAGGAAAAGTTTTACCATCCTAATGTTTCCTAGCATGCTGGATAAACATGAAAAAAAAACCCTTGTTAGTCTGCTCTGTTCACTTAGGTTTTGAGGTTCTAGAATTTATTGTGGATAGTTATTGAATTTTTAATTTGAAACTTGAAATGGGGCCATGATGGTTCCTAGCATCAAAACTCTGGCTTGTTCAGGTAAATGTTTCAGCCAGAAGCTCAACAGTAAATGAGCAACCATCTCATCCTTGAAAGTAACCCATTGGCATTGCCTACAGGATCGCTTGAGTTCTTTCAGAGCTGTGAATCCACAGCCCCCCTTGTCTTGGAAGGTAGGAGCCAACCCCTGGTGGTGGGGGTCTTCTGCCATTTCATCCTTAGGACTGAGCAGTAAAAGCCTGCCAAGAGATTCATAGATTTTCCTGTAGAAACAAGGAAGTTGAGCTGAGAAGACCATCTTACTCTAGGCCCCCAGGGAGTTCGTTCTTTGCTGCGGTGGAGGAGACTTCTAGGATTTGGAAGAAGGGAGGGGATGCTGCTTCCCCTATAGTGAACAAGAAAGAGGTGTCCCCTGGAGGGCCTTGCAAATGCACATACACTTGTGCCACACGTGTTAACCTCGTGCATACTGGCACCAGCTCAGCATTGGCTCTAGGCCCTGCTTCACTACCTATGGTTCTCACAGCCCTCAGGGGTTTGCCAGGCAAATTTTGCCCCAGCCCCACTCTGGTTGGGTGGTAGCTAGCAAGGTGGCAGCTGTGGTGACCTCCTGGAAACTGGAACAGCCATGACTTTCAACTAGCAGTGCACCAGCCCCGCTTCTGGATGCTGAGCAAAGGGACCCACACTGAAGCTGTGGGAGTCCCATAGGGAAGCTGCCCTATGAGCCCTGCCCTCAGGGCATTTGAGGAGCTTTGCCCGGCTGCGTCCTGATGCATGATTGACGTTCCTTGCCTTCCCAGGCTCCGTGCATTGAAAGGGAGCAGCATGGTTTCCGCCAGCTCTCATTAAGGGAGGGAACCCAAATGGAAGTGGCTGTTGCCTTGTGGCGATGCCCATGCTAACGCTAGTGCTCGCCTTATTGCATACTAACGAGGGCTAATTGTCCTCGGTGACCAGCTTTCCTCCAGATTGCACTATGGCCATTTGCATAACTGCATGAAAGGGTTTTCAAGAGGGAGGTTTTTAAGGCTTCTGCTCCCCTGCTGAGGAGCAGCCACCCGCAGGAATGTGGAGCCCCATATGGGCTCTGCTTTCCCACATCGTCATTTCCTAGAGCAGAGCTGTCCCTGCAATAAAGGGTTTTCCTTCTTTCTCTTACCTGTTGGTGGATGGCCCAGCTGTCCTTTGGCCTGCTTGTGAGAGAAGCCATTTGCTGAGTATTTCCCTAGCTGTTCTTTTGACTTTCAGGTGATACAAAACAGCTTAGCACAGAAGGGAGCCCTCTGACTTTGGGGGTGTGGGCAGGGTAAGGGCTCAGGCGGCCTGTCACAACCACAAGGGTCTGCCTGCAGAAGGGTACCCGGGGGGCCTGGAAGCTTCAGGAGGAATTGTGCTACCAGGCATGGTCTTGAATTGCGTGGGGGCCGCACGCACAGTTCGATCCTTCTATGAGGAGCACGAGCTTTGACTCAGTGGAGGAAATTTTGGGTTTTTTGCAGTGAATCTGCTGCATGCTGGCAGGAGATCTTGGCCAGCTGCTGTTGGATGTGTGCATCTGCTGGGGTGAGAGCTCTGGGCATAAAGAGGGGGAATTTTTTTTTCCTTTTAAAAGAGTATGGTCCTGTCACTGAGGCTGCACCCTCTGTCTGGCCCAGACTGAACCCAACCTAGAAAATGCCAACATCTCCCTGCCAAGCGAGAGCTCCAGGAAAATCTTCTTCCAGAGATTCCTAGGAAGGCTTGCATTGCAGGGAGGATGGTGGTTGTTGAAGAATCAAAGGGTTTGGCCTCTGGTTCACACAACTCTACTAAGATAGAAGAGGACTGGGGGTCACAGTGAGCACCCTTTCCCCACCCCCACACCCCTATATGTGCTTTCTGCGTCTGACTCCCTGTCAGCATGGCTTCAGTGGATTTCCCAACCTCTTCATAGGCACAGAAAGTTCCATAAGCAAAGCAGGAGCATGAACAGATGTGACTGGTGACATTAATTATGTTGTGGGCATGCCTGTTCCCTGCTATCTCTATCAGTCCCAATACCACCATCACTAATGTCTGGTGCCGTGCACATCAGTTAGATTTTCCTACAACAGTGCTTCTCTTCCACTGTCCAGCCTGTCAGTAGCATATAACCTTCTAAAATTAATTGCATAGGAGCTCCAAATGCTGGTCCTAGGATATGTTCCTGGGAGGAGTTGCAGTCTCAAAAGCAGAGTGTTTGAAAAAACCAGGCTTCTGTTAGTCATTGTATGGGAGGTCTCAGAAGGAGAAGAACCTATATTGGTTTCACAATTTGGGGGTACAAGACTGGTAATAATACGGTTCATATAGGGTACTGTGGCCGGGCACTGTGCATGCCCTCCACTTGTAAAGAGCGCGGCAGGGCGTTGAGCCCACCTGCTGCAGGTGGAGAGCGCGGCGGGGCTCTAAGCGTGCCTGCCCCGGTAAAGATTGTGGCAGGGCACTGGGCGTGCCTGCCCCTTTAAGGGCCTGGAGCTGGCAGCCTCCAGGTGCCTGATGAGGGCAGCCATTTTGAGAGTGAGGCTGCCTATGTGAACCGGGTGGTTTGGCTGTGGAGGCTGGGCAGCTGAGAACGATCAGGAGGTAAGGGGGAGCTGCAAGGGGTTGGTAAGGAGGCTCCTTGGTCCTGGGCATGACTTGAAACTGCACCCTGCAGGGGGTGGGTGGCCTGGTGGGGCTCTCAGTGGCCCAGGAGCCCCCAGGAAATGCCAGGCCAGTTACCACCCCGGTGAAAGGTGGGTTGGGGCACCATAACCCTTTTGCCCCCACCACCGGGTGGGTAACTCTGTGTTTGTGAAGGGCCCAGAGGGTGGACCCAGTGAGAGAGAGAGAGAAAGAGAGGGGCTAGAGACCAGCCTGAGCCGGAGAGTACCCTCAACAGGGCTAAGGAGCCAAAAGCGCCAGGGGCCCACTGCAAGGGACGCCCAAGAGCCGGGGGCCTGGGGTCCCGACTGTCCTGGAGGTGGGCCAGGGCTAGGAGCTGGAGGTCCCGGCGGGACCACACCCGAGAGGGGAAGAAGGTGCTGCGGTTGTCTTCAGGAGGTGGGGATAGCAGCGCGGTCATGGTTTTGGGGGATGATGGCGGAGAGGCCGCCTGATCGGAGGGATCAGAGAAGGGTCCTGTAGGGATGATTCTGGGGCCCAGTGTGGGGCTGGTGATTAGAGTAACACCAAGATGCCATCTGCGGGGCTTGGACTGCGGTATGGGGATGGATGGAGCTGCAGATATCACCCCCTGGCATCGGGGCACGAGTGGGCAGCCTCCCGCTTATTAACATCAATTAGAGAACCTGTTAGATCAAGTTGTGGCGGGCAGTTGGCCCACCGAGACAGGCGGGCGGCTGCAGAGTGTGGCCCGGGTATGCTCGCCTTGTCACAGGTACCTAACTTGAGGGCTACTTTATTTGTTAAAGGCTTCCACTTTGGGGTTCAGAGAGGTGGGGCTCAGTTCCACTGTAGAATGGATGCCTCATCCATGTGGATAACTCTGCCTTTGATCATGATGTCTGTTTGGGGGCAGACCTTTTAGCAGGTGTAGACAGGTTTGCCCTAGCTGAGAATCTTGTCTTCTAGCTTCTGAAGATATCTAAGCCTTTACTAACAGAAAGTAAAGTAAAGGTGTGGCACATCCTAGCACTATTCCTCAGTTGTATCTCAGCCCTTTTTCACTCCCTGAAGTCAATAAGGATTTTGCCTGAGTAAGGATCTCAGGATTTGACAATACTTCTCAGCAAAGGCCATTCATTTTTAGCTCGGGTACATGGACCATCATGGACTGATGAAAAGCTACCTAAATGCTAATAAATCTGACGGCATAGTGAAACTAGCATCATTGATACCCAGCTGGTAAGCAGTGTCTGGGAGAAAAGTCCAAATTGTGTATTCACCAAAACTATTGCTACGACCCAACAATAAATAACAATCTATTGCTTCTCGGGGGGGGCAGTGCTAATTGAATACAGATATGTAGGGGTAAGACCTCGTGTGTAACGTGGTAATGGGGCCCAGTACATCCCCACAGCCAAGGATCAAATAAAGAACAGAAATGAAGGTACGGAGGGGAGCTGTCACAGGGATGCAGTCTAGAAGGATGGGCAGCCAGGCCTGCAAGAGAGTTAGCAGGGGCAGCAGACTTTTGAGTTGTCTTTGAGTGTGGCCATTGCTGGGACCCTGAGACAGCTGAGCAGTTAAGCACATACTTCATATAAGGCAGGGAGTGACTCCTTCCCTATTTGGCCGACCACGTTTAATGACTACGTGCTGTCTCGGCTCAAGCAGAATCTCCAGGTGTTTGGCAGCTGCCTCACCTGGAACCAGCAAAGCTTTGGCATTCTGCCAGGGAATTGGCTAGATCATGGGACTAATAACACCAATGTTACAGGTTTGATCCCTGGTTGGACCAAATGAGTGCTTGAGGTCCCTTCCAGCCTTGGTTGTCTATGAAACTTGGTTCAAGGAGCTGTACATCTTATAGCCACCCACATGGGGTTTGAGATCCCCTTCTTCCATTGGGGAGAGGAGAAAGCACACAGTAGGGGGTCAGTGTGGTGCCCTCAGCCCCTGCCTATGGGCAAGGTGGCTTTCCAGGAAAGGAGGGCCTCTGTGCCAGTTGGGTGCTGTGCTTTCCCTCTGCCCTAGGCCAGGGTGAAACCCTCAGTGGGGAGGTCTTGCTGCTGGGCACCCTCCCAGCTAAGCTGTTTTTCTGGCAGCAGGCTTGGTGCTAAGCTGCTGGCCAGTACTTCCCAATCCCGAGGTCCGGATCAAATTTCCACATCTGCCTGTTTTGGAGACTCCAGCAGCTACAAGTGATTTAATAACATCTGAACACTGAGATCTTGGAAGCAAGGGCTGTGTCCGTGCAGGAACGGGTACAGTACCCACCCGAGGTGCGATCCCAGATCCTGATTGGCTGGAACAGCACCATCAATATTGAAATACTAAGAATTTAAACTTCTCGTTCCTCTCTGGCCCATCGTGGGGCACTGGGGCCTGCAATAATTGCTGTTCTTTATCCGTGACAGGGTGAATGGCAGCCTGCTTCCTTTGTGGCCCTCAGGAGGTCTCTACTGTGCCGGCAGCTGGCTCTGGAAGCGGGGAGAAGCTGGGGCCTTGGGGATTTAAGAGCGGAGGAGGCTGCCATCTGCTGGTGAACTAGCAAGATTACCATGGTGTGTGAAGAGGAGCAGTAACATTGACTAACATGGACTTGTATTGGCATCTGCAAAGACACCTGGATGCTTGCAGGTCCTAGAAAGCTTCCTCCTGGCTCCATTCAGGCTCTGGTTGTGAGTGGGGATGTTTATGAACTGGATGCCACTGCACCATGGCCCGTCTGTTTCCCCTTGCACACCTGAGACATGCAGCAGGGAGAACAGGTGACCTGTGAGGCTGTTGTTGGCACTGGAGGAACTTGAGCTCCTATGATAGCTTAGCAAAGGCTTGGACTACCTGCCACTTCTCAGCTAACCCTTGCCCTCCACACTACCCAGAAGCAATGGCTGAATGAAGGCCAAGGATGTAATATGGAGCCTGGATTAAACTGCTCTGACCTGTGTGACAGCAACTCCACTGTGAGCAGCCAGGTGCAGAGACCAAGCAGCCTGCCAGAGCTCTGCACCGTCACAATTGTATGTATGAAAGGCTTGGGGCACCACCTTCCCCTAGAACAGAAGGTTCTGCATGTAGGAATGAGTTGCGCTTTGGGCTGTGGGGAGCAGGGAGGGGTGGAGTTGTACTAGGGAAATTTCATAGTTTCATAATTTCATTGTAACTAGGGTCAGAAGGGGCCTAGAGCAGGCCATCTAGTCTGACCCCCCGCCAGTGGCAGGAATGAGTGCTGGGGTCACAGGACCCCAGCCAAGTACC